>JACBWW010000027.1:1838127-1891576 GCA_020086605.1 Lanius collurio
GCCTAGAATTGAATTATATCTGAACACTTGATTCAAACACAACTGTGATATAATGAATATTAAACTCTGTTTCAGCCACTATGAATAAATGAGATTATTTCTATTGAGGTGAGACTTTATCACATAATGTCCATAGATGTTTGTTGGTCCTTATTTTTTATTAAGGTGTTAAGCAGGTGATTAAGAAGTTAAGCAGGATAGATCCCTGTTCAGTGACATCCTGTCAACAAGTGCTGCAGCCCACAGAGATCCTGGCTGAATGTTGCTCCTTTTAACTTTTCAGGTCATGCCATTCCTGCTGTCAGACAAATACAATAGGAATTACTCAATTTAACACCATTTCAGTTCTAATTGAATTCCATTTGCTAAATCCTGAATAAATACATTACAACTGCTGCTTTGGTCAAACAGAGAGAAATAGCCATCTTATAATGACTCCCCTGTGGATTTAATGCCTATTCTATCTGTTAGAATAATGATTCCTACATCACTGGAATATATTTAAAGGATAATAGTTATTTAAACATGGCAAGTCTTTATACAGCAGATAAGTATTTTTAATTTGCATTTATGGAATGAAAAGGACTGCTAAAAGAACTGGTTACCAATTTGTTTTCTAAAGTATCTTGGTATCAGAGTGAAGACACGGGATTATGAAAGGGCTTTATGCTTGCTTTTAATAGAAGTCTTAGGTGGGGAAAAAGGGCTGCATCAAGGATGGGATTCACATCACCAAGTACAGAAAAGTGACATGGAAATGCCCCCCCTGATCACCACTCCTGCTGGTCTGCTGGGGAAATCAAACCCCCTCCATGGGACTCCCTGTTTGGGCAGCAGGTATATGGAAAAGCTTAGATGAGTAAGTGATCTCAGGAGGATCAAACTCAAAGGTCTTTTGTCTGTTATAGGGACCTGAAGTTAGATGAGATGGATCCCCCTCAAGACCACAATGAGGAATCCATTTGTTGGAATTAGGAGACTCATCCTGGAAAGGAAGGTAAATTTAAGGGAGAGGAGGGAGTGAATTTGTTCCACTTGAAAAGAAAGAACTAACAAACAAACAAATTTGGAATCTTTGATTTGTTTCAGATTAACCAGTTAAATATTTCAAACTATCACCCATTTTTTTCTTTCTTTTCATAAGAGATATGAATCTTTGCTGCTGATGATGCCAGCTTTCACCTGGAAATGGGAGGCTGCATTCCCCAGGTGCTGCTCTGAAGTCAGCAGAAGGAGCACTTGAACCCTCGTGTCCCTGTGTGAGATGAATGTCATGGTCCCTGGGACAAGGTAGGGACACAGAGATCTCTGATCTCTGCAACTTTTGTGAATGGTCACCTATGTCACACTTTCTTTTTTCTTCTTACTCAGCCCAAGTTGTTTACCAAGCTTGACTCAAAATGGTGAATAATTTCAGTTCTAATTAAATTTTTTTTTTTTGAATAAACTATTCACAGCCTCCCACTCTCTCTGCCTCCAAAATTCCTTCTTTAGCTCAGATCTTGTTAAACAATGTAGATCATGAGAAGGGAGACTCTAATAGAAACCATGCACTTTCCAGATCTTCTTTTAAACATAACGTGTCAAGCATGAGGGTCTTAAATATATATGGTTGTAAAAACATATCAGTGCCTGATGATTGTTTAGGGCTGTGTTCCAATTAAATCCATTGAAGCTTGAGTCGGAGGTTAACAGGTTGAAAATTCCCTGAGGCCATGAATGACTCTGGCTCCAGAAGTGGGTTCCATTCCTGTGAACAGATGCAGTCTAATCCAATTGCAGGGTTTCTGCTCCCTTCACCCCTCCCACCCAATTAGCCAGCTGATGAGATTTGTGTCTTGGTAGCAACATTTTTATAAGGAAGCTCTTTGGCCTTTCTGGTGAGTCAGAGCCCGACTCTCAACAATGAAGAGTTCAAAGACTCATGTAATGTTTTGTCTCAGAAAGTTGCCTCGAATGTTAAATGAGGAGAATGAACGCTGGGAGGGAGAGAGTTCCCTTATCACAGAATAGAGAGGAGATGAGTTTCCTCCCCTGCTACCTCCAGGCACGATGCTCTTTGTTCTGTACCACTTCCTCTTTTTCCATACTGTTTTCCAAACATTCAAAATCTCTTTTGATTTTTATTTTACCCTGAAGAATTTTTTAATGGTTCACTAATGTTCCAAATGCAGATCAGCAAGTGAAGGTAAATCACCAAGAAATTAGCTAAAATGGAGCTATGGCAAAAGTACCACGCACCAGGAAATAGATTTTATGAACCAAAGCAGTCTGATCTGTTGTGTGGAGGGAGTGGCTGATGGGCCAGGACACAGCAACAGTTGTGTGTGATTTATCCTGTTGTGGAGTTCCTGCCCAGTCCTTTCAAAGTGAATGTTTAAAGTTGTGCAGGTGGCAGAGGGGCTCCTGCTTTCTTAACCTGGGGTTGCTCACTCACAACTCTTCCTCCACTACCAAAGGAGAGTTGTTTTAAAATATATTCACAATAGTGCTGCAGGAAGTTATGCTTTTCTTATCAGAGCCCTTGGTAAATATGCACCCTGGGGTGAGTTGTCACCTGGTGGTATCACCATGGGTGGTGAAAATTTCTCGAGTTCAGGATTTTTATCAAGGAAAGAATGTAGCAAGAGAGTTTTATTTTTGAGTGGAATCAAAGAGTGAGATATGGAGCTGCTGAATACGCCAGACAGCTTATTTTCTGCTGATTTTACCATCTTTGGGGACTGAATTATTGATAGAATAAGTGAATTTCCACCCCCCTTTCAGTTATTTTGGTATACTTGTGTAGTACCTTACAGGATCAGAAACTATTGATTTCTGTGACTGTGTTGTTTCCACATGTGTTGGTATTCCCACTGTGGTCAATAAAGAGAATTAAGAGAATAACCTGCAGTGATTCTGCTTCTTCAGCAATGAAACACTGTCCAGATATAAAAGTAATTATTTATTTAATTATTTTTACCAGGTATTTAGGATCATTTGGCTGTACTTCTTGATATTTTGAATGTTATGGCCAAGAGGTGACAATATGTCTTTGGAGAACTCTCAAGATACAGAGGATGGGCTGGTGTTCACAAGATCCCCTTTAAGGTTGTCTACTTTTGCTTCTTGTATTCCTAAATTTGAAAAATCAGCAAGAATGATCTGCAGAGGTGGCTAGATGTGATACAGCATGATTTACATTAGAAAATGTGGGTTCCATTTTCTAACAGCTTGCATTACCCTTGTTACTGTTTCCTTGCTTTATCCTTTATCTCTTCTCTTCTCTTCTCTTCTCTTCTCTTCTCTTCTCTTCTCTTCTCTTCTCTTCTCTTCTCTTCTCTTCTCTTCTCTTCTCTTCTCTTCTCTTCTCTTCTCTTCTCTCTCAGGGTGACCTTAAACTAATCCAATCTATGTAGATAAAAATCTCCATCTTCTGCCTAATGAAAATATAAGATAAACCCACCTAGATTTGAGGTGTATGATACACTGTTATGTGCTTACAAACCACAATGTATTGGCAGCAGCCCAAAAGTGCCCTAGAAGATACACAGAAATAAGATAGACAGGTAGAAACAATTATTGATCAAGACCTTTTGTACTGGGAGCTAAAGTTAATAACATTTTATATCAAAATCAAGTGTGAATCCTGAGGGTGAGAGATGGATTCTGAAAATACTTGCTTGTACTTTGCTATGCACAGGCTTGTAAGGAAGCAATTCAAACTCAGTAGCATGGGGTCAGAGAAATGGAAGATCACAAAAACTTTGAATACATAAGTGCTAATCAATCAGTATTTGGTCTTTTTAGAGCTAATGTGGCTACATGTGGCCAGACACAACTAGACTGGATTTTTTTTTAATTTAACATCCCTTGGTGCACAGAACAACCATTTCAGGAAAGAACAGCCAGATTATTATATTAGTCACGCCGTTCAATTAGCGAGAACAAACGTGGTGTGTGGTCACAGAGTAAAATGAGGAACCTCAGTTAAGAATGGGCTGAGAAAACAACATAAAGCTGTAGGCTTTGCAGAACAGAGCTGTGTTTCAGCTTAAACACAGTCATTGCAGCCACAGAGCTGCACAAGTCGGCTTGGACACTTGGCACATTTTGTTATTTATTTCGTGTGTGCAGTCCAAGTAAGTAAATGTGGAAATCAGCAGGAAGATCAGGTCAGTGTGGAAAGGATGGCAGAGGTGGTGCCACAATTCCTGGAACACAGGAGTAGTTTGTGGCAAAGCAGGGATGTGAATTGGAGAGACTGCAGAGGATCCCTGTGGCTGCAGCATGTCCGGGGTGCTGCAGACTCGCTCAGGCTGGACTGAAGGAAGGGGTTACCATGAACTCTTTGGGTGTCTGTGCCAGATAAAATCACCACTACAGAACAAGGAACAAACCTGAGCATCCTGGCTGCATTTACTCAGCATCCCTGTGGAACAACCACTCCTCCTTTCCAAGGTGTCAGGAATTGTGTGCAGCCCTGAACTTGCATATTCACAGCAGGAGGTTTGGAAACAATTTTGTCTGCTCCTTTGTAGGCATTCTCACTCTCATCTCAAATTAATGAACTCAGTGTCTTTTCTTTGGGTCTGACCAACCACAGGCACGTTGCTCCTGTAGGGACAGGTACACGACAATGTTTCTTTAATGTGCAATTATGACTGGGCTGGGGTTTTTTTGCAATCAGAATTATTTTTTCCTTTCAATTTCCAACCCTGCAAAAACATGTGCAAAATATTTTATTCCCTTTCTTCTTCCAAGATTTGCTAATTATTCTACAAGTAGGAACCTTAATCTTTACTTTCTGTTACATTTGAAACAGACAGCATTACCTGTAGGAAAGATTTCTGGCAGAAGGAATTTCTATTCTCATAACAACACTCAAGGCTAAGTTGGTTTTGATTGAATACTTTTCAAATATTTTGTTGTTGTGTTTTCTTTTTTTCCCTTTATACAAAATAATAGCTTATCTTTGAAGGAGAAATTATAATTTAAAGTCTCTTTCATACTTTGGAGGTTCCCTCAGATGCCATAAAGAATATTTCTTGTTTCAGAACAAAAAGGGAAATGAAGATGTTCTCCGTTTCCCGAGTGTCTGATCTGCATAACTGAAAACTCTGAGAAAAACGGCCACTGGGAAAAAATCCCAAAGTATTTCAGGATTTCATTTCTTGTGGAAAATTCAGAGAAAATAGATTAATAAGTCATATACATTTGAAAAATATGATTTTTACTTTTTTTCTTCTGTAATCGCCCTCACATCTGGTGATTCCACTGCTCTTTGTTTCCCTGAAGGCATTTTAAAAATAGACTTATATCAGGCCCCTGTGAGCTTCAAAAGTCCCTCAAAATGCCATGAACTCCACAAGCAGAGCAATACCCAGTCTTTCAAAACAGTCAAAACACTACCACGGCCCCCAGCCCACTCGGGATCAGTTATTACTCCATCATCTTTCACATCCTGGAACTGGGAGCACCTTGCTGCCTTTCCATCTCTCCCCCATCACTCCCCAGCCTGAATTCTTCCCCACCCCACCAGAAACACAAATGTAAACACATCTGCACACCCTGAGCTGCTGCCACAGGACACGGCCACCCCACCCAGCCTCTGGAAGCTCAGATGTGACTGAGGGATTTGGCAGCCCCAGATCATTGTTACAGCCACAACATCTCATCCTTCTCCTACAGGAGGGGATGCTGCTCCTCTCCTGGTGTTCTGTGCTGAGCAGAGCCCCTGAGCAGAAGGTGAGGGAGCACACCCTGAGGGGAGCTCGGCTTTGCTCAGCAGTTTTCAGAGCAGCATTTACAGCTGCCTTGGCAGCTTCAGGAGGCACAGCTGATTGGGACAGGGATGGAAGCTGGTCTGGTGCCTTCAGACCTTGGGAGAAGTGTCCTCAGAGCTTCATATTTGGTGGGTTTACCAATTTAATTGGCTTTTCTACCTTTCATGCAGGTAAGGAAAGTTAAATTCTCACACTTAAGCTTCATTTTCCACTACAAGGTTTTTACATAACATGAGACAATTTGACTCATGACATTGGATATTAAAATTAAATAGCACACACACTTGCATAATTTGCATGTGTCTCTGAACATCTGAGCTAACCTGCATTAAAGATACCCCTCGGATACTGGATACTGGATGCCAACATCACCTAGCCAGGAGTTTCTAGGAAGTATTTGTCATGAAGCTGTGGCAATTACTGAAATGACTGTGCATTTCTTCTATTGATTGTTGGCCTACCAAAATAAAATTACATTTGGCTCCAGATAATTCATTTTCTCCCCTTGAATATCAGTTTGCTGAGACCTATCAATAAAAAAAAATATCTAGTTAGTTGGCTGGATGTTACCATTTTTCTTATTCTGAAAACATCTCATTAGAGACAAAAAAAATAAAAGGTAACCACAGTGAGATATAGACATGCAACTGTCATTTCATGTTTGTATCTTGTGAGTTGTATTTCCAGGAGTCAGGCTACTTACAGGCACCACAAATACACTGAGAGGTGTTTAGAAAAGTCCTCATGCAGACACAGAAAGGCACAGAAGGTAAAAGGACCAACATTGGCAGCAACTGGGTTGAAAGGATGTGTGGAAATCTGGATGAGGTAATCCTCTGCCTGTTGAGTCACTGACTGCCTGATTTGTGTCATTGCTGCCTGGTAATGTGGCACTAACAATTTAGAAGGCTAGGAAACATGAAAGGCATAATTTAGGACAAGATGCTTATCTTTGGTGCCTGGATTTTTTCTGTGTTATCCATGTTTAATCCTACGGGCACCTATTTCTTGAAAGCAGATGCAAATCTCCAGCATTAATAACTGCACATGGGTGGCAAAGCTGCCTGCTGGAAATTTGGCTCTGTGTTCATAAGGTGGTGGCACAGAGGAGGCACCATTTAACTGGGATTGGGATTTGTGCAGGGAAGTTTTAGGATTCCTCACACAGGGAAGATGCCTTGGGTTGATAATGCAGACAGACTTATACCAGTCATTATAAAAGAAAATTATAAACAGTAAGTGTTTACCAGCAAATGTGCTGATATTTCAGTGCTTGTAATGAGGCAGAATTTTTAAAATGTGAGGTATTTGAGTCCAGGACTGTAACACAGTGGTTGGTGAGCAAAGCCCAGTGTCACTGCCTCCTGCACAGACCCAGTGATCACACAATGCTATAGATGAACATATCAAACACACTCGAGATGATTTGGAACAGAGGCTTTGATTCTTCTTTATCTTGTGGCCATTTAGTACCAGTCTAACCCCCTCAGAATCAGGAGAGCTCAAGCTCCTCTGTGCACATCCTCCCTGGCAGGATGCTGGATGCTTCCCTGATTATTTACAGTCGGTTGTGGCACAACCATTTCATTACACTGAGAGATGCACAGAGCTCTTCAGATACAACTGTACACATTTAACAGGTTCAAATAATTTTCCCTAGAGGTTAACATAATGATTCCTGCTGATTTCAATGAGCACTGGGCAGGACCCTTAGTGCAGCTTTCACCCCATATGTTTTAAAATGAACATTTCTTGCCAGTATTTTCAGGTTTATTGTAGCTTCCTTCCGCCTCAGGCAAGGAAAAACAACAGGACACAATGACAGCACATTATATTGGAAGTAGCAAGATAAATTCTAAATAGATATAATTAGCATGTGACCCCAAAGAGACCTTCCTATAATTAATATTGAAATATGGTGCATGCATTATATAGGAAAACATATTGTGTATTCAGCAGGGAGCCTTTGGAGAATGGAGGTCTGTCTGTAATGGCTTGTCATTTTTTCATTTTAATCAGAATTGAAATTTCTGCACTTGAAGAAGTAGAGAACGTTCATTAAAAAACACTTGGACTTTAGAAAGACACCACCTGCTTCGTTTTCCTCTTTTTTTATTGTGACAGTGGAGAAAAAAAACCCTTTAAATCTTCAGCTGGGGAAATGTGCACTAATGGGGAGACAGACCTCTGAGGAGCGAGCAGACTGACAAGCTGTTCAGGAGCAGGAGGCTTTTCAGCAAATAATATTCACTCCTCTAGTAGTTTTTGGTAGTTTATGTCATATCTAGAAGTCCATACGTATCCGAATCCAGCAAAGTGGATGAGTAACAGATACATAATGAGCATCCATGAAAAAGGAAAGAACATCTCAGATATAAGGTGAAGATTAAGAGGGGCAAAGCCACCAGTGTGTTGCCTTCTGAGTGACATTCAGCTCCTATCACACAGCAGCTCATTACACAGTCTGTTTATACCAGAGAGAAACAAATATAAAAGTTAGTCCTTTATATTTCACATTAAATGCAGGGAGTTCAAGGGAACTGAAAGACTTCATTATGGGATCTGATACACTTTGTATTTTGCTAGGTCCTATTTTAAGTAAACTGAGTAATTTTTGTGGGTTTTTAAAAGACTTTATATCAAATATTTAATTAACATTCATTCTGCAACTTTGGAAGCTGAGGCTTTGGATCCAGGATATAATTTTTTATCAGAATGAATAAATATAAAACAGATGTTAAGCAGAAGCAATAAATTTCATCTTAATTGTAACTCTAGAGATGACTTTCATCACCAAAACACATTTTTTTTTCCTCTGTAGCTTTAATTCTCAGCTCTGTAATTGCCAGTGCACTGTCCAGTTGTATTTTCCCCTCTATTAGTTCTTCCAGTTATATTTTTACTCTGAGATAAATGTGAGTGCACAGCCACACTGTTGAGTAGTGGACTTTGCAAACAGACTGTGCCATGGCTCAGTAGCTGCAAATTCAACATTTTGGATTTCGTGGCAGCTCTGTCTGATGAGGTTGTTGCCACAGAAGGTCTCTGGCATTTCTGCTCTGTAAATCTCCCCCGTGTGATTGTACAGCAGACTAAAGGATGGCTGGTGTCTGCAGGCAGCCTCTCCTGCTTTGTGACCTTGCTAGAATTCCTCAGTTAAAGGAAGTTGGATTTGAGGCAGAGCTGAATAGAAGTTCTCAAGACAGCCCCAGATTGCAGTGGGAAGTGCTGTCAGTCAGTTACAGTCTGGCACTTCTCTCGGAGCTCCTGCCTGGGACTGATGTGTCTCTGGGTTTTGAACCATTGCCCAGTGTAAAACTGAGCTTTCAGACGGGAGTTCATTACAGGCAGCGTAAAACATTCACAGAACTGCCACAATTGGGCCTAATTGTTTGTTTTACCATGTGTTCTGAATATTTTCTTCAGTTAATAATTATTCGCCATTATTCTCTCCCTCTGCTAAGTAGTTGTTTGATATTGTGGTTGAAAACAATGAAATTCTTTGCTTACTGTGCTTTCCAACCAATTAGTTCTGGGCAATGGGTTGCCCATGAAAACTCCTGTCATTGTCTCATGGCCAAAAGAAATTTAAAAAAAAATAAAACAAACTGAGGTTATTGTAGAGGAAATTATAGACTTCTGCACAATATTGCTCAGTATTTCTGCCTCTTGGCAAGTAAAGCCTTGGATGAGCATCATAGAAAAAAAAGCTGAACTGTCTTGTGTGGGTTTTGTTTACATTACATTCTTTTAGAATGATCCTGATAGAGATTTAAAAGAATGCAGAAGAGGTTACAAACAGATTTAGATGGGGGGGAAAGGGATGGTGGAAAGGTTCCTAGTGATGGCCATAATGATAATCAAACTTGAATTAATTGAGCATTTGAGCTGCTTGAATCTCCACATTTCCATGCTGTTCAGTATATGAAAATCATGTGAAAAAATGCAATTTTATTTTTTAATTGCTGCAGAATGTTTGATTAGCTTTACTTCCAGGCCTGTGCTGCTGTTTTTCAGTGCTGACAGTTCATCTTTGGAATACTCTGCACAAAGCTGACTCTCAGACCTTAGCAAAGATGGTTTAATACAAGAAGGGAAAGGTTTCCTGGGCCAGCATCTGACCCACAGCACAACCTCTCCAATTTTTTATGATCCTTTGATCAGTGATTAGGCACAGAATATTATATTTCCTTCCAATCCTATTGAAATCTACAGAACCATCCAATTGGGGGCCTGAACTGCACTATTCCTGAAGACCACCGAGATTCTAGCAATAATCTTCTTAATTCCAAGCAAAGAGTTTTTGCAGATCATTTGCAAAATGCATTTTTTGAGCTAAAAGTGCAGTGGCCTCTTAGTTTCCCTTAATTTTCAAGCCATTTAAAATGTCCACGCACTTTTCTTGTTCTGTTGTTAAATAATAAGCACCACATAAGGATCTGTGTCAGTCAATATTGCAAGTGGTTTTATTTTGCCCTTTTCAAACAGTGAATACCATTTTTAAGTTGTTACAAGGTACTAGCTGTATACAAAATAATGTTTCTGATGGTAAAATTGCCAGTTACACGTTGTAATTCCTTCATTGACTGTCAGAGCTGTCATGTTGCAGAAAGGTAGGTCAGTAGAATTGATGATAAATGGATCTATGCAAAAATAGGAATTTAGGGTTTTCACTCCCCCCAAAAAAGGAGTAGCTACATCATTTATCTATGGGAGTGACTAATGTCTTCTTCCTTTTTAACCAATTAATAAACTGTGATCCCTAGAACAGTAATTTCAGGATCGTGCCATTATTTGCTAATTCTTCATTTCTTAAGAAAATATTAAAATTGCAGCTGGCCACAGCAGGACAGGCCCATGCATCATTGAAGAAACCAGTAATTTATGATGCTTTTGGAACTCCATATTAACATTCCAGGCTGTAATGAAGTTTCATATTGAACAAGGTCAGGCCTGATTGTATGATTAAATAATTTGAAAATGTTATTAAAAGTTTGCATTTCTCCCCAGCTTTTCAGAATAACTATTTTACTTTGGGGCACTCCATTAATCAAACCCCCAGAGGCTTTGTTGGGTCGTGTTCATTCCACCACCTATTTAGACATGCAGTGATCAGGTTAGACAAGGTGCAGAGAGGTTATAAAGCTTTCACAAGGGGTTGATTTTCTTCTTTTCCTTCAAGGCTTGGAATTAGACACATGCCAGCTGTTGTGGCCAGGTCCTTTCCATGCATGGGCCATCACTCTGGGCAAGCTCCTGGCTTGCCCCTCAACCACGAGTGTGCAGCATTCCAACAGTTATTCTTCTGTTGTGCTTCCAATTAATCTTGCATTTGTCCCAAGCTCTCAGGGGACAGAGCTGTGGACCTGGAGCACTTCAGGAGCTCCAGCCCTCAGTGATCCTCCTTATGGCAGCATCCAGAGCTTTGGAATCTGGTGGGTTTATCCTGATGCCACCTGCCAGCCCCACAGCCCCTGTTTGCACAGGGAGAAGGAGACTCTGAGCTGGGAGGATGGAGCTGAGCTCTCCCTGAGCTTCTGGGAGACAGGGGCTGGCTAAACTCAGCTCTTCTAAATCCTTGAACCTAATCCATGTTTGGGGAAACGTGTAGAAACCTTTTGTATATTAATGAAGAGATGTTTGGTAATGGATGACAGATCCAAATACAGGGTTTGAACACAGGATTGGGCTTTTTTCTCCTGGGATTTTAACTTCAATCTCCACAGCCCCTTAAACACAAACCAGGGTACAACACATTAATACTTTATGTACTTTTAATTGACTAGGACTGTTATTGAGTTTGCTCTTTGCAAACCTCCATTAATAGCCACATTTCTTGTTTGGAAATCTGTAAAACTGAATCCTTCTGCAAAATTACACTAAGCCATCTTTGATCCTGCTACTTAGCAAGGACCTTTGGTCCTTGTTTCTCGCCTCTTTTCCGCAGCTCTAGCACTTGTCAGTTTGTATTATGCATGCCTGTAAATAGCAGAAAATGAAAAAAGATATTATCCAGGTAGGAGGTTGGGGAAGTTTTAAAATGCAGGGTTTGAATAAGCCCAAATTATAATTGCAGCGTTAAATTTAGTGTATGTGTGTGTAAATGTATAGTTTTATAGTGCATATACACCTTTTATATTTATTTGCATGAATACATGCATATAAATAAACCTTGTAAACATTTCCTCCCATTGTTGGAGTGAGGCTTCAACAATGGAAGGTATGGCAGGACATTTGCCACTGATATCAGCACTGTTGGATGATGACAAGAGAAAAATATTAAAAACAATTTTCATGTATGTTTTGTTCTCTGAATTTGTTTTCTTTTGCTTTGGTGGTGGAGCTGACCATCCTCCTGGAGATCTCAAAGCACCTAATGAGGAAAGAGATCCTGAAGCGAATTCTATTGTTTGAGTCAACCCTGCAGATGAGAGAGAAGAAGGATGGAGAGGCTGAGTGCAAAAAATAGAGCAGCTCGGAATTTTCCCAGAAAACTTGTCAAGAAAAAAAAAAAATCTTCACTGCTGGTATTTTTGCATTCCATATTCAGCATTCACAACAAACTCATAATGCCAAGAAACGGGGAGTGCACTGTGAATGAAATGAGAGGTGGAGTGTGGAGTGGCCCTGCCCTGCTCCCCTCTCTCTGGGGAGGTGCTGAAGGTTACAGGGAGCACCCAGACAGGGATTCCTCTGGCACAACTGAATTTCTGAGGTCTGTAACCCCCCTACCCACAGCCAGTGTGTCAGGGGAGGGAAGGCAGTGCCTGCAGAGTTCAGCAATGCAGAGCCAGCAGGATGGTTCCAGGAGCTGGCCTCCAGCTGCTCTGCCTCCCAGCACACCCCAAACCCTCTGTCCCCACACCCCAAGGACAACACCCGTGGTGTGACACGCCGGGGACTTGCTGTACTTTTGGATCTACAAATTTGGTTCTCCTTTTAACAGTCTGAACTGCAAAATAATAAATGTGCATTTGCAGACTGTTATCTGCGGGCCCTGCCAGAGATATGTCATCTGATTATGCATGTAGGTAGCATTTAACATAATCTGCCCTGACACATTCATAAGATAAGACAAAAATAGTGTTTTATCACTGCACAGTAGAAGCCTCTTATCAAACTCCAAAGTCTTAATTAGGGATTTCTCTCCAGGTCCCCACTTGCCTGATGACCATATAAATGTCTCAATTAGGTAATTAATACAGGCCATAATGCATGATAGTATACAGCAATTTAAAGCCCTAGGCAGGGAGTTCAACACAAATATTTTCCTTTAATATTGCTGGGAATTCAGCTGGATATGTACATGGAGAAGTTCCTCTTAAAATATTGATCCTACTCTTTAAATTCTTTACAGTTTCTGTGAGGAAATTCTATTGTCTCTTATTCTTCACAAACTCTGAGAGATGAGAGGATATCGGGTTTTTTATGATACTTGGCATAAATGACATTTTGTATTTTATTTCAAATTGTAATCAATATTTGGTCTGTAGTTTGCAGAATAATGAACAAGATGTACACATTCTACAGGGGGAAAACCTATCCACTGCTTCATTTATATTCCAAATATATTATCCCTATTTTTCCTTAACAGAAAGCTTCCTGCAGGTTTAAACTGGGGCTTTGAAGATCCTTATCCATTTCTACCACTGTGGGAATTATGTCTAATATTTAAACAAATTTTTAGTGAATCCAACTAACACGGCAAAATCTCAGTCTCTAAGTAATACAAAGCCACATTTTCAGATTTTTCCCTTGATTGTTCTTTAAATACAAGTAGTTGTATTTTTTTTTCCAAATAATTACTGGAGGTAAAACAGTCCATGACAGGGTTCACACTGTGTGTGACTTCTGTCTCCTAAATGAAGACATTTGTATTGAACTTCCTTCCTCGTCCAGCCAGGAGCAAGTGGGGAAAATTTAGATTAATTTCCCAGTAGGAGGCAGCTGGATAGGTGGGATGATCCTTTTGGAAGAGCTCCATGTTTGTCCTTGGGACTGTGGGAGCAGTGTCTGACCCAAGCTGTGCATAAACAGGACAAAAGGAGCTGAAAATTGAACATTTTCCCACTTTGAATCCAACATGTTCATAAATGATGATGTCAAAAACCAGAGTTAATTGTACACAGCAAGATCCGAGGCCAAATTTACAGCTAACAGAATATAAAGATAATTGCTTTCAGAAAGAGAATTTGAAATTTAGCTGAAGAACTGAGGTCACTGCTACTGAATTTGTGGTATTTTCTTGGAGATACAACAGTAAGATTTCAGCAGCTCAGAAAGTTTGCTTACAGTTGGATTTATTCTGAAGAAAAAGTCTGTGAAAATAAAAGAAGGAAGTGCATGAACAGTGGGAAATGCAGAGGGACAAGACAGCCAGACCGATGCCACCACACAGAGCTGGCCTTGGGAAAATGGATTTCAACACTTGGAAGTTATTGTAAAGAATTGGAAAACTCTTGCATCACAAAAAATACATTAAAGATGACATACACTGATTAAATCCTGGAAAGCCTGAGGATGATTGCAGAGGCACCAGGATTTCTGGTGGTGAAGCGACTACTTGCTAAACTCAAAAACTTCCCAGGGAAATTGTAGACCACTCTAAATTTATTTCTAAATATGTAAATGCATGCCTACAAAATGTAAATGTCAGAAGAACCACACTGTTTCTGGACTTGCACCTGACCCTGTTCATGGCATTTGAATTTTGCATTTCTGCTGCTCTCTCTAGAGGACATTTTGGAGAGCTACTGTTCCTAACCATTGTTTCGAGCTCAGAAAATTTTCTATACTATAAATAACTCATACAAAGTTCCTTTGGGTACTTTGGCCACTTCCCCTAAAATTGCAAATGACTCCTTCTCCTGGTAAGAATTTACTTATTTTACAGCTGTTATCCTCATTTCTATCAGATTTTCTGGTATAAAGCTGATTTACTTGTGATACTCCTTTCTCTCCTGAGAAATTCACATCTGTCCCTAACATCTGTCTCGACTCCATTCAAAAGGGGAGGGGAAGGGGTCACATGGCATTAATTTTATGGATATACAGGTATTGGTTTATATCTATCAATAAATCATTTGTTTTTTTCAGGAAGAACCTGCAACCTCTACCTCAATATTTTTCTGAAGCAGAGCTAATGCACAGCAGCTAAAAATAATCTCATGGAACAAAAATGAAAAATACAGAGAAGTCAATGCTGTGAGTTAACACTGACATATTTTTACCAGAAAAAGACCAAAGAATCAGCAAAGCATCAGCTTGTTTCAGCAAAATTTATAGTAGTAATCAGTTCCTGTACAGCTTTGATACCCTTTCGGCTTTTGATTCTTGATTTAAAGCACTTCTCAGGGAATGTTGTGAATAAACCAGCACCCTGCACACAAATACAGTTCACAAAAGGCACTAATCCTCTCCCCAGAAGTTCCACCTCCTTTTTTAAAGGGTTTTGCTCAGCAGAGCAGCTCACATAGGCAGATATTCATTGGGTTTCAGTGTGAGGCAATGTTTTAGGGTCCTCAGATCTGCTGCAAAGTGCTGACTGCAAGGCCGAGCTGGGCCTGGCTGCAGACACACCACCCCATGGGGGGGGAAATACAGAGCACTGAACTTGCTCCCTGGTGAGCCAAGAAATCCACCAAGAGACCAGGAGGGGTCCAAGAAGTTGAGCTTTCATTGATCCACCCTTTTTCTCCATCCTTTCTTCATTTTGGAAGACAGCCCCATGGCAGAGAAAAGGAGTAAACTCCTCCATGGACTGTGGTTAAACAAATTCCTCCTCCTTCTATAAAACAGGTCAGAAGCATCCTGACTCCTGAACTTGAGCCTCAGCATTCCTGGGATTGCACAGATTTGCCCACTGATCCTTCCCTGGGATCCTCTGCAGCAGCCACACCTGAGAGGCACCACGGCCACAGAACTGCTTGGGGAGAGGGCTCCCAGCACTGCAAAATGTGGAATATGTTGAGATTACCTTAAATCAGGAGGTTCCTTCCCGTGAGATCTTTGTGCACTTCCAAGCTTAATCAGCAAGAAAGGAAACCTGAAGAGTGGAACCAGAGGAGCTGCATCTCTTAGCCAGGACATCCAGGAATTAACAGGCTGTAAGGATGTGTTAAAATCAAGATATTTAAGTATGTCTGTGTATACATTGCTAATTTAGCAATACACGCAAGGTCCATGCATCCTAGAGCTGAATATGTTCATTATAATACTGAAAATCACACCTACAGACCCTGCCCAGGTGCAGACCCCTCCCCTGAGCATGTGTAGGGCTCAGCTGGGGTTATGTAACCTGTATGGAAAATACAAACCAACCATAACAGAGAAAGAACACGCTGCTCTTGGAAAGTCACTAAATCCGAATTTCTGTGTACAAATAATGGCAAGTGCAGTGGTGGTGCTTGATTTGTGGAATACATGGAGCATCCAGGCTTGCATAACTCTCAAATAAATAACCAGTGTCTCTCTCTTGAGTGTGTAATTATTGGCTTGTTGCACACCAGGTAATGAACCCAATTTTGTGGGCAACAACAAGGGTGTCAAAATGCCAAAACAGCTCCTCTGCCTCCTGTGTTCCCACTTCTTCTGGGACTGAGGAGAGTAGAATTTGCAAGCTTGCATTCTCCTTCCAAATTTCCACCCTGTTTTTAAACTGCATCTTTTTTTTGGAGAGTGGGAAGGATTAAATCTACATGTAGATATGTACTCCAGAAAAAAAAAAAACCATTTTCTGCCTTTTTTTTTTTTTTTTCAATTGATGAAAAGATAGAGCATCTGTTTTAAAAATAAGTTCTGGAATAATTGCAAGTATTAAAGGCTTTGCTTCAGTATAATTTGGTAAGTACTTCAAGTTCTAACAACCATAAACTTGGAGAAAACAATAGTAATAATTGAAAAGTAATGGAAAGATGCCAAAAAAAGCTTTAAAAAAAAAAATTAGAATTGTTTTCTGTAATCCTCCACTTCAGATACTGTATACCAGGGCTCAATCTCTGGATTTCTTTAATCTTTTGGATTGGCCTGTTCTTCCCCCCGATTTATCCAGTGGCACAGAAGGATTAAATCAGCGTAATGGACACTTGTTAAGTGTCTGCAGCAGTCTAATCAGCTTGACAGTGCTGTGAATTGCCCGTCCCTGTGAACCGCGGTACCAGGAAGATGCTGAGCTGTTTAGAGCACCACTTAGTGGCAGAAGTCGACTTCAAATCCTCCCGAAATCGAATCTGAGGAACTTCGTTCCGAGTCAAACCAAGCTGGAAGAGCGCATCCCGCTGCCCTCCCGCCGGGTTCGGAGGCTCGGAGCCTCTCCGGGCTGTCCCCGCAGCACCCCTGACCCAGCCAGGCAGGGCCAGCCCATCCCTGCCCAGCCGCTGCCCCCCCTCCCTGTGCCCGTCCCTCTCATTTCACTGTGCCCACAAAGGCATTTTGCCTGTGTTCGTGGCTGATTGAAACGTTTGACCTCGAGTTGTGGGTAAATAAACAGGAGCTCTGCTACCTGTTATGCTCAATATCAACACAATGACCAGAAAATAGGAGAGTATCACAAAGCAGGCTGAGGATGTTCCCTGCTTTCAAGAGCCAGAGCATATCCAAACAATTTGGACAGGTATTTTTCTCTGCAGGACATCGAAGTCAGGGATATTTATCACATCATACTGAAAGAACTTGTTCTCTGTATTGAATTTTAACAATGTTAGCATGAACTTTCTAACTTTGGGGGTATAAAGAGAACTAATCCATGCTTAGAGATAACAGAACTTATAATAACATCAATGCCTGGAAAATTAAAACAGACAGATAGACACCCTTTTTCTCACCAAAACTCCCTGAGCCTTCCAGAGGGATGTTGTGCTGTCATACTACAAAGCCTGCTTGGATGAGACAAAAGGGAGCTTGATCAAGGCACATAAAGTAAATTTTTCTGTTTGTTTTCAAAACACATACTGGACAGGCAACAGCAGGTTACAGACTTCAGATTTAATTTTAATGGCACCATCTCTTGTGACATCACACTGATTTTATTTTTCTGACTGTTTTTTACAGATATGACTCTCTTCAAGCCACAGATTAGCACAGGATGGTTGTGAGTGCAGAAACAGTAACGGCAGAGATGGCAAATTCTGTTCTTACTGTAAAGCTCCTCACCAGCTTTTGCAGTTTCTTCCCAAAGCCTCCTCAGCTGTCCCACTTCTGGCCATGTGCTCCACATCAGTTATTCCAACACAATACTGAGAAACAATTTCTTCAATCAGTTATGTGTCCAAATTGCAAAGGCAATGGCTCACAGAGTTGTGTGTACAATTACTGAGATTCCATGCGTGCATTGGGTAATTTCTCACATAAATGCACTTAATTAGTCATCTGTGCATGAGTTTTCCTATTTGCATACATACTTAGGGCAATTTTGCATGCAAATTAAGCACTTTATATATATATATATGTAAAAGTTTGACTCTCATCATGTTTACTAAACAGAAGCTTATGTTAGATCTGGAAGAAAATAATTGAGTTGTCTGACAGCACACAATACAATGTGGTAGCTTGCATATGGATTATTACAGTGTCTGCATCCTGCTGAGGTTTTCCCAGAAAGGTTATTAGATTTATCTCTCATAAAGTACTTAAGGATCAGCTTGCAAATGACTGTTCTGGTGAAATATCTGCATAGGGGAAGTCCAGGTTACCACATTCAGCCCACAACGCACTCCAGATGTAATTTGTATTTACTGTTAAAACCTTAAAAATGTCCTGTTTAATCCTGTGCTCCTTCTGGCCTACAATCAAACCTCTTCCATGATTCTGCCATTTCTTGTTGATGGATCAGCACAATCACAATCAGTTAAAATGAGCTCTAGGAGAGCACCAGTCCTGCCTGTAGCTCATACCAAAAGATGGTGCAGGAATATCTCCCACAGGTTTCTCTCTCAAAGAGATCAAAACCACTCTTTAGCTGGGGCTTACCCAGTGTTGGATGTACCAACATTTTTAGCACCTGTTTGTGTGTCCTGGATGTGGTTGCAGTCAGCCTTGAAAGCCTGTGTGCAGTTGGGAATGGATTGGGGGATGTGAGGCCACAGGATCTGCTGGTCAGAGTTAATAGGATAAACGTAGATAATCTCGTTAGATGAATGCATGAACTTGAAAAATTAATCTTTGGAGTTCAGGCATTTCTAAACACTGGCACAAGCAGCAGTTATTTCATGTGCAGGACTCCACCAACATCAAAACCAGCCTTTATCAGCAGAGCAGGAGTCAGGTGGGGACTACCAATGGGAGTTAACAAAACTTTAACCCCTGTGACTCTACACTTTCTCTTCCTTTCTGTTTATGCATGTGTGGAACACTTTGGTTTTTATTATTCTTGGCTTGCAGACAGTCCATATTATTCACAGATATGGTGTTCCTGTATAGTTCCCTTTCTTTTATTTCTGGGCTTTATTTCACTTAGGCATGTAATATTGTTAGTAGAACATCATATTATTATCCTCATTTGTAGCTAAATCACTGATTCAGATATTCAAATAAATTTCACATACATTATTAACTTGTCAGGAGCTGCAAGGAGGCAAACACTGTAAATTTCTCACTTTTTTCCCTAATTTGGAAATATGCTGCATTACTTCGAGTGTGGGATATTCTATCCCAAAGCAATCTCATACAAGAGCACATCTCTCCCTCTCTCCCCTCTCTTTAAGTTTTCTTTTCTTACCCTTTCAATTCCACTATTAAAATCCATAGGTTGTCAAAACTGTCTCCTGCAAAGTGCTTTGTCTTCCAGGTGGTTTTTGACCAAAAATGCTGACAGCCCCAGAAAATTGCTTCATATTAAACAGGTAACCAGGCCTTCCTCTGAGGAGCTCTGCCTCAGCATTTACCAGGCACACAATTCAGAGTATCTGCTGCAGTGCTAAAACTGTTGTTGGATAGATTTGTGAGGAAAAAATATTTGTCAGGAATACCAACAAGGTGGGTGCCACAAAAGGCTGGGAGAGCTGAGAACATCACTTCTATTTATGCTTTACCAATTTGTGCAGAGGAAAACATATTTTTTTACTGATCAAGAAGAAAAGAATATAGTGTCAATAATATCAGAAAGGCTGATCTGGACCTCACGTTTCTGCCAGGTAAAAGAGTGATCATTTATTAATATTGCTGCTTGTAGCAGGGTAACTTATTTTGAGATTTGGACTGGAATAAGTTATATTACTGTGAACATTTTGATGTATATGGGGCCATGTCCATCAGAAGAAGGCAATGGTGATGAGATTTGCTGCTTTGAACAATAACAAGAGCACAATCTGCACATTTGAAAAATTCCAATTTTCCTTCAGCAGTCACTTAAAAAAGATATTATTGTTGTTGATACTTATTGGGAGTTTTCTGGTGTGTGATGAGTAAAAATTACAAGACTGTAGAGTTTCACAGGTCAGATGCTGGATCACAGATCCTGCCCCCTTCCCCTGGTATCTCACTGGATGTGTGAGAGTGAGCATTCCAGTGGCACTGGGAGTCACAGGCACAGGACATTTTAGAAAAGGCATCTCCTCCTGAGCTGCTGAGGAGGGTGCACAGAGAGGGTGGGGAGGAAATCCCTGGGTTTCCATTGTATTATATTGGAGTGTCTGATAATGTTCTCCTCTCCCATTGCTGTTCCAGGTAAAGCAGCTGCTGACCCTTCAGGTAACTCTCTGTTCCCCAGGTGATGGCACAACATTGCTCAGACACGTGCTCATGTGGGGAGAGTCTTAAAATCAGTAAGTTTGGGAAGGCTTTGGGGAAACTGGGAATCTGTGGCCTTCCTCCTGCTTGTAAAATCACAGACTGGCTATTCATCTCTTTTTTGTACTAAATCTGGTGAGATTTCATTGTTTCCATGAATATCAAGCATTGCCTCATGGAGCAGCCTGGGAGCTACCTGCCTGCTGTGTCAGGGAGCTGTTGCAGTTTATTCTCCTTGGTGACTCTGAGAATAAACTTAGTTCTGTTTCTCTGGTGGTTTTTTGTTTTTTTTTAATACCCCTTCTTTAAACTGCCATCCACTGCAAAGATACAGATCTATTAAGCCTCTCGATCTGCTTTTCTCTTTTTTCTTTGTTTTTGCAAGGATACAAAAAAATGACCACAAAAAATAAAAAAAAAGAATAGAACTGTTAATTGTTTTGCATAGGTCACTTTTGTTTTACAATATTTTACAAAGAGTTCCATCAGTATAAGGTGTGTTACCTGACCTGAGGTGAAAGAGGCATAGAATTGGGAGTCTCAAATTGATTTTAATATAGCTATTGCTGGCATGCTGCCACTAATGCCTGCCCAGCTCAGTGAGGAGACCACAGCCTGCCTCATAATTGGAGGTCAGGCTGCACCAAAGTTGGCTTCCCTTGGTCAGTGTAATTAAGTGAGCAGGAAGGGTTTGTGCAGGGCCCCTGAAGCTGTGTTTTCCTCACTGCCATTGGCGTGACCAGCTGGGAAGAAGAATCCCTTGGATCCACAATGTGTGGATGAGTAGGCAGGGTAAAAGGGAGAAGGGTAAAATTCCTTGGCATTGCAACGTGTCTGGCAGGACTGAAAATGTGATTTCCAAAGAGTTGTTTAACCAGGGAGATGGCTGTGTCATTCCCACCGTTCCAGCACACAGGGAGCACGGGCAGGGATGGAATCAGCTAGGACTGAAGCATATCCCATTCCTGCTCAGTGCAGCCTTTTCTTGTGGATTCTTTCTTCAAGACACTTTCTCCTCTGTGATTCATCATTTTGTCTTTAGATTTTGTACTGGAGCCAGATCATAAGCAAGCCAGAATGTTGAGCTTGGCCCAACCATTCATGTAGTTCCAGTTGCTGTTACTTAAAAAAATTACAGAAATGTACCAAACTCTGCCTTTTACCATTAGTTATTTTCCTTCTGTGGTTGTGGTCTTCCTACTCAGGAGCATCCTTTGTTTCTCCTGTTGGTTTCCATCAAAGTCTGGTAGAAGTTTTTCTTTTCCTGGTCCTTAATTTCTCCATAGCTTTGATTTACATTTCACTTCACTGTTCAGTTTCATCTTGTCCTCTCTTCCCTGCACATCCTTAAATGATCCCAAATGCAGATTAAATCTGAAGGCCCTTCTCATACATCTTATTTTTGAATTGCTTTCACAAACACATATTTTGCCATTATCTATCAAACAAGAATCTTTATTATTTCCTGTTGTGTCCTTTGTTACTACTTCTGACACAAACCCAAATTAGTAATAATGACTCTGAACCAGTGGCCATCCAGCTGTCTCCTTCTTGAAAAGCAAGAATCATGGGATCATACAGAAGAGACCTACAGTAAAGTCTACACACTGTATTAATTTAATTTTTTCTTGTTTATCACACTTTTTAATAAAACCACTTTTTATCCTTGGCATCTGGGCCACAGCTATTTACTTGAGTTCAGAGAAATATTTACTTGTCAGAGAATTAAACGGGTTAAGCCAGCAGGAATATTTCCCAGATAAGGAATTCAGATATCAGCCCTAAGCTAGGAAGGCAAAAGCCTCTTGAGACCCTGTTTTCTCACCTCCTGTCCATTTAATTTGTTATTCCCATGCTTTCACATACTTGATGGCTGCTTGACAATTTTATTGTGTGTTGTACCGTCCCTCAGTGGTCACACCTCCCTCTCCCTGGTTCCCTCTCCGTGGTCACACAGCTCACATCCCATACTCATCTCCACCACTAAGGGTTCTATTGTCCCCTTGGTATGGATGTGCAACTCCCACTGCTGTCAAGAGGAATTACATGTGTGCATCAAGGAGGGAAAAATCCCCCGTGTGCTCTGCACTCCTCATTATCCTGGCACAGTCAGCTCTGGAGATGTCTCATCTATGAGCCTTTTATTCTCTTGAGTGTTGTGCAGTACAGCAAGTTGCCTCCTAGGATCAGCAGTTTTGCTCTTGAGGTGTTTAGCAAGTTGATTTACTGTGCATGTGTACACCCTTAAATGTCTTCATCCTGCCAAACCCACACCTCATAGCATTCCTGGGTTAGATGGTGGAGCTTCCTATTTCCTCTTTGTGCCACAACACCAATTCCTAACCAGTCTCCCAGCAGACTCCAAGTGAAGCAAACCCTCTCAGATATGTTCAGGCCCAGCTCAGGCCTGCAATCTTAAAGTTTGAGAAAAATTCAGTAGGTACAAAGATGTAAACAGCATATTTTAATTTTCCTGAAGAATCTAAAGGAAGGCACTTTATAAGCACTTCGTGTGATGTGCCACCAAACAAGGAGGTAGTTCAAATAGTAGCTAATCAGTTAGAAAAACTGTAATTCCTTCCAAAATTAACTGGAATGTCAAGAGTTGAAGGAAAATGGTAGAGTGAAAGCAGCCACACACACAAAGCAGAGATTTCCACTGTCTGAACACAGATCTGGATTCTTCTCCTGAGTTTGGGAAGCACCTGCTGTGTCACACCGGCCACTGTTACTGGAAACACAACTGAGAATTCAACTCCATTTGCAGCCTCATTCCATGAGCACAGAGTTTGTTACCACAGCTTAGAAAAGCGGGATGGCAAACTAGTTTGGGAAAAAAATCAATTTGCCATCAGATTAGAAATCAACTGTAAACATGTTGAAGAATTCTATTTTTTTTTCACTACTGCTCTGCCTTTTCTTCACAATCTGTTGTGGTGTCAGACTTATTTTGACAATACTTGTAGAACTTGTCATATTAACAAAGTTATCAAGCAGAGCGAGCACTTGCACAGCAACAGCTGTAGTCCAGCAAGAGGCAAAATAACTGGACATGGGTATTCAAAAAGGAACATCCACACCGTATTTTGCCCAAATCCAAAATATCCTCAGTAGTCTCCAGGGAGTACTTGTAGTTTTATTTAAATAGCAACTGCCCTTAAACTTGGAACAATCTGCTTCAAGCTTTGAAACTGAAGATAAAGATAAAAGGAAAAAAAAATTAGATTTTTTTAGATGTATAAGGATTTTATTTTGCTTTAATAGTGTCACTCGATTATTTCTGCCTCTGTGGAAGTGCTTCATAAAAAAGGGTCTACATCAAATTCAATACAATGATGGGATTTATTTCGTGTTATATAACAAACTCAGAAATACTTATTTAAAAACAAAATAAACCCCATAATCCACTAAGACTGTAAATTGGTGGGGTTGGAACAATCTTTTCATTATTCTTGTCTACAGAGCTCAATACAATGAGGCCTCAGTTCTTTGCTAACGTCTCTAGGTGTTAACACAATGCTATTAAATCTACTCAATAGCCAAAGATGCAGCCAGTGGATTTATGTGTCTCATTCCTTGGGAAACGTGCAAATCCAACAGAATAGTTTAATGGCCGGATTTTTCAGCTGCAATGTCAGATTTTGCACGTACATCAGATAATATGCATCTATTTATGCAAATTGCTGTTGGATGTACATGCACAAAGCACTTGTGCCTGGGAACTCCTATCTGTGGTGTTGAGCTGCAGAGGAAAAGGTTGGGTTTGGGTGCCAGGGTCGTGCTGTAGGATAGAGCAGGAGCCACACTCTGCTTGAAACTGCTGCTTTCAGTTCCCTGGGACACTGACTGAAGTTTCACTTTCTGCCCCTGCATTGATCTGCCTTTATTTTTACACCAGAAATTTGCTAGTTTAGTGGAGTTAGCTTCCTCTGCTACTAATGTGGATGTGGATTAGGCCTGACAAGCCTATTTTCCTCTAAAAAAAGCAGGGCCAGGCTCAGGCTGGTTCACAGATACGGATGAGGAGGCAATTCTGGCACTACCCATTTCTCTACCCTATCTTGAAATTTTCGTCTCTGGATAGATCAGTTTCTTTCTCCTCAATATGTATTTTTTTGTAGATTTGCTACTACTCCCTCTCACCACCTTTCCTTCACAGCCTGGGCTCTGCTCTCCTCATTTGATGTGCTCATCAACCCCTGGACAAAGATCTTCTCTGTGGACACACTTATTTTTCCTCATGGGATACACTTGGTTTTCACCTGGGCATGTTGGTGTTTTGCCCACTAAGCACATCTTTCCAGGGCTGTACTAAATTTCCCCTGGAAATGCTATTTGTTCCCTTGTGGGCACATGTAGAGGGCACTAGAGGAAATGACCTTAAACTGAGGCATGGCAGATTGAGATTAGATATTAGAAAAAATATTCACTGTTAGAGTGGTCAGGCATTGGAATAGGTTGCCCAGAGAGGCAATGGAATCACCATCTCTGGCGGTGTTTCAGAGGATGTGCCACTGAGTGATGGTTTGGGGGTGACAGTGGCAGTGCCGGGTTAATGATTGCACTTGATGGTCAGGGAATCAGAAACTGAGCTGGAAGGGACACAGAAGACCTTCAAGTCCAAAATTCCAATCCTCAAGTGAATGGCGAGGATCAGACAACAACCTCGGCATCATCACCACCATACCCCAACCAGCCTTAAAGGTCTTTTCCAACACGGATGATTCTATGATCTCCCTCCATCATCTCTGGATGCGCTGGTTTGTTTGTTTGTTTGTTTGTTTGTTTTCATTCCCCACGAATGTATCAGCTTTTCGCGACAATTTACAAATGTAAGTCAATTTACACATGTAAGTCAATTTACACACGTAAGTCAATTTACACATGTAAGTTTCTTCTCCGGACAGACGAGGCTCCCGCGGGCCGCGGAGCTCGGCAAGGCGCGGAGCTCAGAAGCGGCGGCGAACCCCTCTCCCCTTCCACCACCACCACCACCACCATCACCATCACCATCACCACCATCACCATCACCTTCCTCCCCCCCTCCCCGCTGCCCTCCCGCGGGGGGCGGTGCCTGTCGCTTTAAGCGGCGCGTGCCCGCGCGCGCGCGGGGCGGGGCGTGGCGGCGGCGCGCGCTTCACCTGCAGCCCGGAGCGGGCAGCGCGCGGCGGGCGCGGGGCGGCTGCGGGACCCGGCTCTGCGCCCTCAGCACCGCTCCGCTCCGCTCCTCACCGCTCCGCTCCTCACCGCTCCGCTCCGCACCGCTCCGCTCCGCACCGCTCCGCACCGCCCGCCGGGGACATGAGGGCCGCCCCGAGGCGGCGGCTGCTGCTGCTGCTCTTCCTTCCCGTCTGGGGCTCGGCGGCGGTAAGTGGGGCGCCCCGGGGAAGCGGGCTCGGAGCATCCCCCGCCGCGGCTCCTCCGCGCCCGCCGCGGTAACTTCGGGCTCGGGTGTGAGGATGGTGGTGGCTGCGCGCAGCTCCTGCCGCTGCTCCGCCGTTTCGCCCCCTTTATTTTTTTTAATTTCAAATCGCCGCTGTGCAGTTTTTAATTGTTGGGGGTTTTTTGAGCCGCGGCTCAGGTGCCGCCGCGGTACCGGCACAAGTTGCCCTCCGCGCTGCGCCTCGCCGGAGAAACTTCGGGGGCAGCGGCGCGTCCCGGCGCGGAGCCGCTCCGAGCTCCGCGGAGCCCCCGCGGCCGCGTCGCCCTCCCCGCCGAGCCCCGCGGAGCCTGCGCCGCGCTGCAGCCCGTAACTTTTATTTTGACAAGCCCGTAGACCCACCGAGGGGACCCGGATCGTGCTGGGGGGTGATGCTCTGAAAAGTTCGGGATTTTTAGGGTTTTATTCCTACGCCGCTTGAAATGGAGAGGTTTCTGTAGAACATCAACAAGCGCCTGAACGCGTGGCTGCAGTGTTACAGAGCGAGCCGGGCGGCTGCTGGGTTTCGGGCTGGGCTGGCTGCAGGAACAAGAGCCGCTTATTCTTCTGCCTCAATCCCCCGGTGCCAAGTTGAATCTGTGAGGATGTCCCGAGCCCTGGGGAGGCTGGTGGGTCCGCAGGAATAGCCCCGATGCGCTCTCGTCTAGCGAGCAGCGCTCTGATAATGGGGCGATTTCGGATCCAAAGCCCGCTGTCCTCGGTGAGAACCCTTTGAAATGTTTCCTAATGGCAACATCTTGCCAGCCACGGTCAGAGTCCAACAGAGCCGCCGCTTCCTTGCGCTTCTCATGCAGTAGCTTGGCATCCGTCTCCCGAGCGCGATTTTAAGCCGAGTGCATTGGCTTGTGTTCTGCTTACTAAGCTCATCCGAAAGGACCCTTCTCTCTGCTTCCCTTCCGCCTCTCTAATGCAGCGCCGTGTGCAGGAGTGTTTCGGGGGACCCAGGGAGGCTGCGATGCTCCCCCGGGGAGGCGGCTGCACGCCTGGAGTTGCACTTTGCCGGGGAAGCGCCGCTCCCGGTCCCCCGGCTTCAGCCGGCGCTGCCGGGTCTGGAGGCGTCGGAGGTGCCGCCAGCATCGCTAAGCGATGCTCTGGCTGGCTCTGCCGACAGCCCGGGCGCGTTAGAAATCCCCTGCCACCAGCACTTGTTAGTGCGTAAATCACCTGGCACTCGCTCGGCATAAATCACGGGCTTGTGTGCTGTCAGCGAGTTCCTTTGGAGCCGGGGTCTGGGACCTTCCCTGCCGGGGAATCCCAAGGAGCCCGGGCTGTTGTGACTGGACTGCCCTGTCCCTGTGGCGGGGGCTGGATGCTCTGCACAGTCCAAAGTTGCAGCTGAGTGTTTAGTTGGCTGCTTGCCTCTGGGTGCTGGCACGTTGTGCACGACACTGTGCATGGTTACGTTTTTAATTGGGATCCCCTCCATCCCCTCCCACTGTCGGGGCAACTGCAGAGCCTGGAGGGTCCCAGAGGCAGCAGCAGGCAGAGCCTGGGATGCTGCTGCAGGGTGAAGGGGAAGGAAGGGTGTCCTCACCGGGTCGCAGGCTCCTGTGTTTCTCCCCCTCCCGTCCTGGGGTCTGCCCAGTTTCTCAGTAGCAAACCTCAGTGATTTGGATGTTGCAACATCAGGCCTTTGCGTGTCTCCAGTGCGAGCACAGCGCCTTGATGAATTGCTGCTCTTTGTTTCCTCCCCTCTTCTGACAGTGCCCACTATTCCAGCCTTCCTACAAACAATGGTCTCTTGTAGTCAGGCAACTATTGCTGGCCCATTTTATTTTTTGCAGCTACAGTATGGATCCACTCCAACAGATAGGCACTCTAACACAAGCAACTTCTACTTGCACACTGCTTTACTGTTCAGGTTTGCTCATGCCTGAACACTTCATCATTGGGTGCAAAATGTTTTCCCAAGTGACAAAAGTCATGGTGTGCATTTTCCTTGTTTTGTTTTTGCAGGCACACAATGGGGATCTTACAGTTAGACCCACATGCAAGCCTGGCTTCTCAGAGCAAGACTACACAGCATTCATCTCCCAGAACATCATGGAAGGGCAGAAGTTACTCAAAGGTAAGTGGAATAAAAAGGCTTAATAGCTCCTGCAATAACTGTATTTTCAGGAGGTGAAAGGAGGCTTAAAGATGCTGGTTTTGATGGTGAAATTGTCTGCAGAATTATGTTTGTAGGAGGATGAAACACTAAGTGGTTTACCTGAGCACAGTTTTGAATACAGATGAATCATTCCAAGTCCGTGTGCTGTCTGCTTCAGGTGGATTGTTTGTTATACTATGCGAGGTCATCACTTCACTCTTGAGACTCCCACCCTGTCTGAAGGAACTCTGCATCTGATATTTTAGAAAGTATTTTTATGTATGAAATTCAAAGATCCCTAAATTATCTCTGCTTTGAAATGGATGATAAAGCAGACGTTGTTGTTGGAAATGTGGTAAACAAGCCTACAGACATTCTGTTCACAAATGTGGCATTCATTTTCATTACTGCCCCACTGACAACATGAAAACACAGGCAAAAAGAAACTACCAATTAGCTTTATAGTAATTGCAGGATTATAACCACTTTTGTGATTGTAAATTCTAAGATGTCTTCGTAATCCAAATAACAATAGATTATCCTATTTATTGATCTGTCTCCCTTTCAAGTTAAAAATAATTAAACTTTATATTTGCATGATACAGAAAAATATTTTATTCCAAGATAATTTTTGAAGATCAGAATCTCCTCCCAGCACCCCAGGAAATTGGGAGCATATCAGGACTTGGTGCTCCTCCTCAGGCTTTCTAAACCCTTTGCAGTGTTTTCCTGAGCACATTTTGCTCACTTGCATGTCTCTGTGCCAGAAAGCTGGGATTTCTGTCTTCCTCCAGAGCAAACACCTGCTCCGTTACTTTGATTTTTCTCAGAAGAGAGGGAGAGTTGTCAGTGCTCTCTCTGGCTTCAGCAGAATCCAGGACTGGACATTTTTGCTCTGCATGAGCTGGCAATCACTTCTGTTTCTGTGCCCAGTTGTCTTAGTGTTGCTGTTCAGGAATCCTCTTGACTGGCCTGGCATTAATTAGTAGACCTTGGGGAGTTTATTTTCAGTTTGAAGGGTAACCAAAGAAGGAATTGAGATGGACAAGCCCAAGAACATGCAACACTAAAGAGACCAAATACCAGTAGTTTACACACTTTGTAGTAATTTTTCCCAAACGTGAAAGTGGCCTTACAGGTCAGTCTGGAAACTGAGTCGATTTCATGCTCATTTAGCTTTGCAAATTATTTGATAGAAAATGTTCTCTGAGTACTGTAGAAAGCTGTTTCATAAATACATTTGCTCAGAAGAGTGTTTTTTGCAGTTTAGTGCTTGATAAACGGTGCTGTGTTTATGGAGGTGGACATCAGGGATGGAGCAGAAGGGTCTGTTTGGAGGCATTAGATGGCTGGGACTTTCAAAACAGCACAGTGGCTGTCATGTCATTTCTGCTTTAACTGCTAATTTTTAAATATGAAATTATATTTACACAGGCTGTCAAGTTGATTTGAATGAAAATACATTTCTATTTGATTTTATCCTTTAGGGACTAGTTGTAGTTCTACATTAGTCATGGCAAACCTGCCTCTGATTTAGGGCTGAACTTACCCTGGGGACATTATGTATCCATGCCCCACTTGTAAGATTCATGTCCTGATAACATTGTCACAAGTTCCATGATTTATAAGCATTTTCTCAACAAAAGGAGGAAGAAAAAAAGTGCAAGCACTGTGTTTGCTAATAAGTAAACTATCATCTTTGCACCTTTTAATCTACAGTCAAATACATGCTGTTGTTTATCATAGGAAGCAAATATATCTGATTAATTTATACAATAATGGGCGAGAAAATTCTTCTTCATGCTTGTTTTCTCTATATATACTTTAGCATGTAAAATTGGTAGTTTTCCAGTTTAGGTTTAATTTTACTTCCTAGTACTTGATGTGTCTGAAGCATAAAATGTTTATCTCTTTCTTCCATCTGGGTGAAGTATTGTACAATAGTTCAGACCAAAAATGGGTTCAGATTGCTTACATTATCATGTTTGATAGATTGACATATGTACTATTTCACACCATCTTACCACGCAAAGCTTTGCTGCCAGCTACCACCATCTTATTCATCAGCATTCAGTAATTCATCTGCAGGCCAAATGGGACTGTTTGCCTGAGTAAAAGAAAAAAAAAAAGAGAAAAGAAAAAAGTAGGCAGGAATTCACCTGTCAGTGCTATCATGGAGTTTGGGGGGGTGGAAGAAGCGTGCATGTAGGTGGGATGGCTCTTGGGGGATTTCATGGAGCAAACACGAGGTTTTTATGGATAATGCTCACCTTGTCCTTAGGAAGGAGAGATGGGCAGTCCTGGGACAGTTTATACCTAAAAGTTTTTCCATCAGAAATCAGGGAGCCTGCAGACCTCAGCGTGATGGTGAAATTCCTCCACACGGGGAAGTTCAGCTGTTCCATGGCTCAGGATGAGCTGCATGGCAATAAACTCAGCATTTCCTTTTTAAGCTTTGCAATATCCAGCTCTCAAATATATGCACTGTTATGAATGCATCAAAATGAAAGTGTTTATAGTATTCTAGGTTTGAATCAAGTTAAACAGATAATGACTGCTTATAATTGGTTTATTCCAATGGAAATAGCTTAGCCTTAATTTGACAACAAGAGCTTTTACAGAGTCATTGTTTTATTATAAGTATGCCGTGAGCTATTAGCTACTACTTTGTGGTTCATCTTATTTGCCTGAGTCAGCTCTCTAACATGCTCAAAAACATACAGATTCTAGCAGGAGCTATTTGTTACACAGTAATTAACTTGTTTATGATAAATGGATGGGAGAAATGTCACGGCATTTTGTTTTATGTATAAATGAAAAGCATCTGCATTCTAAAAATTTCATGTTAATTAGACTTAAAATAGTTTTCCCCAGTAGTGCCACAAATACCACACATTGCACATCCCTGCCATCACTGTGGCCTGATGATGGGGTGTGAGCTGAGGAGATTTGTGGAGCCATTGCCTTCCTTAGAAATGCCATCCCTGCGTCTCTTAAGGAAAGTTACTGGGGTATAATCTGTTCTACTTTTTTTGTTTGCAGGATAATAAACTTAGTCTTGATCACTGATGCATGATAATGTTTAAGATACATTTGTTAAGTATTTTCTCCTTTAGCCTAAGGGAGAGATCTCCATGTCTGCAGTATGGCAGAGGAGATTGCGGAACGGGGATCTTTTCCTCTTTGTTAATTATTCATTTTAACTGAGCGTGGTGAGAGCAGTGGTCCTGAGGGGTGGGAAGCAGGGACATGGGGGGTGCAGTGAAGCAGTTCTGCAGTGTCCCAGGGGATCTGATCCCTGGTGTGAACGTGCTTGGGAATGATGAGCACCAGAGGCCTCTTGGGGAAGGAGGGAAAGAAGGAGTAGGATTCCAAAAGTGGTGTGCATATGATATTCTTGCTATTGGCTTTATGCCCTTTTTTATTTTTTTTGTAGTGTTTTTTAAGTTTATAATTAAAAAAAGACACTTTTCAAAATTAGAAGTTCAGGTTTAATTGGCCCACTGTGAGGCTGTGGCAGCCAGCTGGGAGGGGGTGGAATGGCATCAGGGTGTTGAATATATTATTTCTCCAGTGTAGTCCCACCGCAGCCCCAGCACCTCTCAAACACACCTAAACAAAACAACTCCCAGCAGACAACACAAGCAGATGAGAGGTACAGCCACTTTTTTGTTTTCCTGTGCATCTCTTCCTCTGCAGTGATTCATGTTTCTTTGCCCAGCCCAAGCAGGCCTGTGCTGATGGAGCAGGGTAACTTCACTTGCGTGGGCAGCCACGTTTGGGGACAAGTGCGTGGCAGCACAGTTTATTTTCATAAGGGAAGATGAATAAACTCTGCCAGCATGTTCTGCTCTAAGCAAGTGTATGAAACCAAAAGTAGCCAAGCTCATGCAAATGCATAAAAATGTAATTGCTTCCATTCTAGGATTTTTACTAGCATGATTTTTGGTTAAAAACAAATATAATTCGTACAAGCTTTATTGAAGTACCTCTTTTTTCTTTTTATGAGAATTCCCTGTGGCACCCATCTCTTCTAAGTTTTTTAGAGGTAGGATGTTATTCATGGTCAAAAGCTTTTTGTTCTCCCAGTTGAGGTTTTAAAACCCCCATCCTTTTCAATCCTCACCACATCCAATATTAAAACTTAGGAAGGCTGTGAATAGTGTTTAGAAAGCATTGACTGCCTAGACCAAAGAACCCCAGCAATCCTGTGGGATAGTGCAGAACAATGTAGATGGTGTAGGCTTCCCACTTTTCCTGAGTTTAAAGTCCAGAAAATACCCAGGTACCCCTCTGCTGTTAATTTTGACAGGATCTCGATTCCCACAGGCAGCTCAAGGGCTGTCTCTTCAGAGTGTGTGGGGATGTGTGAGGCTTCCCCTGCCCACAGTCGGGCTTGTGTCTTCCAGGTGCCCTTTGGGGTCTCCTGCGGGTGCTTTTGGAAAGGGAAGAGCCTGAGGAACGTTGGATTTGTTCTGGTGTTTGGTGGGGTTGTTGAGCACCTCCAGAAGGTTGCTCAGTGCTTGCAGCAGCTCTGCTGCAGCCTCCTGGAATAGCCAGGACCTTCTCCAAGCTGTTCAGAGTTGAAAAAAGCAGAGAGGTTTTTCCATTCATGTTTTCATTATTTTCTGGTCTGTGATTCTGCATGGAAAGCAGTTACTGAGGTTATTGTACATGTAATTAGCTTCACAGTTCCCTAATAAAATCTGAAATTAGGAGAACATCCGTTGGGAACCCAGAACTCTTTCCCTAATCTTCCTCCCTTCCTTTCTTGGAGGAAGGCGAGGCAGACATCAGCTCTCTGTGTTCAGCTTGTACATGCTCCAGTGAAGCTGCCTCTCAGAAAACACTTCTCACATTCTGCAGGACAACTCCTTTTAAAAGCAGTTTCTTGTGATGGGCATGTTGCAAATCAAAACCATAATTTCCATCAGGAGTTCCAGGGGAGACCCCAGAAAGAGCTGCTGCAGATCAGGGAACTGCTGATGCCTATGTATTTTTAATGTTGTTCTTCAGATCTAACTTCTGACAGAAAAGTGATGTTTAAGATGACATTTTTATCTAAATAAAATTGCAGTTAATGAGACTGGAGTAGTCAATAACACTCTGTAGAGTTAATCCCCTTACACTGTTTAATAACTGTATATATTGCTTTCTAGTTCAGAGCTTTGAACCAAATTCCTCAAACCCAAGCAAAATTACTTTTTTCTGCATTCTGGGGAGTTAACTGATTTTTATCTGAATAAATCTGCTTCTCCAACAACAGATTTGAAGCTCTTCTTTTTTTTTCAGGGATTTTTCTGTTAGAGAATTGCACTGCTTCAAATTAGGCACTCTAAATAGGTATTAAGGAGGAAAATGAAACAATAATTTCTGTTGAATAATTTATTCATTTCTTTATTCATGCTTAGGCTTTTAGGAAATAAGCTATGTCTGGAACAGTATCAATTAGTTATTTATTGTGAAATACCTGATGTTTTGAACTCTAAGCTGATCATTTTAGGTCTTTTAAAGTTAGAAAATGTTAATTTTAAAGTCAGTTCTTTGTACAGGAATTGACTGTCACTGGCAGAGCTCATGAGCTCTGATCTCCTTGAACAGATGCTGAAAGCATTTTGGAAATTACGGTTTTTGCATGTGGCAATTCAAACTTATTTATTCTAGCAGTGAAATATTTTCTTGCTTAATTTTCATTGACCTAATGCCAGTTCTCATTGCCTAATTTCATTGATATTTATGTGCAGGCCTCCTTCTGCCTTAATTTCTACCCTGGAAATGAGTCTCATGTTTTTTTAGAGGGAGCTTATTTCATTGCAGACTCAAGCTGGGGAAGTACTTGGTTCGACAGCAGCATGGGCCATGTGCACAGCTCATAGAATATTTTAGCAATATAGATAATACTTAAAAGTCTTATTTGAAGGGCAAGAAGAGATTAAAACTACAGAGGATAGGATTTCATTGGAAATCTGCTGCTTAATGTTTCTCATAAAATGAATTTGAGTAACACAGGGAAAGAAGGGAGTTTCTGTTTGATTTGAGGTTACTGGGATATTCAGAATTAGGGCCATTGCTCTATCAAATGGAATTTTTTATTTTCAGGCAAATGGAAGTAGTAAGAACTGAGACTATAAAGTGGTGTTTGAAAAGCAAAGTCCAGTCCTTGCCTCTGGGAACTCCAGCTTTGACAAGGGGGCTGGGATGAACCTGTGCCAGTGATTCCAGACAGATTTCTCCAGGATCCTGATGTGGAGCACTGAAGGAGGAATTGATCTCTATCCCTTTTTGTGTATATAAACCTTTTGTGCCTGACCCAAAGGTTCTGAGGAGGATTTGGCTTCATATTCAGTTTTCCTTTTGGTGCCTGCATGAACCTCAGGGTTGCTTTTCCAGGTAAAACCCAGAAGTGTCCTTGGCCAGCCCTGCCATGGCAGGATTTTCTTACTACTCAGGATGCTGTGATATATTGACTTATTGCTATTTTGTTTTGATATTTATTTATTAGTATTTCTGAAAGGAGAGGCTGAGAGTGCTGGGATTGTTTAGCCTGGAGAAGAGAAGTCTCAGGGGGAGACTTTGTCATTGTGTATAAATTCCTTGTGAGAGGGCATTGAGGTGCACAGAGCAAGGGCAGAGGAAAATGGGCACTAACACTGAAATGCAGGACATTGCACTTAAATGTGGGAAGAAGCTTTCAGTGTGAGGGGCTGTCACACTGGGAGAGGTTTCTCAGAGGTGCTGTGAAGTCTCTGTTCTTGGAGATGGAACCCAAGTGGACGTGGTCCTGGAGCCTGCTCTGGCTGAGCAGCTCTGCAGCCCCCACTGGGCTCTGGCCCTGGCCAGCCCTCTGCAGGGGAAGAGATGAGAAGGCAGAGGGATGAACTGAGCTTTTCTGCAAATACAAATCAAACAGCTTTAAATAAAAACATTGTGACAGCCTGCAAAACATGATCCTTACTGGGAAATTGTGTTTCTTTAATTTCTTGGAAGCACTACCTCTAAAGAGAGAATAATTGAAGCACCAGGGACCAGCATTCAGCTGTTTGCTTCCATTAATGTCCAGACTTAACCTAGGCAGAGTTTGTCTCCTGGCATAAGGAAATGTTACACTTGTATTGAAAAAGCACTCAGTTTCCTCTTCAGTTTTAGTAGAATGAAAGAGAACATGCGGAGTTTCTGTTTTCCCACAATGTTTATCTTATAACTGGCTACTTCATTTCTTTCAGGAGGATGTTTGTTTCCTGAGCAAATTTTCTGCAACGTGAAAAATACTTGGGTTGAACAAGATCTCTTTTTGCCAGAGGCTTGTGATTTTTCTTGTTTATATTCATTATCCCTAATTTATTTATTAATTTTGGATTGCAGTCGCACAGAGGGAGCGGGAAGTGGCAAATGCTCTGGCATATGGGCTGCGCTGTCACTGGGAAGAGTCAGCCATGCCCGCTGCCCCACGCCTTGTGACCCCAGGCTGCAGCATCCAGATTCCTGTCTCTTGCTCCCTTCCAATACAAAATTCTAATGATTTTTTGCTGTGCCCTCGCTGCTTTGCTGCCTCTGTTCCTCCCCACTTGCCAGTGTTCTGTCACAGAGAGCCAGTGGCAGTAATTCAGCCCGTGCTGGTTGTGCTGCTGCTCGGAGGGGTCGCATCAGCTGCTGCCCATTAACATGAGCGTGGTAATGGCAGCCACTGTGTGCAGTGCACAGTGGGGGTGTTGGAAGCTCCTCTGAGGACCCTGAAGATATGTATGGGCCACCCATGAAGGAGAAAAAATAAAATGGATACCCTTTCTGCTTTGAAATGAGCCAGTCTGTTTTCATTGATACCCAGAAGCACTGCAGTCATTAAAGGCTATTACTATGCCTATTATAAATCACCATTTCTTAGCAGTTCAGAGGTTAGTCACAAAAATTACTTTTAGTCTAAAATTTTCTTACAGTGAGTTTGTCTTGTAGTAATTCCAGTCCTTCTTAAAATAATTATGAATGTAGCAATTATCTGAAGAGAAATAGTCAAGATTACAGAAATTGTTCCATGCAAAGCTATGTATCAGCTCTCTCTGTCAGTTCATGTCTAGAGAATCGTGCAAGGCAGGTCAGTGAAACAAATGTCTGTTACTTCACCGTGTAGCAAGAAAAACATATTGGAACTATTGGTATATGAAAGAAAAACTACAAGCTTGGGAAGATGGTGGAAAAAAAAGAAGTTGCTACTGGTGATAAAGCCTAAGTCAGGACTAGTTTAAAGTATAAAATTTAATCACCTGTTTGTTTCTGATCTGTTCAGTGGGGAGGAATAGATAACTCTGTATAAATGCCACTGTTCTGTCAGTGAGTCTCACTGATGTCTCTGAGAGCTGTTTGTGGTGGCTCCTGGACCTGTGTTGGTGTTTCCTGGACTCAGAAGGAGCTGGAGGAGTCCAGGAGGGTTCTAGTGCACGCTCCTTCCCCAGGGCATGAGCAGCTCCTTTGGAGCAGGCTTGTCCCTGATGGGGACTTGAAGATCCATGGCTGGGGACCAAAGCCAGTATATTACATTGCTTTCCTTCCTCTGTGTTTGAGCTGGAGCTCTCTTGATGCAATTTAAACCTGTTTGTATTTGTCATAGGCACAGAGAACAGTTGCTGATTTATTTTCTCTCCCCAACACACTTGAAAATATTTTTTTCAGGTTCTGTAGGCTGAACCTCTCATTTGTTCCTTTTTGTGTGTCGTGCTTGGCTCCCTCCTCTGAGCCCTTATCTTTGCTACTCACTTAATACTCCAGGTTGATGTGATACTGCCAGCCAAGTCTCACAGTGCTCAACAGACAGGGAATATTACTTTGCCTGTTTTGCAGGCAATACTCCACTTGATTTATCTAATGTGATGATTGCTTTCTTTCTTAACAGTATGATACTGTTGACTCATGTTCAGCTTGTGATCCAGTATAACCTCCCACATGGTTTTTTGATGAACTGCTACCTACCCAGTCATTTTCTATATGTGTAGTAGATTAATCCTGCTGAATCGTGTTACCTTGCTCCTCTTCTGTTGAATTGAATGTTATTTTTTTATCATCAGCCTTACCTAACTGGTTGGGATTGTTTTGAATTCTGGTCTCGCTGTCCCCCAGCGTTGCAGTTGCATCCTGCTCGTGCATGGCTTGCAGATGTAAGAAGCATATGCTGCATTCCTTTATCTGTTCTTTAATAAAGGACTGAACAAACCCAGTTCAAAACAGGCTGTGGCAGAGCCCATGTGATAGAGCCTTCTGCTCTGACCATGCACCATCAAAACATGCTCTGGGTAAAGTTATTTCAGTGACTAAAGTTGAAATGGTGGCTTGGTGAACGGAGCCTTTAAAGCCTTGATGTTGTCTGTCTGGGATCTGTAGGAACACAATTCCAAATGTCTTCAGTTGTCAGTACTTTTCCAGGCTTGTAAGAGAATTACAAACACTGGGACCTTTGAATTTTCACCATCTAGAGACATTCTAGATTGCAAATCTAGGCTAGGTTCATGGAATTTAGATAAAATGCAGTTGCTGTTGGAGGGGAAGGACTGCTGGAATTCTCTGCCCCCTGGGTTGTTTAAATGCCCCAGCTCAGCTGCTGGACCAGAGGGGTGTCCAGGCTGCAGGACATTTTCAGGATCGCTTTCCTCTGGATGCTGGAGGTCTGCTTAGTAACATTTTTATCAACAGAGCTGTTCCTAATCCCACTGTGAGCTGAAAGAACAGGATTACATTAAAGCCAAAGCAGTAAATAGCAGTGTGGTACCTGGATGTGGACTGTGCACTCTGGTATAATCTATTCCCACTGCTGGCTGGGGATTTCCACCTTTGCTGTGTTCCCATTCCCCAGCTCATCTTGGATGGTGTGGAAGGCAAGGTGTTCACCCTACACAAACCAGCTGGGTGTTCCCTGCCTGGTTTTACAGATCTGTATTATTCACAGAGCATTTTTGGAGGCCTAGCCCACACTTAAATATTTTACTCTTTAGTTTAATTTTGCCCATCCCGCCTGTGTGTTTTGGTAACTGAGCAAAGGCAGGTGCCTGCTGCTCCCTGTGCTGGAGCGGGAGTCTCTCTGCTCAAATCTTCTGGAGCAGCTCAATTTAGAGGGGAAAAAAGAGCTGGGCTAGACAATTTCCAGTGGTTTGCTGCCAGTAAAAGTCCTTCCCTGGGGTGGCAGAAAAAGTCATTGTTTCAGACCCCCTGTGCCCTTCTACTTGGCTTTTGGGAGCCTGATGTTGCTGGCTGGTTGCTTTGCTCCCTTCAAAACAGGTTTACACAATTACACATGAAAAGCAACTGTTCTGCTCATCTCCATAAGCCTTAAATATTTTTATTTTGTGCCTGAATTATTTTGGAAATTAAACTTTCACTTATTTGTCTTTTTATGGGCTTCTGAACATTTTTTCAGTTGGTTCATCTTCCTTTTGGCTCTCTGTAGAGGATAAAACAATGTGGGTAAATGGCATTATAAAAAAAAAAAGGCCTTTTTATGTGGTTTGGATTTTCCCTTTGCCTGTGGAGAAAAGGGACAGGTTAAGGATGAAGAAAAATACGTGTATGGTTGATAGGATGAGGGGGAATCAATAGGTCAAGGCAAGATTTGGAGTGATGAAATATTCAAGGATTGCAACTATCAAAAATGTTTGGATTGCACCCAGAGATTTCCCCATCCTCTTTTCAAACTGCATGAAGAGACCCTCATCAGGACAAGTTCAGTGATCTCTGGAACACTAAACTCTAGATGCCTGTTCAAATAACTGAATAGGAGATTGATTATCTCTGTGCAAAGTTTACTGAAAGATTTTTCTGCTTTTTTTTTGTTTGCCTGGAGTTTCAGGTATAAGAGAAATTCAAAGTTGAAAGGCTGCTTGCTGGATCTCCTAACAAGCAAACTCCTGTAGTTGTACTGGGTGGTTTTGAGACCTCCTGAAAAGAAGAAAGGCAGGAGATTTAGGTTTGGCAGGAGCAAAATTTCATCACTGGGGAGGTTGTTAAACATTGGAAGAGGAGGCTCAGGGCAGTGGTGGGGTCACCATCCCTGGGGGGATTTCAGAACTGTGAGGATGTGGCACTTGGGGACATGGGTCAGTGAATGGTGGGTGATCTCAGAGGGCATTTCCAACCTCAGCAATCCTGTGAAGCCCCCCCAGCAGGGCTGTGTGTGGTTAGAAATGCCTGGGGTGGGGTTAGCAGAGGTTTAATCCCCCCCCTGCTCACTGAACATCCAGGGCATGGCACTGAGGGAATTCCTGAGTGCTGACTTAACTGTGGTGTGTTGGCAGAGGTGAGGCCTTTTACCAGAATGAATTTTCCTGGTATTTTCAATAAACAAAAGGTTTATTTTCCCTTTCTGCTGTGGATTGAGCCCTAATGTTGGCTGTGTCCTGTTAAAGAGCAGCAGAAGGGAGCAATGGTGGCACGGCCCATTTTACCTGTGCAATAACAGATCACCTTCCATTGCCTGGAAGATGTGATGATGAACCAAAGTTCTGTTAGTGCAGCAGTTGTGTCCTTTTGTGATGTGCCTGTAGGAGGGAGAGTTCAACATCTGTGGAGTGGAGCTGTCCTGGAAAAACAAAAGGAAATTAAAATAAAGATGGGGGAGAAAAAAGAGATGTGGGTGCCTGGAGCCCCCCCCAAAACTGCTGGGCCAGGGCTCATGTTGGGTCTGGACAGCACCAGAAATGGTGCAAATTGTGGAGACTTAAAGCAAAGGCAATATTTCTGCAACAGTTTATTAACAGTCTAAGTGGTTTTTTGACCTTTCATCTGCATCAGGGTCCCTTGTGAGCAGTCTTTTATTGCAGTGTTTCTGTCTGCACTTCCAGGAGAAATTTGTAGGGAATCCACTCACTGAGAAATCTGTTCTCAGGAGAGCTATCCTGAAAAAGGAAAAACAAAAAAAAACCCAAACAAACCAAGAAACCCAACAACAAAAAGTAAAGAAAAAACCTCAAGGTTACACATCAAAATCCGTAAGACATGCTCAGAAAGAGTTAATATCTGGTGAATGTCAATCAAGCACTTCCTCAGCTAATAAATAGCTTAGGAGGTATAAAATTTAATACTCCTAAAATTGCAGAAGCCTTTGAAGAACACGTTTAAATTGGACTCACTGGAAGAAGGAGATTTAAAACTGACCTGTTCAGAGGTGTGTAGTGAAAAGGGTACAATGAAATGAGGCTGCATTTCTTCAACACAGAGGCATTTGGGCTTAAGTTTTGCTTTCCTGAGGTGACTTCTGGAACAGTTTATTTTTAAGTTCTTGTGTAACACATCAGCTGAACTGCACTGGTAACAGTGGCCTGTTTATTTATGAGCCTATTTTTAAGTGTTTCTCGGGGCTCAGCTGGGCTGGGAGTGGGTCACTGTGCCACAGAAATAGCTTCAAGAGCCTCTGGGTGTAGTTCTGCCCATGGCCATACCTACGAGTCCTGCTCACTTTCAGCCCTAAAGCATCAATCTGTTCCCCATTTCAGGGTCTCAGGCAGCAGATTTGCCACTCTCCTTCTATTCTCTCCCCATCATGGTCATCTACAGGAAACAAGTGAGGTGTGTGCACGTTTCTGAGGGTGGGTTTAGGCACATTTTATAAAGTTTAGAATGGATCTTTGAGAGGTAAGCAGATGAGCAACAGAAACTGCTCTGAGGTCACGACGTTGTGTACTCATTCTGAGTTTATTTGGAAATAGGAGCAAACCAAACTTTGCCTGGTTGGCTTCCTCCCTTAGGAGCAGTACCCCCTGGTTTTTTTCCACTTGTGTGTTTTTTCCTAATCCCAGTGGCAGTCATTTTTTTGGCACTTGCAGTTAGTAGAAAAAATTAAGTAATACATGGCATTTGTTTTGGCGCTGGTTGTGACTCATAAATAGGGATAACATCTGTGCTGATAGTTTTTCGTGATATATAACCAGATTGAATGAACAAAGTTTTCATTTATTGCTGTTCTTTTGCCATTGTTATATTTAGGGAGCTCCAGTGTAAAGAATGAAAATATATGCTTATGTATATTGCTCATGTATAGATGAGACTTTATATACATCCTGTGAATTTCAATTTGGCCACTGTATCCTTTTAAACTAAAAATGGCTTATTGCCACTCCTTGAGCCTAAAACTTTTTCAGGATCCTTCCCAAATCTCAGTCTCTTGAAGGCTCATACTGCTGCCAAGTCTACACCATTCTTTTAATTAAAAGACCAAAAAAGAGAAGTGAAACTTCCAGTGGATGTAAATCCTTATAATCCTGAAATGATGTAAATCGGTGCAGCTCCTTAAGTCATTGGAAGTATTCTGACTTACATCTACTGAAAATCTGGCACATAATATTCCTGCTGGTCCTTTCTTTTGCCCAATAGTTGCTCTACACAGAGTTGGCACCGTGGACAAAGCCCTCTCTTACGAGCTGATAGAGGGTGGCACGGCTTCCAGCACTGCTGATTCAGCACAGCAGAGGCCATTTTCCTGATTTCTTTGTGAGTTAGATTAAATTACTCTGCAGGCTGGACTGGAGCCACAGGCCATAGTTTTACAGCCTTATAACATGGTATCCTAGTCCATGGCATCTGAGAGGTCTGGCTGTGTGTAAAGCTCTTCTGCTTCGCTGCAGAGGATTTTTGGATTTGGCGATTGGCCCCTTTGTGAGGCTCAGGGCAGCAGGACTGAAAATATTTTGATTGTCTTGTTGAGATACACTAAAGTGGGGCTCTTTTAATGGAAGGGACATCATGGGGATGAAGTTAGTATGAAAACTCCACTGTGTGTGTTTGTCATGGCAACGTTTCTTTAGATTTGCCTTACAGAAATGCAGGATAATAAATAACTAATGCAGGATTTAATGAATATAACGCCACAGGAGCACCAGTGAGGCTGGGAGCTTGTGTCATCAGAGCTGTTCCAGCCTACCAAAATGTGGGGAAATCCATTTCCCTTTGTGTCTCAGTACAGGTACATTTCTCATCTAATCTGAGCAGGTTTGGAGTTGAACCAAGAGTGTGCAGGGGGGAGATGCCCTTTGTGGTGCACTGAGCCCTGTTCCCGTCCCACAGAGCTGGGATGTTCCCGTCCCACAGAGCTGGGATGTTCCCGTCCCACAGAGCTGGGATGTTCCCCATCCTACAGAGCTGGGATGTTCCCCATCCTACAGAGCCGGGATGTTCCCCATCCTACAGAGCCGGGATGTTCCCCATCCTACAGAGCCGGGATGGTCCCGTCCCGCAGAGCCGGGATGTTCCCGTCCTACAGAGCCGGGATGTTCCCGTCCCGCAGAGCCGGGATGTTCCCGTCCTACAGAGCTGGGATGTTCCCGTCCCACAGAGCCGGGATGTTCCCGTCCCGCAGAGCCGGGGTGTTCCCGTCCCGCAGAGCCGGGGTGTTCCCGTCCTACAGAGCTGGGATGTTCCCATCCTACAGAGCTGTGGCTGCTCCAACAGGCACATGGGCACAGGCAGAGCATGTTTTCTGGTCTCTGGCAGCTGCTGGCTCTGTGTCTTTCCCCAAGCAGAGCCAGCTCTGCTGGGCTTTGCAGTTGGGCTCCAGGACTGCTGCTCGCAGTGAAATTGGTCCGACTGGCTTTGGCCAAGTGGTGCTCTTGCTCTGATTTACCCTTTCCCCTCCAGCCCTCATGATTTCAAAAGGGACTCTGGCAAATGGGGAAACCAACTGTTAACGAGGAGAGAAAAGGTCAAACAGATCAAGTAAAAGCCATCCTGCTTCCAGCATAGAGAACAAGCTAAGCTGATCCTGTCCAAGCCAGGTGTTGGAGTGAAGTTGAGATCAGGCTTAGAGAATTTTCACCGTCTGTTTAGAAGCTTCACTCTGTCCCTTCTCCCTGACCCGACTTCTAATCCCATTGTTTTATGGCTTTAAGGGGCTTGCATTATATCAGGATGGGCACCCCACCTGTGGTTGGTTATCCTGGAGTTGCATTATTGCCTTTCAGCTTTAATGCTGTAGTTTAAAAATAAAAAAGAAAAGCACCACCAGACGAAACTCTCTGGTTTTAATACACAGATGAATATATTTCTGCAAATAAAAAGAATTCTTGATTCAGAACATCAGGCAGTAATTCTCTGGTTGTGATACAGAGGTGAAGTTCATGTTGCTGGTTTCAGTGCAAAAACAAAAGTGGGCAGATTAGGAAATTTGTTTCTGAGTGGTTTGTTCTATTTTCTGAGCCCTAGTTCAGTCTCATGGACTCGGGCAGAGCTGCTGCACAGAGGGTTTATCTATTGATTTCTGAATGTATTGTGCTGTTAATCTAAAACCTCTTTCCCCAGTGGAGTTTCTATTCAGAAGGCTCTAGCCAAGCTCAAGAAAGTTATTTGATTTGGGAAGTTTGAAAGAATAATAAAAGAAGGATTGATGCAGTTGGATTTTCATGAGCTCAGTCTTCTAGTAAAATAGACAGGCTGCTTCCTTCTGTGTGTGTCTGTGGTGCTTGGCTCATTATTTAGGAGGAAAGCAGAGTATGGAGATCACTTAAGTTTTACTGTCTGAGAATTTGCAATTATGTAATTTGTTCAGAAGAAAGTAATGAGAACAGTTTTGGTGATATAACAAAATATAAAAATTAATGGGTTAGTGAGGCTTTATCTTCCCATAAATTTGTGTGCTTTATTTCTTAGCAATTGGGCCTTTTCTGCTAATTTTGAAAGTACTAAAAGGTTTAGTGCCAGTATTTGGGAAATCCATGTAATTTCCTAATAAGACATAGGTGGCAAGGGAATTGCACCATATAAACCAGGGAACTCTGTCCCTCAGATATTTCCTCCACCCTTTAAGTATTGAAGATTAACTAAGCCTTTTAAAAGAGCTGTGACAGGAGAGAAGATGGTGCTTTATGAATTTTCTTGGTATTAAAATGTTCATTACTTTTTCTGAGAACTGCACTTGGGAATAAACAGTCTTGTATTACAATAAAAAAATCCCAAATAATACTTTTTGCCTTTGAGTGCACTTGTGTTGTCTGCAGTGCAAGAGTTAATGAAGCAAACAAATGAGATTAAACTGGTGGTGAAATGAAATAAAATTGAGGAGTTCTTTTGGTTTTTTGGGACTCAGGTCCTGTCCAGCTGAAATCAGTTCCCTTTGACTTGACAGTGCCCATGGCTGGTCCAATAATAGGTTTATTCTGTTTCATTAGGATGTTCAAGTTAAGGAAGGTGGACCTGTATGTAAAAAGAGATTCCTTGTGAATATTCCCTCTCTCTGGAGCTCTGTAGTTTATTAGACGTGATTATTTCTTCCTTGGGTTTGGAAGCACACTTGTTGCTCTTGTTTATGCAAAAAGTGCAGCTCTCTGGAGGTATGTGATTAACCTGAGGCATTATTTTATTGCAGACCCAGGTGGGAAGCTGTTCCAAGGTAGTTCAGAGTATGCATGAAGAATTATCTGGGTATGAGGCAAAATGTTGTATTAACTGTGCAGTTAGTCTTTGTCAGCAGCATTTAGAGTTTCTTCAGCCCTTGTGGTGACTAACCTAGCAGAATTTATTGGTGAATAGTTCAATTTGCCTAAATGGACTGATTTTCTTGAGTAGGCAGAAATTACATCTTATTTCATGTCTCAGATGTAGTTCAAATGAAAGGTCAAATCCAGATTTGACTTGTTTTTCTTCCCAAATGCCTGTTTAAGCACTGGGAGAATAGGACACCCAGGATTTGGCTGAGGGAGCTGTTCAGAGGGACTGAATTTGCTGGTCCTGGGGTAAAGAGTTGCATTTAAGACTGGTCTAAAAACTCAACTTTGAACCAGATGGCAAACAAGAGATGCTTTTTTTCCCCTTTTTTTCTTTTCACCCCCATGTAGAAATAAGTGCTTTAGAATATCTGAAACATCTACCAGTATCATTTCACTGCTGAGAATTGGGTAACTGTGTAAAATTATATTGACCTGAGGGGATTGAAATATAGAAGTGGCCATGCGCTTAACTGTGCAGGAATCAAACTGTTTTACTGATAACATTTTATTGATTCATCTTCTCTCGGTGTTACAAGTAGCCTGAAGCCTGGCAAAATGAGCTGGCAATGTTTCTGTGTTGTGGACGTTGCAGTATTGCAGCTCTTCATAGGTATTGAAATTTTATATATGGGCTGAGAGCTCACGTAATTATTGTGATTTGTAATGACTGAGACTGCAGATGGGGCTTCCCAGAGGCTTCATTTCAAGCTAGATAACTGGTAATTTCTCTTTTCTGTTTAAGAATCTGTTGTCCCTCCTTTTCTCTGCAGCTGCTGAGGTTTTTCTCTCTGAAAAGCTGAACCGTATCTCTGACTTAATGAAGATGCGTAAAATGACTGAAATTGCCTTAACAAGGCAGTGCTCTATACAGGGCAGCAATGAAAATGTGTCTTGCTGTTTGCAAGGGATACTTTGTCTTTTTCAAAAAGGAACTGTGGTTTCCCACCATGTTATAAAAATAATAACAATAAAAAATATCCTTCTTATGACAAAAGCTTTAAGAAAAGGAACGGCTTAAAAGACCACAATGGCAGATTGAGAGTTCAACCTGCATGTGTTGACTAATTAAATTCTTTTGAAGGAGCTAATTTCATGTATTTTATTTAATGAAAGCTTATTTAAGATTTTAATGATGTGGGTCTTTTCTCTTCAGTAGAATGCCATATTGACTCATGACATATTTTTACACAGGCTTCATTCTGCCGTGAACAACAGTGGTTGGAAATGTGAGCTCTTGATAAAGTGTCATTAAATTAGCTTATTGTAGTTGCAGATTTTTATTGCGCTACTTCACCAAGATATGAATTGATCGTGTTGTACTTGCTGGTTTTAAAGGTGCAGCATTGTTATTGATTATGCTACTTTATCTCAAGTGTTTCATCAGCCTGCTGGCAGGCTGGTTCCCTCTACAATTTTAGAAAGTACTGGCTTTGTGCATTTTTTTTTATTATTATTATTCTGTGCCTTTTGTCTGTGTGTGTGTCTTTTTCTGTTGTAAATACCCTAAAAGAGATCCGGTTTTGGGGTTGTACCCAGTCTTTGTGCTCAGCAGCTCTGCTCTGCCTCGGGGCTTTGGGTGCTGCTGGAGGGAGGTGAAACAGTGGGGGTCCTGTGTGGAAGCTCTGCTGGATGGGCTCTTGGCCTCGGCTGATTTCCAGAGAATGAGTGAGATTTACCCAGGCAAAGGGAAAAATCAATTCTGTTCAAACTTTATCGCATGTACATGTGGAACAGGGGTTTCATCTGTTGGTGTAATTGTTTGTAATGTGATGTATTTCACAAATAAAGTCAGAAAAACAAGAGCCTACATCTTGGTTAGTCAAAACTTTGAGATATTTTTCCATATTAACTTGAGTAGTGGATTTCTTCTACAAATCTTGGAACTCCCAGACCTATTTCAATACTAAGTGTATTGGAAACGGATTGCTGTCAAGGCTTGTCCATCTAATTAAATTCCCTTATTAGCACCAAAGCTGCAGTCTTCCAAAGAAGACATTTGTTGAATAATCTTTCCAACTTATCTAGGTTAAAATGAGATGGCCTTTCGTAAAATGCTGAGCTGAAAGTCCAACAACAAAATACCTAAGTTCCAGTCCCCTTTCTGTGTGATCTGTGGTAATTCAATATATTCTTTAAATGTAAATTGGTATTTCAGCTGTTCTGTGAAATGTTTTCAGACTTCAATTATCACAAGCTCTCGATGCTGCGAGGACTCTGTCACCTCACGCTTCAGGCTGAGGGCAGTCCAGCAGTGATGGCTTTTATGCATTAATAAAGTTGGTCATGATTCATTTTGCCATGTGCTTAGCCAAATATAAGAATCTTCTTGTCATAACTGACTTTTGTCATAAAGTCCTGATGATCCACAGAAGTTGTTGTATCCTTGTGGAAGAAGGGAATAGCAAGAACCAAAGCACTCGAGGTTTAGAGCCCTGATGGATTTTCCAACAGGGGGGGTTCTTGCCCTTGGAAGGAGCTCCCAAGTGAAGTGGAATTTGCTTTGACCTTTGAGCTTTGCAATGGGCATTGAGTGACTCCCAGCAGATGTGCCTTAGCCCGGGAGAATCCACTGACCCTCTGGAATGTGAGAGCATCCAGGACTGCCCTTCCACTCCCACATGGGATAGCAGGGATGGTGCAGGTGGGAATGCCTTGTTTCCTCCCAAAAATGGAAGAGAAAAGTGTCTTTGTGTCAGATAAAAGACCTGCAGTAGCTCAGGGTTGGGAATGGAGAGCTTCGTATTAACACTGAGCAAGAGATGTTTAAAAATTGCTGGAAGTTTCAGGAAAAAAGATATTTGTGCTAATTAGAGTATTTGCCTGTCATCTTTATTCACTATTTAAATAACAAAAAGCCCTCAAGTGAAATCAAAGTGTGGTAGAACATATTTCTTGAGTCTCCTTGATCAAAGCTTATAGAGGGAGGGGAATACTGCTCATAACTATTTCCTCAAATTCAGATGAGAGGTACATTCTATATTGTAATCCTTCCTCTCTGTCGAGGACTTGTGTATAACCAGTGGTGAATGTCTGTCAGGTATCAGACATGCTGCTCCTTGCCAGGTGTGCTTGTGATGAGTTACTGTTAGTTCTGTAAGGATGGGACAGAAATGAATGTCTTAAATTAAAACAACCTGCAAACTAAATGTGTAATTTTTTTGTTCTTACTTATTGACTAATCCTGGTTCAGTTGTGCACTCGTCTTCCTCTGTATCTACCTCTTGATCTTTTCTTAGATTGCAAATAATCTCTGAGATGGAGATCACCGTTTTCCTGACCTGAGTTTTTAAAGCAAATGGCATAGTGGGATCCTGGCCATGTGTGGGGTCTCCCAGCTTTTATCTTGCAGTCAATAATTAATAAAACAAACAGCAGATGCCTTTGGGTGGCTGTTCACTCTCCTGCTCAGATGATGCTTTAGAGCAGGGTGATATGGAAATCAGTTCAGGTCTTTTTGGTGTGTTATTATTTGGGTTTGTTTTGGGGTTTTTGTGTTACTGTTGTCTTTAAGGATGTGGGTGTTTTCAGAAAGGGCAGGAGAAAGGCACCCTCTAGCTCTGAATAATTGAAAAAGAAGATTCTTCAAGCTGGAACATCAATGAGTGGGAGAAAGGAGTAGAAGAGAAATGGAAGCTTAGCCTGTCTGGAGCCAGGTGGGAGGCAGTGGTCACACACATGGCCCTTAGAGAGGACAGACCCCTGAGCTGGCTGGGACACTGCCCAGGTCAGCACTGCTGCTCCTGAAGCTCTGCAGGTTTTCCCTGTCTCGTTATGCAGTCCGGAGGGAGGAGCAGAAAACGCCAAGGAAAAGGGAAAGAAGCGTGCTGGTATCATGACACGAGATAAGGGGAAATAATTTCTGCAGTGGCAGAGCTCGTGTGCTGTCAGCCACTGATGGACATCTTACTCCATTCTCAACTTCATAATTGGCTCTGGAACATTTAGCAGAAACCAGCTGATTTCTTTGTTTCTTTTCATTCTGTGCCTTCTCGATAAGGGAATGAAAGGATTCCTCCCTAGATGTGTTATTCAGATGTCGAGTTGAGGCTCATTACAGAGCCCAGCACAGCCTACTGAAGGGAACAAAGCATCAGCGTGCTGCCCCATCTGATCACCCACCCAGACACGCTTTTGTCAGGCTGGGGAATGCCAGCAGCCCAAAGGATTTCCTGCTGTGGGAGTTTCTCACCTGTGCTTGTGTAGCTGACTCGTTCTGAATTTGCAAGCCACAAATTGTGTGTCATTTCTGCACGGGTGATTTTAAAGGGTGTTTTTAAGTTCACATCCTTCAGGCCACTACTACATCACATTTTAAATAAATAGGTAAAATCTGCTGGAAGAAGAGTAGTCAGAATGTGTTTATTAATCTGTAAAGAATAATGATGAAAGTTCAAATTTGGATGTTCTAAGTGGTTTTCGACTGGCCACAACTTGTCTTTTGAAACTTGTCACCATTAAAAACTTTACCTAAATGTCTTTAAAATGTGTGGATTTTCTCTTCTTTCTCTTCATTGTTCAGCTAGATGAATGCTCAGAGAAGGGTGTGCACTCCTGCTCAGAGGCATGCCTAAAACTGGAGATGAAAAGGAGCAGGGGGAACTGGGAGAGTTGTTAAGTGTCTGCTGGGTTTCAGGAATAGTTTAATTTATGGTGATAACTTCAGCAGTTGACTTGCTGTGACCTTAAAGAAAGCTCTTGCAGACAGAGCTTTCCCTATTTCTGGGGGAAGTTATGTACTTGGTGCATGTGTGTTTTACTGCCACAGATGGGTCCCCCTGAATTTGGAGGCCAAAGGCAGTAGCAGAAGGTTACGAGATGGCACTGCTGCATAGTAAGTTTCTAAAAACAAACACAGCTTTTTTTACCAGCACCTTGTAAGGTCTGGTTCAAAAGATATTTTAAAACTGAAAAAATTTTAAAAAAAATAAATAAGCCACAAACACACAAGAAAAGGAAAAAAGGATGTGTTTGCCTGCTGGCATGCAAGTATCCCTGGAAAGTTGATGGGTTCATTTTTACTTATTTATGGGCAAATTACAGAGGTGCATCTGTTCCTTCTCTGTATACAGCCAGGCATCTCAAGTTTCTAAGATACTTTTTGACACTCTTTGAAGATTTAATGCCAGGTGGAAGATCAGTTAGAATTACAGATATCCTGAACTTTGAAAATAATGCTTCTGCTGAAAACTTTTTTACTTTTGCTCCTAACTTTAATGAGGCACAGTCTGAACATCATAGTAATTGAGGCAGCAGAAAGGGGAAAAAAAAAAGCCAACCCGACAATTCACAAGAAAATCTTTTCACGTGTTTACAGTAGAGCCAAAATATTTGTGCTGTGTTTATTTAATTCAAATGCTTAGAACTATGTCATGTTATAAAAATAGTATTACTGGAATAAAACCGTATCCTGCAAGTCAGATACCTGAACAGGGAACACTCAGCTGGAATCCAATCTTTACAATTTTTACAAGTTGCTTATACTGCTGTCAGTGCAGAGGGCAAATAATTGCAGATAAAGCTCTCTTTGCCTGCCATTAATTGTGAGAGTTAAGTATGTGCCTTTAGATAGCAAACAGCCTGATTTGCATGTGCAGTCTGGTACCCTGTAGTCCTTCTACGTCTTAATTGTGTCTGCTGAGGGGCAGTTTTGGGTGTAGAGATCACACCTCGAAAAGGGGAGAACACCTGGGCTGTACCTTCCTGGGATTTTGCTTTGCTTTGTCTTTTTCCCTTAAATTCAGGCACTTGCTCATGTAAATGTGTATAAACACCCTCTGAAAGCAGGGCCTGAGGAATCTGACTCTGGCCATCAGTTAGTGGATTTTGCTTAGTAATTGCTTCATCTATTCAATACTATTGAAAATACCCTTGAGCAGAACACAGCTGCAGGGGAACAACACTCTAAAGCAGCAACCTAATTAATGAATCTTATTGCCACTTAGATGAGCATTATCCAGTTGGCCTTGGCTGTCAGGATGGATCTGTTCTTGTGACATTATGTGTTTGTCCAGGAAGCTGGTGCCATTATTGGACAAATGAAGTGGGATGGGGGTGTTTGGGTGGGTGGAGGCAGAAGTTCACTCTCAGTGTGCAGTGGCTCTCCTGGGGGTGCAGGTGTCCCCAGCATCTCGTGTCTGTGTGGGACAACAAATAAATTCTCTTGGCTTTTATCTCTGTAGCCATGACTGAGATTTTTCACTGCATTCAGATGAAGTGAAAACAAAATACTCCCAGCCAGAGTCTGAAAGCAGGCAAATTGTTTTCATACAGTAGAAGGGAGAGCAAAACAGAAGTAGGAAGGGATTTTCTTTTACATTTAAAATTAAAAAAATTCAGAAGCTGTTGTGTGTCCAGAGAGCACCTGGGTTTTTGTGGATGGTGGTGTGGAATATTTGTCTTCAGTAGAGTGATTTGATCAGCATTACCTGCTGGTGATGTGCCTTTTCTGGAGATCTTTTGAAGGAAGTTTTTTTATAACTAATTCTTAATTCCTACCTTTGAAAATATTGAATGCAATGTTTGGGACCTGTATTGCTGAAATCATTCTACCAAAAAAAAAAAATGTAGCTCTGGATGCAAATCAGAGCTTGTGTTTCTCATTGAAGTCATAGACAATTTACTGTGCGACCAACAAATAAAAATTCTGAGGTTGCACCAGCCCAATTTTGATGTCCTTCCAAACCTGGGTATTCTGTGATGAAGTGAAAAAGGCAAAAACACTTCTAAGAACTTTCTGTTCTATCAAGGACGACAATAACTTGCTCTTCTTTCAGAAGATCTTTTCTGAATGATGCTGAGCCTTTTGCAGAGCCCAGTTCTGCAAGTGCCCACAATGACATGGCCCCTGTGCATGTGAGACCCTGTGTTAAGGACCCCCATACTGCTTATAAATCCTTTAATTTTCTGTGGTGTTTTAAAATGTAATTTTCTGCTTCTCAGTGGAGACTCACTGAAACCTGTGATTTCTAATTGGCCTTAGGAGAGCTCTTCAGATAAAATAGTTTTCATTAGTAAATTCCTCTGATGGGCTTATGAACTTTTAATGTGAGATCATCACTGAACCTTTTTTGTGTTCTCTGAAATGACCTTGGCACGTGGTGAGTTTTGATCCTGGAACATCTTTCCTGGCTTGCATGTTGTGATTAATGTGGCAGCTTCTCTGCTTCAGCCTGTTCCTGCTGCCCCAGCTCCTGCCTGAACTGCTTGGCCTGGCACAGATCTGCTCCACTTTTGCCTTCCCTTTATAGCTGCTTCAGGCATTCCTGGTCTGTGCTGTGGTGTCAGCTCCTTACTCTTTGTTTTCCCCCTTTTTTTTTCCATGTAGGGCAGCACATGAACACACCTCAATGTGAAATTTTCTGAAGAATTTTTAATGCCTGCAAGTGGCACTTGAGTGGCTAATTCCAATAACTGCTGCAGTCAGTTGATGAAGCATTCTTTGCCTTATGATTTGAGTAATAGAAGTAGTTGCATCTGTGGTTATGTATCAGAAAAATCGCTTATCCAGCTCTTTTCAGAGTCTGTGATTCACTGGCCGTGGCCACAGCACTGTTTTGTGCTGGTCAGTGGTTTCCAAGTCAGCGAGCATCTGGGTTGGTCATCAGGCAGCAGAGAAATCAATGAGGGCTGGTGGGGTGTGTTTGGAGGAGAGGATTGAAATACAAGAGTTCTATTGATCCGTTGTCCTGGACAATCAACATCCCCACAGCAGATCTTAAAGCTGTGGGAGGACTCCATGGAAGTTCTTTCCTGCTCTTGCACCTCGATGTCGCTGTAGGACACGAGAGCAAACAGCGTGAACACATCAGCAAAAGGTGAGCAAAAGAGAGGGAAGTTTATTTTCTGACTCCACTACTTACAGTTTTACAAAAGTGACAGTGGATTGGAGGGTGAAAGGGCCACCTCTCCAATGACACTGGACAAGTTACCAATCCATCAACTTTCTCCACCTCTACGAAGGAATGCAAAACAACTGAGTGTTTACAGAACAAAGCGTGGGAAAGCTTGCAACTAGAATGAAAACATCAGAAGGCTAAAAGATTTCTAAAAATCAGGGCTACACCTCTGCTCTACCAAGAGTGAATCCTCCAGTCAACCAAGATGGCAACTCTCCGAGGTTCCAAATTCCAAACTTTGATAAAGCAACCAGCTAATTAATAAGGCATAAGTTGTTAGCATTTATCTGTGGAGCACTGCCGAGGATCCATTATTTTATTTAGTGTATTTGTCTTAAAGTGATTATGTTACTAATTATAAGGCTCACTAGTCTGTTTAACAGGAGTCCAAATAATTATAATTTGTTTGCATTCCCACCCTGCGTATTTTCATGCAGTAAGAAAAACATTTTGTTGAATGATTAATCTTGTGCATGCCTCTCTGTATGTTTAGGAAAATTAAATGTCTCCTTTTTGTTCTAAATGAAAGATTTCTGGTTTTGCTACTCTTGTTCTCAAGGTGCATTGGTAAATTCTGAAGAAACTTGAGGGTAAAACCACAGGGGAATATGATGAGCTCTTAGGGAATGTTCCCAATAAAGTCCATTAAAAAATTTCTTTTGGTGTCAAATTCTTTTGCATAATTTATTTTGTGATTAAAAAAAAAAAAGTTGAAGTTCTTATTTACAGGCTATCTTGGAGCAAAAGAAACCCTTCAGCCTTGGAAGCGATTTGGCAGCCAAGTTCCACTGCTCTACTGGAGTAATTTGAAGGACAAAATTCATAACAAGCTTTTCAATAAATGCTCAGTTTCGGGCACCTTGGAATCAGCAGCAACTTCAGAAAACCCTGTGTGAACTTGGAACATCCAAAGAATGTGTTATTTAATGCTAGGAAATAATTTGTCAAGATTTTATAAAAAGCTCAGCAAATTGAGGCAAAAATACTGAAGTCACTTTCAGAGCTGTACTTCAGAAAATGGCTTAAATGAGAAGTCAGCATTGTGAAGTTAACTGTTTGTTTTATGGCAAAAAAAGGAAAAAAAA
>JACBWW010000027.1:1891585-1959132 GCA_020086605.1 Lanius collurio
TTGGAGCAGCCAAGATTCTTAATATTAAAAGTCCTCAGCGGAACTGTTAAAATTCCATTCTGTTCAAAATTTTAATGCCAGTTGGCTGTATTATCTCTTTATAATTTTCTTCTTCAGTGCATACGTAACTGCATTAGTTGGTCATTTACCAACAGACTTGAAAGACCAATACTATTAGCTGGAAAAAAAGCTACAATTTTTTTTACGTAGGAGAAAAATGGAAGTGTTACTTGCTTTTTGATGATGGTAGCAGTAGTAGTATTTATCTTTTTTCTTTTATTTTTCCCCACACTTCCCCCATAAACCATGAACTCCAATTTTATCTGCATTAGTGTGAATAAAAACAGTGCATCCTCAAGTGAGATGCATAAATATAACCCCTTTTACTATGCAAGTAATAACTGCACTTGTAACTCTCGTAAGAGCTGTTCCAATGCATGAACAGGTCCTGAGAGCACATTTGTCATGGTAATTTCAAATACAGCCCTTCCCTCCAGAGCCTGCAGAAAGACCTGGTGTGTGCAGGGCCCTTCCCAGCACCGCTCCTGGGCTGCAGGGAGGGGACGTGGACAGGGGAGCAGCTGATGAGGGCTGGGTTAATCTGAATCCTTTTCCTGAGCCTTGGAAAGCCTGACAAGCAAACTGTTATTTGATCAGTGCTGATAATACATTGTCAGGCGTTTAGGCAACATAAAACTGCTTCTGCTGAGCTCCCTGAACCAGAAGGAGAAGGAAACTTCCTAATGAACCTCCCGGAGAGCCGAGCCCCAAGCGTTGGGTCTAGCACTGCTTTTTCATCTGATGCCAGACGGCTCTAAATAGGTCTTAAAGCAGCTCCAACAGTTTATGCTATTTAATAAATCTAATCTGTAAAACAGGTCACGTAAAAAAACCTAAAAAACTTTTCTTCTAATTACAGTAGGATTTTAATGAATGCACATTATACATATAGATCATAATACTTATTAAAAAAAAGACTATTAAGATTTTACAGTTCAAGATTTTATAGGCAATGGGAACAGTGGAAGCCTAATGCTTTCTGAGAATCATATCTGCATTAGCAAGATAAAGGACAATTTAGGAAGATTACAAAAGCAATGATTTAGAGTACAACATAAAAATCTGCTGAGAACTAATTCGCAATGCCAGCTGCTGCTAAGCTTCTTAATCTTTATCTAGTTCAATTAAAATCTGAATGTTTGGGATTTCATTAACAACTGGGGACTTGGAAATTACATGCACTTTTACACTGTATTCAACTGCTTATACACGTTACTGGAAGTTGCCTGAAATGTCTTCAGGTAGACTTCAGATATAATTAAAACTTAAGTACTTAAAGGATAATGCAGAGGTAAAAGAGGATTATTTTAATTTTTCTGTCAGATCCAATTGACAAAAAAAGAATCTCTCACGAGTTGAAACGAGTTGCAAACCAGTCAGAATTTTAATGCAAGGGATATTTATGGACGATTGTGCAATCAGATGTGCAGATCAAACAGCTTCATTGGAGGGCGGAGTGAATCGGATATTGTAATTGTGCCCTGTGCTGCTTGTGTTTTTTTGTGGAAAAACCACTTCACATCTATCATTCACTTCTGTACTGATGTAACCACGCTGCTATCAATTAATTATGCATTTCAAAGAATCTGCAAGTAGGCCTTTCTAAAATTAAACTAAGCAAAGTGATGAACAAGCTTTTAATCACTTAATACTGTGTATAAAAAATAGTTTCTTTCCATTAATTCCTCAAGAATAATTCTTCTGAAAGTTTTTCAGAAGTAGAAAAATGCTGGTTTTTTTTTCTTTTCCCATCTTCATTGCTTGTCTCCTATTTTCCATGAAAAATTTCCCCATCATTGGCATACCTGCTGATTTACTGGGGGGAAGTGAGATAGCATTGAGCAGCTCCGTGTTTTGAAGCAGTTCATTGAAAAGGCTGAAGATTTGGATATTTGTTGGTGTGCAAGAACCCTGACTTTTTCTTGCCTGTGTGATGGAGTAGATGTCATGCTGGCTGTAGATGCTGTGCTGTATTTCCAAGCAGGGCTGCTGCTGGAAGTGCCCCTGAACACTCATTTATTTATTTATTCATTAGAAGCATGGTGGTGTCCAGGCTTTGTGGTTTCATGGGGCTGGGGGCAGCACTGTGGGATCTGCCAGTGAAGCTCTGGGTCAAATCCTGAGCTGGTTTACATTTTCAGAGTTTCAAACTGGAATGGATTTCTTTAATTATTCAGTTCTAATGATCTCAGGTGCCACGATAGGATGTGGAGGTAAGAATATTTCCAGCATGAACGGGGGTGTTTAAGGTGGTGATGTTGCTCTTGGAAATGTTGAAGAGGTGCAGTGCTGCAGGATGGTTGGTGCAAGACTTAGAGGCAGCCTGGATGTGTTTAAAGGGTGTGTTTTGATCAAGTTTACTTGTAAATGGTATAATGATAAGGAGAAATCGTTAAGCACCAAAATTTCTTAACACGATTGGGGAGTTGGTGTTAACTTTAGTCACGGTGCTGTTCTTAGCAAATGAAGACAGTGAAGTTTTGCCTGCCTGGCTACTTAATGTTTTTTCTTATTTTCCCTTAAAAAAAACCCCAAAACAAAACAAAACAAAACAAAACAAAAACACACAAAAAACCCCCACAACAAACTGGTGCATAGGATTACTGCTATGTATAACTTTAAATAAAAAAGGAAACATTTTTCCCACCTCCCTGCTTCCATCATACTTTTAAGTGGAAACGTGTGACCAAGTGCCCCAAAGCAAGTGGAGAATGCAGGAAAAGAAAGGGAATTTTGAGTTGGGCATAATTTGGCCACAGGGGTAGCCAATGTGTTCTGTGTCCTGTGTCCTACTTGTACCTGGAAACTTCTTCACATGCCAGAAAAAGAGATGCAGATATCCACTGAAAGTTATTTTTCTAAGCAACTTAGTGTCACAAAGTAATGTATTTGTCATGAAGGGAAACTTATTTGCAGAAATTTGTATTTGTTTGGTTTTCTTGCCCCTGCATGTTTGGATTTTGTGTTTTATATAGTGGTGCCTTTTATATTATTTAATTAGGTAAACTGTGGTTTCAGAATTAAAACCAGACCTTTTGCATTTTCATTTAAGGACTGAAGTAAAGGTGTGTAGATTGCAGGAGTTAAGGACTCCTGAAGCATCCCTTCAGTCTGTGTGGGGCTGTGTGCTGGCACTGCAGAGGGAACCTCCCAGCTGAACACAGGGACACATCCACTATTTCATCTTCAGAGACCTTAATTTGCCTGCTGTGTGTGGGATAGGTGTCCTCAAAGAAACAGAAAATCTGCCCTTTCCTCTTGGCTGGGGAGTCCATTGAGGCTTCAGAGGCATTTCTTTAGAGTTCCTTATGTGCTCTCTGCATGGATCAGCCTTTATTTAGGGAGCCTGGAATGAGGCTCTGCACATGGGCTTTTACCCCTTGGATTTGGGTCCTGTCAGAAATGGAGGGGTTTTATCAAAGATGAAAATCAGCTCCCTTCTTTTGTTTTTCTTGTGAAGAGAAGACTGAAATGAATAAACTGAAGGGTACTGATACATCCCAAATGGAAACAGTAAATGTGTCACTGGGGAGGTGAGTGGGAGTTGAGAGCAAAGATAACTACAGACATGAGAAATATCTGTATGTTTGGCTTCTGATATTGAAATCTGTGCCATGGATTGATCCTGCAGGAATAATAAATACACATTATCTGTAATTATTCTCAAACTTCATAAACCTTACTTTAATAACATCCTTTGCATATTTTTTTTTCTGAGATCTTTTATTTTATGACACGGTCATAAATTTACTGTTAATTTTACTGTCATAAACTGTTAATTTTAACTCCAAGAAAATTGCTCCAGCTGTTAGGGATTTTTGTCCCACTTCTGTTCTCTGGAAGCTGGGAACTCCCTTTGGAGAGTTCTGGTAGCAGGTTGGAAGGTTTCTATGTCTGAGATGATTTTTTTTTTAAAGAAGATCACAGACAGTGAATTTGCAACTTTTATTACGGATATAGTTTTGGATGTAAAAAATACATATTTTTTTTAACTTACATCCTACAGTTATTACTTTTTTATTTAAAAATATCATGTCAGATAGGAAAAATGTCCTTGTTGCATGTGTTGTAATGTGTTCTTTTATCAGTGGACACAACAGAGTGGTGTTCAAGTTCCCAGCCCTGCCCTGGTTGCACACTGAGCTGGGATCAGCATGGATATTGAAACTGTTTATTGGGTTTCTTCTGCTGTTATAAGTGTGATCATTCCATGATGTCCTGAGGTCTTAAAACATCAAGAAACTACAGTTAGCAGAATTTCCCAGCTTTTCTGAAGAGCAGGAATGAAAGACAGGCCAGGGCACTCCTGTGCATTCCTGGTGCTGTGCTGGCCACGTGTCACGAGCTGGGGAGGCAGCTGACTCTAAACCAAAATTTGAGTGTGCAGTTTTATTTCCTGAGAGCAGAGGAATACTCAAACTTCTCTTGGTTCCATCACTCGGGTCTCTGCCCCCCTTCCCTAATAAGGTGGGTATCCAGCTGTGGGCTCTAGGCCCTGCCCCAGTAAAACTGGCCAGCCTTTTGGCCCTATGAGGGACTCCCAAGGGAACAAGAAACAGGAGTTTCAGTGAAAACTTCAAATATTTCACTTGTCCAGAACACAAGATTCAGTTTTCCCGCTAATGTGTGTCTCCATATTGCTCTTTCTTTAACTTGTTTAAAAAAAAAATGTAAATTTTTGGAATGAAAATTAAAACCAAACCAATGAAAAAAAATTCTCTGTCCTCTTTTTGTCTTTTATAAAATGAAACCTGAGTGATTCTGAATAACTTCTAAGGAATTTCAGCCCTTGAGTTGATTTTTTTTTCCTCTCTTACAGTTTTAATTTGAAATTTTGCATTTGCTAATGACACATTTTTACTCTATCTGAAGATTGCCATCTACTGGCATGTAAGAGCTTTTGGGGTCTGTTATTGTTCATAAATTTGAAAATTCAATAAAGTTTGTTATTTTCTCAGTTGATTTTGTTGATTGCATTATACATTGCAGGGTAGGGGCAATAGCAGAGGAAACATTAGCAGCATTTACTTGATCTTACCAAGTGCTGTGCAATGTCTGCTTAATTAAAAGCACATTATAACAACATATTGATGCTTCCCACATGAATGAGCTCTCTACTCCTCCAAATGAAGCCATATTTCATATTTCTGTCCTATCAGAACAGAAGAATGCATTAATAAAAGGTTAAAAATACCCATTTTTCCTAAGCATTTGAAGTGATTCTGACCTTCTGGCATTTAACAGGTACCTCAATAAACTACAGGGGGTAGAATTTAATAGTGTAATTCCAAAATTATGGGAGACACCTCCTCTTCATCATCAAGTAAATTCATAATTAACCCTAAAATTCTTTAAATATTTTGCTCCTGATGCCTCCCAGCATCCTTCCCACTCAGCAGAGCACAAGGATCTCCAGAGTAATTTCATGTTCTCCCCACCCTGAGCAGACACAGGGCAGTGATCCCCTGCTCCAAGGCTGAGCAGTGGCACCTGGAGCCAGCATCACCTCCCAGATTGGGGGCAGCTGTGGCATTATTGGGTGATGGATTGCAGGTGTGTGCCCTGGCTAGAAAGGAGGCCCCAGGCAGCCCGAGCTTGCTGGGAGGCTGGGGATTCAGGCTGCATGTCTGGCATGGGCTGTGGCTCTGGAACAGGTGAGAACATCCCCAAGAAATCAGAATTCTGGGGTTTTTTTGCCTAGGTCTTTGTTAGATCTTGCTGGTGAGGTGCTCAGTGTGCTGCCTTGTCTGTGTTTTGTATTTAGGTGTCCATTTTCTGCAAGGAAGGATTTGGGTTCCTTGCATGCTCTCCTTCCCGGGGTTTTGGCACCTAAAACTCAGCTCTAACAGAGCTGGTTCATGTCCTGGCCTGTCAGCTGTGACCTGTGTGAAATTCCAGCTCTGTAAATGAAGCTTTTGTGGTTGTGCAGAAGGGACTGTGCTGGTTTTTGGTGAAGGTGGTGGGCAGTGATGGGGGTGTTCTTGCTTGTAGCAATGCTGACCACAACAGCATCAGCACTGAGCTGTGAGACTGGAAGTGTGAAAGTGCTGCTGCTGCTTCAAGTGCTCTGAAGAGTGTGGAAACCTGCCTTGTTTGGGGAGTGTGTTTTTGGGGTGATGAGGGAGCTGTTGCTGTACAATAAACAGTTGTGTAAGCCCTGTGTAAGTTGCTGAGATGTTAACTAAAGCTGCCCTGTGGCTGCCTTCAGACACACGCACTGTGGTTGTTGAGTTCCTATCTGCTGTTCTGATCTTATTTGGGGATTTGTTGCATTTATGTACTAGCCATCTTGATGGCGTTCACCCCTCTTAGTATCTGTTGTTCCTTCCTTATTTAAGAGGGCTGCTCTGCAGGGAAGGATGAAAATAATGGTAAAACAACGTGTACATTTACATAAAAACATGTTTTGAGGTTCTTCTGTGTGAACTTCGTGAAGGGTTTTATTTATTCTGGATGTTGTTGGCACTACACTTTGATTTCTGCTGGATAGAGAGTTGTCAGTTCCACGCTGTAGATGTATTTGCTGCTAATTATAAACAGCCTTCTTGGCTCCTCAAGGCAAGCAGGCTTTCCACCATTTGCTCACATAAGCCTGTTTTACAGTTCTTTGGTGTATAAGTATTTGGAGTGTAGAAGAGTGGGGAGATTTATTGAGAGGCCATAAGGCACAAGCCTCCAACCTGCAGCTAAGCTGACTGTGAAGATGGCTGGATGCAAAGAGTGAGAACAGAAAGCTGCCTTATCTGGGGTGGATTGAGGGGGTTTCTGGTGTGCACCAGATCTGTGTCATGGTGCTCCTGACTGGAGTCCCTCCTGCCTGAGGAGTGTCGTAGTGTGAGCCCAGCCATCAAACCAGCTGCTCCTTGTTCCAGCTCCCTCCTAATGTGAAAATTTACCTCAGGTTTTTTTTACCTCTCATCAGATAAATATTGACTTCCTCGGCTCTTCAAGCAGCACCCTCTGAGAGGCAAGTGCTGATTCCCCCCATTCTGTAACAATCTCTACAAAGTAAATGCATGTTTACAGAGGAAAATGGAGCAGCACATTAATGTGGTGATTGATTGATGTGAAAATGCAGCTCTGTGATGGACGAGGCAGATGCATGTTGTTCACAAAAGCTCCAAGGAAATGTGATCTATACCATACTCATTATTGCACATTTTTTAGTGTGGGGATTTCTAAAATTTATTTTTATTATATGCAGTCAATTTACTTCCAATTATAGAATGAGCTGCAGTAAATCTTGCTGTGATGGTTAATCACAGATCAACAGGTGTAAATCATATCAGACAAGTCTTGGCTGTTGAGAGATGGACCATTCATTAACAGAAGCAAGTGCATTGTTGTGGACTCCTCCATGGCACACACAAGTCTAATTTCCCTTAAGATATTCACAGTGCTGGTGTTGGCCTGTAATCCATTGCAGTATCATTAGATGTACTGTGGAGTGAAAATTCCTTTGCCTGTGTGAATTAGAGGAGTAGTTTGAAGTTTCTCTGCTGCTGACTTGCCCTAAAATTCCTGTCAAAATGCAGATCACGAATCATTCAGACACACACCTCTTCTGTGGATAAGTGTATTAAAAGGTGGTGGGATGAGAACATTAAAAATGGAGAGAGACTCTTAATTTTTTTCTTGCTAGTGATAGAATCTTACCCTTGGTGTGTCCTGAGCTGAATCTTAGCAAAAACTTCACACAGATAATTTCAAACTTGTGGATTACTGTTGCTCTTGTTTGGTTTTTTTTTTTTTTTTCCTCCTAACAGTTGGGATAATTTTGCATGAAACAAATCCAGTTGTACTCATGGCTGCTGGATACTTTGTTCTCCTAAAAATTCAGTGCACAAGCATGGTTTTTATTTTAAATTAAACTGAATAAATCTTTGGCTGGTGTGTAGTAGGGGGAAGGGTAGAAAGAGGAAAAAACTCATCTCCTTCTCAGCTGCTTGATTTTTTTTTTTTTTTTTTGAGAGGTCCTCTTATTGAAAAATGCTCTATCTTTTGAGAAAACAAATCCCTGTGCTTGCTAAAGGTACAGCAGGCTGCCTTTGGTGGTGAAGATTTAGCAGGGTAGTCATGTTGTTGGTGGATTTCAATGTTTGGTAGTAAATAAACTTGTTACCAAATGAAATTAAACATGAAACTGAATAACTGAAGTATTCTCCCTTTGCTCAATGCTGTGAAAAGGGATTGACCAAATGACTGTGGCAATCTATGGGGGTCTTGTGACTGTGAGGGATTTTTGGAACAGGATTAAAGCTGTTTGCAGCTTTTGGCTGAGTTTATTTACAGGAAAGTGTGCTCAGGTTGCTGTGTGCTTCTCAGGCCCTTCAGATGTTTGCCTGGTGTCTGTGCCCATAAAAGTGACCTTTAGTAACAAACAGAAAGGTGGGGAAGGGGAGCTGCTCTGTCTCCAGTGCCTGGCCTCTCTCAGTAATACTTGCAAGAGCAGGAGCATTTCTCTCAAAAATAGGAATTCTCTTGCTGTGTCTTGTCTGCCTCAATAGCTCCTTGTCTGTGAGCCCACGAAAAATGAGTCTGTCGTGGATCATTTACCTTTTGTGTTTGGATTTGCATTCTGGAACGTGGCTCAGATCTGATAATGGGTTTCTCCTCTAGCATGGCATCTTTCCCTGGCTGCACACTATTGCCTCCTTGCTGGGTGGGGATCTTGGGGCTGCCCCGAACACCCCCTTTTTGTGGGTCTACAAATTATCTATATGGCCTTGGGAGGTTTTTGTACAGTTCTTCTGTAAGTGGCAGAGATAATTAAGCTTCCTTTTCTCATTGTGGCATTTCAGGGATAAATTCATACATCAAATAACCTCCTTGCTGGTGCTGCTTTGTTAAACAAACTTGGCAATGTCCATCTGTGTGTTTAACTCTGTTCCATGTTTCCTTGGGTGGAGGTTTGTTCAGTGAAAGCTGTTTGTACATCTTCTGCAGAACAGACATCTTGTTCTGCACAAACCTGAACAGCTGTGCTTTAAAAAAAAGGAATAAAAGATTTGCATGACTCATGTTAAAATTAGGAGCTATAGCAAGTTATGCAGCCTTGTTCCTTTTACTGGTAAAATAGAAAATCTGACTACAGTATTTATTTTACCTGTTGATGAACCTCCCATCCCTAAATCTGTAAAATAATCCTTGCACTGTGGTATGTACCCTCAAAAGGCCATCCCAGGTCATGATTTGATAAATCTATATTTATGCACTATATTGTTTATTGTATGAAAATTTGACCTTGTTAGCAGCAGTCCCTTTCCATCTCAGTTGTTATCTGAAGTGTATAATAATGAGGAGAACATCATCTCAATCTATCAGTGCAATCAGACAAAGAGGTTCTGTTGCAAACTCAGGGAAGATTGTGCCCCAGATGGGAACAGCAAATTTAATTACTGACAATGGAATGAGTATGAAATGTTTCTGCACGCACAGTTCTGGACAATGCCCTGCTTCAAACCCAGGCAACTTGGGGTTTGCAACATTAGGCTGGGAAGAGTCAGAGGATGGTAATCCCCTAAACTGAGGCTGAGAGTGTGTGACTGGAAAGCTGGGGAAATGCTAATGAATTCATTGAGCTAAGTCAGTGAAATAGCTAAACATCTAAAGAGCAAATATCAAGCACTGATATTTATGTAGAGATAGCACAGGAAAACTTGGCCTTGGAGAGGCCCTGCAAAGAAGGTTTTGGGTGGTTTTTTGGGGTTTTTTTTGGACAGAGAGCATTGTTTTGGGGGTCTGCCTTACCTGAGAGCTCACCTTGGTGGGGAGGCTGTGGTTTTTCCTGTGTAGGAAATGAGTGTGGGTGTGTGAGGTAGGAGTCACTGAACAAATACTGCAGATGTAAACCCCAAAACCTTACAGTGCTGCTACTTAAAAGCTGTGGTTGGAGGCTGTGTATGCAGGCTACAGCTGCAAAAAAACCCAACTGACCAGAAGTTGATTACAGGCTCTAATTCTTCCAGGACTTGCCAAACAGCTGCCTGTTGGCATCTCTCTTGCAATCCAGGAGATGAATCCCTCTGTGTGCTGGAGGTAACGACCTTCTGGATGCTTTCTAATAAAACAATGAAGAGCTGACTTTATCATCCTTAAAGCAAATTACTTCTGCAAAATGCTTTACAAATACCAAGGGTGCTGTTTACATAGGGATGTCTTCTATTAAAAAGTCTTGAATATTTTTCTGTCTTTAAGTGGAGAAGCTTTCTCAGTCCAGTGAGGTGTGTAGGAATAGCTCGTAGAGAGAAGGCAGGGATGTTTTCTGCCTGGATCTGTCTGCAGGAGCTGTGCCATCAGATTGGTCTGGTTTAAGATGTCTTAAAGAAGGTGCAGTAAATTAAGACTTATATTTTAACTTTGTTCTCTTCAGCTAATTACATCACTGTCATTTTTGTATATAAGTGATATTGGGTAAAGATGTTGTGGTACGTCCATCAGTGCCCTAAATAATAAATTGTTTGTGTGATGGGAACATGAGTGATAACACTGCAATGCTGGGGTTTGGTGGGATGGAAATGGAGGAGTTTCCTTATCAGCTGGAATGCCAGAGCCAGCTGTGTGCCCAGCCCCTGTCTTGGGGTGGGTTCTGGTGCTGCTGCTGCTGCAGGCAGCTCCGTTCCCAAGTACTTCACTTATCTGTTTATGTTAATATTGGATAACAAGGAAAACAAGAAGCCTGGCCTCAGTGCACTACCATGGGCTTCCTGCTGGCTTGTTTACGCCCTCTCATCCCACAGGTTTGTCTGTTGTCATAGTTTCCATTTTCTTTCCGTTTTCAAAAGCAGGACAGGAGGTCTCTATGGAGACAGGCATCAGTTCCACTCCGTGCACTAAACTGTAGGGGTTGCTGTAAGAGCAGAGCTGTGAACACGCTCCAGCCCCTGTGGAAGCCACGAACATTGCCATGCTGACATCTCCAATCCCCAGAGTCACCAGGAATTAACATTTCAAGGTCGCAGCAGCTTCACTATAGCAGCACTGTCTGCGATTGCCTTCATTGGAGCAGCAGCATGGTCACAGAAACATCAGCACAACTCCAGCTCCCAGGGCTTTTTCATCGACTGCAGAAAAGACACCCTCCCAGTGTGTTCTTAAAATTAGTACACGTGAATTTCATCTGAAATGAGGAAGTTAAATGGCTCCAGTGACGGGGTTAGAGGAAAAGAAACTTTTTAGAGATGACTTTGCCATAGAGGAGGAGGTTCATGAGGTCTCTTAGCTAGTGTGTGTATGTAACCACTCCAGACCCTACCCAGAGGAGCTGGGCTGCTGAGCACTCTTGTATAAAAGATGTGACTTATGTTTCCAAACCCCTCTGAGCAACAAATCACTGGAGACAGGGAGGTATCTGTCTCACCTGCTGTCCTTGTTTGGGGCTGAACGTTGTTGTTGTTGTCAGCCCTGTGATGGATATGATGGGAAATGCTGTCAGGTCTGGCTCCAACACCTTTTATCCCTGTAATGATGTGGTAGGTGTTACAGGTGTAATTTTTAGAAGTACCCAAGCAACTCAGGAACCAAAATCCATCAGTGATGTAATCACTGAAGTTCAGGTTCCTACATCACTCAGTGATGCAAGTGTTACACTGTCACAGTTTTGGTTTGTGCCTGTCTTCATCTGAAGTAGAGCTGAGGACCTGGTGAAGTATGTGTACATAAATATACATATATATATATATATACACACTGACTGCCTTTCATGTGTGCTTATCTGTAATCACAAAGAGCTGTACAGGAAAAGCCTTTGCTCCCAAGGCAGATAAAAAGGGGAAATGATAACTGCAGATGCTGTGAGAACAGAAGGATTGGATTGAGGATGATGGGTAGAATCTGAAAACCCCACCAGCCAAGAAATGAGCATTATCTGTTGTTACAGGTTTCATTCTTTGCCCCTAGAGGGAATGGTACTGACCTACAACATTTACTTTGGGGTCCTGAATGAACTGTTAGTCCTGATGCTGACAGAAATATAATTGCTTGTGAATTTACTGCATGTGCTATGCAGTTGAATTTCATATCCAGTTTCCTGGATAGCATTCACTTGACTACCTTGGTGTAGTTTAAATAGTACTCTAGATAAGTGGAACCCTAAGGAATGTTAAAAAAAAAAAAATAAAAAATCAGTGATTGGAAGGTGACATACTATTTTGCTCAGTGTTATTACTGCAGTTAATAAAAATAAATTAAGAGTTCTAGGCTCTGGTGTCACATAAAGCATCCAAAGCTTGTAAAGCAGATGAGCAGTTTCCTGAGATGTCACCTGGAGCTGTCCTCAGCCTGTCACTGGTACCAAAGCTTTGTAGCACGGTGCCAGATTCAGAGGTAGAACAGAGAGACTGAACAGGACTGGGTGTGAAGGAAAGGTCAGCTTCTGTCTGATAAATCTGCTTTCTGTTAACCTCCTTATGTGCTATGAAATGAAGGTTAATTGAGATGAAGTCATCAAGGAATATTTAGGTGGGCAGAGGGTTGGTGTAGTGACTCCAAATCTGTGCACAGGCCACGAGAGAGAACGGCCCCTGTGGGCTGCTGGCAGGAGATGAAATCCTCCTTTTCCCCCGAATGTCAGCTTTGTGCTCGTTGCCTCCCACCAGGCACAGGCTGTTGGGGCTTTCTCAGCGTGGAGGTGGATCAGGTTAATTCCAGGTCCCGGGAGCTCAGCTTCTGGGCTGTTGTCATGAGCAGAGACAATTGGGGGGATTAAACCACCTTTGTGTTGTAATCCCAGTGCTGGAGGCTCTGTTGGAGTGCAGAGAGGGGAGAGTCTGCAGGGGGTTGGTTCTGGCTCAGGCTGGGTGTCCAGAGGGGCTCATCCTCTGGGAGTGTCTGTTGGAAGGGTCCGCTGGGAAGGCTTTTTATTGTATTTCTTTATACTTTTAGGATGTCACTGTTCCTCTGCTATTGATGAAACATTATTTAGAGTGTGATGGTTGCTTTAGGCAGTGACCTTGGCCTGTGTATGGTATCAAAGGGGTGTCATAAGATTGGGTGGAAAAAATGAGCAGAAAACTCTCCTGACTTACTGACATACTTCCATTTTCTACTCATTTTTATAGATATGATCAAATATAAGAGCTGTAGATAGGAGCAAATAAAAATCGGCACCAAATCAAATAACAAAATTTTGAAAAGGTCAAATTAATATATTTTTACAGCTGTCTCTCCCGGAATGAAGGAGGCATTAAAATTCTGATTATAAGTTCTCGTGAGAATGGATTGTAATGAGAACAGGAACCAGCACATTATAAATCCACTCTCCTGGTAATAATTTAAGTAGAACAGTAACTGGTACAAATGTAATTCATTAATTCATTTTTATCCCAATTTAAAGGCTGAAATCTGGTTGTTATCGTGTGGTCTTCTCATGCCATATCTGGGGTGGGATTTTGTCGCCAGAGTTGATCCACCATAAATCAGATGGATGCAAACCTCCTTGGAGTTTACCTTTCCTCAACTGCTGTCTCTGTGAAGCTCCTATTTCACTTAAGATTGGGTTGAAAGAATATTAAAAAGTAGTTCTGATTTGTATTTATTTAGGACAGATGGCTAATTTAACTAGGCTGATCTCAGTTTTTTTAATTGGACTTCATCCAGTGGTCCTTGATAGTCTCACTTCTGAATTGAACATTTCCCAGAGTCATCAGATGCAAATAACAAAAGTAATTAAAAGACTGCCTCGAAGTGTAAATATCCATTAAAAAAGTGTGAAATTTTTGCTAATAACATTTGTGGAGCTTTCGATATTTTGAAGAGTTTTAGTTGCATTGACAGTAAAGACTGACACCAAATATGGTGAGTGGTTTTATTTGTTTATTTGCTTTTTTTTTTTCCCTGCTGCTTCCAAAGTATGTTGGAAAAGATGCTGTAATGGGCTTGATAGTTGTAAAACTTCTTGCCCTTGTGTTAGCAGGGCAGTGAAGGGAGGGATGATGGCAATTTTGGAGTCAGTTCTTTCAGGATGTAGGACTGATGCTCTCAGCATTGGCTTTTATCTTCTGCAGCTCCTGCTTGTGGCCTTTTGACAGGTCCTTGGGGCTTCCTGTGCTCCCTCTCAGGAGCTGCTGGTGGATGTGGCCTGTGTGACTGTCACAGAAAGACATTTATATGACAAAATTATTGTGATCTGTCAATTCAAGACAGCTAGTTTTGTTTTATGGATTTTCAGGTTACTTTAGAATGTGTGCTATTGCTGCCTTTGCCAAACCAAGGAGTATAGCTCATTATCAGTAAATACTTGTGATTGGGGGAAACCCTAAAACGATTAAAATCTGTATTTTAATCTGTAGTGCTTGAACATCATGAGCAAAACTTTGGCTCTGAACAGAGCTCCTTATTGATTGGAGCTGGATTGTTATTTATGCTAAACCAGATGGATGGAAGACACAAAATCAGAAAATCCCTGTTACTTGATTCTTTTTGTTGTTCAAAATGTCTCTTCCCCACCCTGCCTGTGTCAAGTCCTCAGCTTGTATTGGCTGCTGGTTTGCTGAGACTGGATTTTCTGACATCTTCACTGTGGGATGTGTAGCTTAATGTTAATAAAGATATCCCCAGGAGCTCCTGCCTGGGGAAGTGCCCCTGGAAAGGTTCTCTCTGACACCCCTCTCACTGTGCCAAAGAAGCAGTGCTTCCAAAATCTTCATTAATATTATCAGTGTTCAGAGACATTAGTGATGGTTCTCATCCTAGGAATGGGCTTAGTAGAGGATTGTGCAAGAGATGTGTGTACATGGGGTGTTTTTACAAGGATTACTTTAAAAGTTCATTGGAGAATAGTAGATGTAGTTGTAATTATCAACTGTAGATACTAACAGATCTTCCTTGTAAGTAAAAAGGTGTTTTCATGAAGTGACTCTTTATTGTGCTCTCTGGAAGCTTAGGTTCTTCATTGTCTGCTGTGTGTGCAGTGCTAATTTCATCACTGAAAGTCTGTTTGGACCACACAATTCCCTAGGTTTTGTATCCAAACTCTTTTTGTCCTTCCCACTCCTTCAGACACAGTCTGTGTTTTATACTGCAGGTTTACTATTTGAAAGCTCTTTTAAAATATGATAATGCTGAGTTCTGAAAAAAAATTAGAAAGGAACCGTTGCAGTAAACAAAGCTGCAATCTGAACGTGTGCTGAGGGATGCTGAAGTGCTGAGGAGGAGCAGTAAATATTTCCCATGAGCCACAGACTAACGGAGCAGGGGCTGTAAACTACTTGTGGCTGCAAGAAGCAGCAGTGGCACTTAAGAATTGTGAGTGCAGATTTCCAGCAGCAGGGAGGGATGGTTTACTGGGAATTTTGGTTTTGCACTGCCTGTCAACAGAACAATGGTGGTTTTAATTTAGATTTTTGTGGCCCAGACCAATTTTCATTGCCCAGGCATCACCCCAAGGGTAACTCCTTAAGGTTCCTTCCAGCACAAACCGTTCCATGCTGGTGCTTCCTCATGCTCAGGTTCCTTTCTCCTGTAACAAAACTTCATTGAAATTCAGGTTTCCAGATGGACAGAGTGGGAAATGGCTTAGAATGGTTGATTTTGGCTTGTGGAGAGTTGCAAATTCTATGAAGGTCACTCACTTGCTGGGAGCTGGTGTGGGCTTGGATGCTCCAGCCAGAGAAGCTGCAGAGCAGAGAACCCTCCAGTAAAACCTCTGGTTTTCAGCTGTTTTCAGAGCTAGAGGAACTTAACTTGGCCTATTTCTGTGCCTCAGAAGAGTGATGGAAGGTTTGTTTCTGTCAGATGCAAGAAAAAAAAAAAAGGCAATGCTTGAGCTTCCCCTCCAACCTCAAAAGATCTTACAAGGCATTTTTGCCACAGCAATATTTTGCCACATCAAATCTCCCACAGTTTTTAACAGGATACAGGAGCTGTTTGTATTTTAATAAACATGATGACTGAGATTTGTTGCTGAGTGAAACTAATGAGATGAAGGATGTTGACAAGTCATGGATTTGTATTGTTCAGCCTGAGTATAACTTTGAAAGCTCAGCAGTACTGGACAAGCACAACTACTGACAATGTGAATATATTTACATGATTTGATATGAAATGTTGAAGCCAATTTGTTAATGGGCAACTTCAACACTTGTTTTTATATATTGAATAAAAACCAGTAGGTCAATTGTAATGTAAAAATGCACATTTTATTCTGGGTGTCTGTTTTTAGTGCTAAGCCACATATTCAGTAGAACAAGAAGAGAGCAATAACCTTTTGATTTGATGATATACAACACCTTTTATGTAAACCCATGAAAAGTGATTACTGGTATCATGAGGAAACAGCACCTTAGGGAGATTACCAGGCAAGGCAAACAGCTGGAACCCATAATCTCTTAAAACTCTGATTGTCTGTGGATCACCATGTCTACCCTAGGGGGCTATAAGTAATACTTGTTTTAATTATGCAAAACAATAAATTCTTTGAAAATTTTGAATTTGAAAATTTTTTGTAACCATGAAATTTAACTGTGTGTAAAGCCAGATGTTCAGCAGAAGCTTTAAGTGTAGGACTCTGCAAAATTTGGTTTTGTATATAAATGACACATTTCCTATTGTTTTCTTGACATTTAAGATTAACTATTCTAGCAGTTTACATGAATTTTAATTTTATTGGAGGAAAAAATATTTCTAACCCATTTGAGGGCTTTTTTTCAACTTGAATTAAAAGAAATATAATTGCATTTTAATGGAAATAGGCCTAGCTTTGTAGGTATTTATATTGATGTAATTAGATAAGTTTAAAAAAAAACAAAAGGAGACAGCTTGAGTGCAGATAGAGAAATTGTATTTTTTTTTCTAGAGTATAAATCTCTTGAGAAATGTTCCTGCTTGTCTGTTGACCTGGTGATTGTGCCCTGTTGTTGCTGCTGTGTCAGTGATTGAGAGGCTGCAGTCTGACTTTCCTATGGGCTTTAGTCCATGCAAAGTTCCTGAAATTGAGACTCATGATCTCCACTGTAAAAGGAGTGAGATCATTCCTAAAATCCTACTCCAAGGGAGGTAACATATCCCGATCACTTCTGGCACATGCAGTGATCTGAATGGAGATGTTTTAATCATGACCTGGGGCCTGTGCAGTGCCCTGAGCTGCCTCCCTGTTCCCAGGGATGGAGGCAGTGCTGCTTCCGTGGAGAGAGCATTTCCCTCGGTGCTAATCACAGAATATCGAGCTCCTGGGGTGGTGACACCGTGCAATGAAACAAAAATTACTATTTTCAGCCAGGCATCCTGCTCCCTGTTGACTTGAAAGCCCTGATGTCAGGCTGCATGCTGCTGACTCCAGAAGTGCTTCGGAGAGGGATTATCCTAAATTCAGATCCCTGCTAGAGATACCTGCATGGTGCATTTGTCTGTCAGCTCTTTCAGGATGCTGATTTTCCTGGAGGTTTGTATCCCTTCTTTGGATCTCTGAGGGAACTGTCCAAGAGGCACCTGGAAAAAAAAAAGGTGTTGGAACTTCTATTGTTAAAACTTCTTTCTGAATCTTCCAGGAGGGTGTTCCATTATCTCTGCAGCTAGAGGTGCTACTGAAATCTTCAAAGCCAGCTGTTGGACTTAACAATATAATTTTCACCTGAAACTTTTTGTTCTAGCAGGTGATAATGATTAGGAGTTGGATATTAAAATTTTTGCCTTTTTTATCCAGGATGAGGTTTTAGCCAGACATCAACACAGACAGAATGACTGTGTAGTGAGTGCTGCCTTCTCTCATCTCAAGTGCCCTGTTGCAAATAGCTGCATCATTCTTAAAATGTCATCATAAAGCTTGTCAGACAATTTCCATCCCTCAAAGGCAAATTCGAGGTGATCTAAGTGTATAATTTGCATGTTAATTTAAATGTGTGAACTGGTTTGGGGTCAAACCCACAGGTTTGATGAAAGCATTGAGAGGAGGTTATCAGACGTTGAAGATGAATGATGAACAGTCATTGTGTAAGTTAAACATCCACAACTTGTTGTCACTTGTGGGAGTTTGTTAGGAAGCCTCAGTTCCAGGCATTTACATTATCTGAGTAGAACTGACATTTCCTTAAAGACAAGTAAATGTCTAAGCATGTTCTTCAGGAATAGCTATGGTGAAAGACAGAGAATTTCCAAGTAGCCATCTCAGTTTATGATCAATACATTTGACAGTTGATGTGTAAATATAATTTCAAATGCAGTTTTGGTGTGTGATTCCACCTCACTGGTGGAGTTATCAGTTACTTACAAAATTTTCTGAGCTTTCTTTGTATCTGAAGTTCCTGTGATGATTTAGCACTGAGTAGAGAGAACAGTTGTAGCTCTTCATCATGTGTATTTCTGTTGGTGAATTAGAATACCAAGAAGTTAAAACTTTCACTAAACTGTACTTAGAGGTCAGGGTAAAAGGTATTGCTGTTGTATGTTGGGATGCCCTTTTTTTTAAAGCAGTTTAAATTAATCCTGTTTTGGTGGGGGAAGGATTATTTGGCCTGATTATTCTTGCCTGCCTCTAATTTCTCTAGTTTTATCACAGCTAGGACATAAAAAGTCATTCTGGGCAGAAACTTCACATGCCAGCTGCTGGGCTACTCATAAATTCTACTCTGGGGCCAATACTGTTCACTCGTCTTACTTTTAGTCTGTAATTTTTTTTAATTCTTCATTATTCTTGCTTTTAAGTGTTTCTTCCTTCTTTCTCAAATTAACATAGTGTGTGATGTCCAGGTCAGAATCGTTATGGGATGTTAGAGGGATCCTGAGGTAGAGCAGGACAAACACTTAACCTCAGTGGGAGGCATGGGTGGTAATGATGGTTTAATGGCAGTAACACCCATGGAATTTTAACGAGTTTGCTCCAGGTTTGGTATGCTGCTATAAAATAACAATAATTCCTGCAGCACTGTAGGGGTGTCATGGCTGAGCACAGAGCAAACCCCCAGGAGGATGTGCTGTCTCTGGACTAAAGGAGCACCAATCCAGCTGTGAGAGCTCATGGATACCAGCAGAGGGAAGGCACAGGAAAAGCAGCCAAAGATGGAACGAGTCCTTTTCTTTGTTAGGTTTTCAGTTTTAAATACTGATAACTAATTGATACAATCACTTCACAGTAAAATTCAGTTCTTTCTGGGGCTACCTGGTGAGCTACAGAATCACCAAGCAAGGTTTCTTTGAGGTTTTGATGCCTGGAGTTGTGAGAGAACATTTATAAGAATGGAATTGTGAGTTACAGCTTTTTTAGTACTCCAGTTTTTCTTGCTTTGGAAGGTCTGGAAAAATAAAGTAGAGGTGGGGAAATAACTGTTCCACAGGAGCCCTGAGCAGCTGCACTCCCTTTACAAGCATCTGCAATCCTTCTGGGATGTGGGATCGCAGAGTGACTGAGGCTGTGTGGCCCCATGAGGCCATCCCATGGCACTGCTGCTCAGCAGTGCGGGTGGTGGTGGCACTAAAGCTGTCCCACCGGTTTGGGGTTGTTGCTCCCTGACTGGATAACCCAAGAAGGGTCTGCTCTCACACTCTGTGTTCCTTTAAGGTTGTCTGCAAGATTGAGATTGGTGGTTCTTGCAGACAATGGGAATGTGGATTGCAGATATGGATTTTGTGCCTCTGTTGTATGCACAGTGTCTAAAAAGGACTGGGGTTATGGTGATGAACATCTGTGCTGTTGTGAAAAGCTCCTGGAGTTTTGTGTGACTGCAAGAACTGGGCATTTTCACTCTCATCTTGGAGAGCAAGACCTGGCTGGGAGGAGGGTCAGGTGATGCCATGAGCTCAGTGGCACAGAGTTGTCACCAGGTTTCAGTGTGTCCCACTGACCTTTGGCTGTGTGTGCAGAGCTGTCCTTGCTGCTTCCAGGGCAGCAGTGTCCCTGTCTGTAAGCTCATCCAACCTCCTCCCCAGCTCTCTGAGCCTCAGCGTGCTGAGGTGCCCTCAGGGGCACTCCCTGCTGGGTGTTCCTGTGCACTGTGGGGTCAGGGGTGTCCTGACCTGCTGCAGGCACAGCAGGGCTGGGACAGAGCTGTGACATTGCTTTCCCTTCAGCAGAGGCACTTCAGAGGGGGCTGGGAGCAGTATTGATCTACTTCAGTCTAGTTCATGTGACGAGATTTTAATCTCTTTTAAAGAAATACTGAGGTTACAAAGCTTGAAAAAAGATGCATAAGGTGTCTGTAAACCACTCTGGAAATTTTCCATCTGGGAGATGACATGATATGGGGCTACTGGTTTTTTTTTTTTTTTTTTTTTTTTTTTTGTATCTATACCTTATTTAAAAAAATCATCTACGTATTTTACCTGGAGAAATTGTTCCAGAGCACAGTTCTTGTGAAATGTTAATGAAATACTGTCTGTGACTAGCTCTGTATTTCTCCATTCAGGATCACAGCAGAAACTCTCTTTAAAAACTAATGTTTGATTTTTATGACAGGGTTTGGAGAAGAAGAATCCTGATTAGGCTGTTCCAGCCTTGCCCTTTTGCTTTACTCTTTGCTTTACTGACTGAAGGGCAGTGACAAAGATAGCTGTGTGTAAGGAGCTCCATGCAGCCATATTCTTTGAAAACAAACAAAAAACCATGCCTTTATGCTAAATGGAGCTGCATCAGCTTATAAAAATAACCAATAGGCAGTTAAATGTTTTTATGTGGAGCAGGGAATTAAGTAATTCTGGAGTCAGGTTGGTAAACACTGCGGCCCGGCAATTAGGAAATTGATTGGTGCTCTAATTCTCTATAAAACAGTCCATCTTTGGCTGGGTCTGTAAATATCCCCTTACTGCTTAATTCTGCAGTCTCCTTAATGGGAAACCTGGTCATTTGTGAGGAATCAGCTGTACATGTGGTAGGCTCATCTGTTGGCCTTCCTCTTATTCCAGTGTTGATTTGCAACAAAAGCAATTTGGTGCAGATAAAAAAGAGCAAATGGTAATGGGCTTGAAGCTGAAAGCTCTTAGCTTTTAACACTCAGGCACTCAAAGTGGAGGATTTGGGGATAAAGAGACTTTACTTATGGGTTAGGGATCCTTTGTTCTGTGCTTGACTGGTTGTTTTTCTTTGGCTGGGTTTTGCCATAGTATTAGTAGATGGCGGGGTGCTTGTGAAGTAAAGATACTTAATTCTGTGGTCTTGAGCTCATAAAACATTTTTAAAAATGCAAAGGCAGCACTCACTGGAGGCCCTTTGGCACCCATGACACTGTGTCAGGATTATGGATTACTGCCAGTCGTGCATTTCAGTCTGAAAAATTGCAGTTTAGCTTTCTGAAAACATGCTGATTTTAAGAGCTATCCATGCTGCTTAAACTGCTTGTACCAGGGCCGTGGGCCTCCTGCATTCATGGCAGCTGTACCCATTGCTTGAGTTTTGCAGTGTAACTTCCAAGTGATCTCATGAGAAAAGGAATAAAATTAAAATGTAATCCTTGAAAAATATATATACCAAAAAGATCATGTGTTGCTTATATATAATGCGTTTTTCATCAGACTTGAAAGTGGCCAATTTCAAGGTTAAGCAAAGCTTATTATTGGATCCAAATAGCATCTCAGTCAATTGTAAAATGAACTTTTAAACCCTTGGCTTTGGAAACCTATATTAAGCAACAGGGAGAAAGTATTAATTGTTATGAAAATGCAAGCATGGGCTTCATTGTTGGGGGGCAGGACTGACATTTGCAGCATCTTTTTAGACCTTAAGGACAATAATTTGTGCCAGCTTTGGGCTCCTGGCACAGTCAGCTCTGCCTGAGCTGAGGGAAGGGTCCTGCCTGGCCAAGCAGTAAATGGAGAGGTGGCTCTGTGTTCCCAAGTTGTGTCTCCACTCCTCCTGCTGGCCCCGTGGGCAGCAGTAAAAAGCTGATACCTGATGCAGCCTGAAAATTTGGCACTCACGTACTTCACACTCACCAGACATAAGGAAGGGATTCTTTACTGTGAGTGGGCAGGCCCTGGCACAGGGTACCCAGCAGTGATGGATCCCCATCCCTGGCAGTGCCCAAGGCCAGGCTGGAGGGGGCTTGGAGCAGCCTGGGACAGTGGAAGGTGTCCCTGCCCATGGCAGGGGCTGGAAGGAGGTGACCTTCTGAAGTCATTGCAGAAGGGGCACCACTGTCACTCTGTGGAAATACAGGAGAAGTGGGTTTTGGAGAGGAGTTAAAGATGTGGGGTGATTTGTAATGTTTGATGCTCACTCTGCTTCTGCTTAACAGAGGAAGAACACCACGGAATGGGGACTCCTGTGATCAATCTCAGCACTGCCTGAATATAAAGATCTGTGACAGGCTGTGCAAGGATGCTTTAATGGCAGTTGTCAGAGCCATTTAAAATGGATTAGACCTTTTCAATTTTTTTCCTCTAATAATGAATATTTAGTGAGACTTTTAAAGCTGTTAGCTATTAATTATAGAACCTAAAAATATGATTGTGTTCAGTCAAGTAGGAATCAGCACGTGACTGTATGCAAAAGTATGTTCCCTGTCTAGCTTTTGTGACATAGCTTACTGTTTTACATTTGCTTTATAAATACAAGAAATTAGTTCTTTTTTTAATGATGACAGCTGGTGATGAAGCAGACTTGCCCTTGAAAGTTGTAAGCAGGCTGGGAATTTTAATGCTAAGGAGGGAAAAGGAGAGATAAATAGATAAATGTCCTGATACTTAAATAATGCATGATAAAATTAGGTTACCATAAATTTAGTTCCATTGTAGATAATATTGTTCTGGGCTAGAAATCCAAGTGTGGCAATAGAAGGTTAATGTTTGCATTAATAAAAATGCAGACCATTGTCCTTTGCTGGTGTTGTTGCTGCTTTCTGCAGATAAGAAATCGCCTTTCTCTTTAAATTAGTTTATACTACCAAGGGTTACTTTTGCATATTGGAAATAAATAGGGTTATATTTCTACAGCTAAAATAGATGTTTCTACTGTTGAAATAAATGACTTACTCCAACAGTAGAAAGCTGATTATACCACTGATAAAGAGGCCGTCAGTCAAATAATTCTCATTTATGTATTCAAAAATCTTAACTAATAGTGCAATGAAAAAAGCTCCAGTGGCTTTATTAAATTCTTGCTTTTCAGGGTGATTTTTTTCTTTGTAGCTGGAAATCATCTTGTATTTGTGGCTTGCTGTCATTTCCCCAAGTAAAGTGTTAGAACAGAGTGAGCAAACTTTGAGTCTTTGTTTTGGTTTAGTTACTCTGTTTTGTTGGTGGTGTGTTTTTTTTTTTTTTTTTTTTCTTTTCACCCAGGTTATTCAAGTGGTAGGAATCCAGCTTGTGGGATCTAGTTTTAGGCTTTGCTGATCTATTTCTTTGGAAGAAATCTTATTTTTAGGAAAGAGCTTGGCGGTACCTCTGTACCCCAGAGAGAGCTGCCCCACTGACCTCCTTTAGTGATCCATCTCAGGCCCTGCAGCCCATCCATCTCAGGTTTCGTGGCCTCCCAGCTCCAGGGGGAGCAGGAACTGCTCTTGCCCCATTTTCCAGGCTGAGGGATTGATCTCCTCTGTTACTGCTGTGAGAAGTTGGACATGGAGACAGTGTTAGTTTGGTGAGCTCCCCTTGGTCAGCAGGGGCAGGGAGAAATGTCCTGGAATGCTGTTTGTCCTCTTCAAACTCAGGTTGAGATGAGTCTTCATTGAGAATTGAACAAAATCACATCAGAAATGTCTGGTAGGCCAGTGTCCTACACTTGATTTTTTTTTTTTTTTTGTTTCTTCCTTCCTCTCCCCTGGTTTGATGTCCTGGCCATGGATCTTCTCTTTGCTATTGCCTGAGCTGAGGCTGTGACTGGAGCAGCCTTTTTGTTGCATCTTCACTGAGGTTCAGCATCCAAAGAGTTCAAATTCTCCCTTCCAGCTCTTTTTATCCATCAGCCTTGCCAGTCCTGTTCCGTGTAGTTCCCCTCTGGGGGTGGGGTGATGGCCCAGACCGAGTCCCTTCCCAGAGGTGAAGCCCAGGTTCTTGGATGTTGGTGGGAATAGGAGTGGAGCCTTGCCTGGCATTCCAGCAGAGCACCCTTCAAACTTCAGGAGAGCTGTCACAGCTCCAGGGAGGGTGGGGGGTGACAGTTCAAACTTGTCTTGCATGGATTGGATTGGATTGCTTCTTCTCAAGTAGCTTTTACTGTATGAAGTGTGAGAAAATGAGAGCAGAGATCCTAGAGGAGAGATGGGCAAAGGAGGGCAGGAGAGCCCAAGAATTCATTCTGAGCCCACCTGTGTGCATGTGCATGCATTTATTTCTCCTTAGGCATTGACATTCCTCAAAGTACTCTGCTGATAGCTCTGAGTGCCCTAATGATAATTGCATTTACACTAAATGTGGAGCAGCATCGATACTGATAAACAAATAATTTAAATCTGCCAGCCAGCTGTCCTGACTAATCAAAGGGAGATTGCCCCCTGTCTCAGTCAGGAAAGACAGGGAAGAATTCATCTTCTTTCAGCAAGAGCTTAAAGAAGGGTGAATGTGGGTGGCCCTCCAGTTAAAGGTGTCCTTCAAGGAAAAAGGATATGAAGAAGGAAAAACCCTGTCTTGGGGTCTGGAGCATAGCTCACAGCACAAATGCTTCGTTTTTAAAAATGTAAGCAGTGATTGTGTTTTTCAGCTCTCAAACAGAAGCATCTCAGATTCCATCCCTTGATACATATGGTAAAAAAAATATTTTATTGCTATTATTAATTGCTATTATATTTAGAAGGAAAATAGGCTTTAACCTTGAGGTGCTGAAACAGCAAATAAGATACTGTGTTCAGGTAAGGATCTGTGACCTGTAACAGGTGTGAGGGGCTGCAGAAGTGACCTGCTTTTACTTCACAGCACAGAGTAGAAGGAACCTTGCTGAGTGCTAATTAATTGTTGCTTTCATGCAAAATAACTTTTACCTTCAAATAGCCTTGAAAAGAGTTCTCCCAGTTTTCTTGTCTAGGAAAAGTTGACGCTCACAGCTTCAAAAAATAACCCCAAGAACTGAGCTCTTCAACATTATGGGGTTTGAACTGAAACAGGTTTGCTACTTTTTAAGCAAGCCATACACAATTTAAAAGTAATCCTGTCTTTTCCAAGACATTATTGTGAAGGGATGTTGGCTTTTTTGGGGCTTAGTTTTAACTATGGAAATAAGTATTGCAGGTGATTTTGTGTTTTCCCTGCATGCAGAATTCCTACTGAAATAGGAATATCCCCTGACCCTTTCAGTGACTTGCACACACTTTGCTGCTGGAATGGGATGTGAGAAGTGTTCTGGGGGGAAGCTCCTCTGTGCTGGGAAGGTGCACAAACACCTGTAGCACAGGTAGCACCCCTGCTCTGGCACCTGGAGGGTCCCAGCTTCCCTCCAGGCCTGTGCCATGAGCAGCTGTGTGGGAGAGCCCACGTTTGCATTTGTTCATCCCCCTGCACGGCCCATTTTATCCTGAGAAATGGAAACAGCTTTGTACAAAAGCAACCACCCACTCAAAATGCATAAATAAGACTCTTGGATATGTAACACTTTAAAATACAGCACAGGGGAGATTTCCAGGGAGTGTTTATTATGGTGACAGGTAGAACCAAGTGAGTAAAAGCCTCTCTTGGCTCTCAGTTCTGGAAGGTCCTCATTTGTGATTATAGTTGTGATGATAAAGCAATTAAATGCCAGTGAACATATATTTTCCATGGCTGTGAGGCTTCTGGGATAATTATATAATAAAAAAATGCCATTAAGAGCAATAATGTTATTAGTGCATCACTTGGAAGAAGTGCACAGCTTGGATGCTAGGAGCACAAAACAAGCAAAGCCCACAACAAGCTCTGATGTTCCCAGGGATGGAACTCAGCACAGAAACCTGCTCTGTGCCTGTTTGAGTATGTTCAAGATAATCTGATGCACCAAAAAGTATCTGCTCCTCCAACTGGCCAAATCTTTTTTGCTTTGAATCCTTTTAGCTAAAAAAATCTAATCTTCACATTGTGTGTAGTCAGTTAAAAGCCCCAAGACCTGTCAAGTGGTAACTCCTGGGTCCTGACTCATATCACCTCCTTCACTAAAACTTGTGAGATTAAACCTTGCAAAAATGTGGAAATAAATTCCTGTAGTGCAAGGCCTGTTTTATTAAAAATTCGGTGTGGATGTGTATCTCTGTTTTTAGATTTTATGCATCCAGACACAGGCACAATCCTGTCTTGCATGCCCCAAGATGTGCTGTGTTGTTAATGAATGACCTAAAGGCTGCTTTGGTCCCAATGGCCCATGGCCTGGCTCACCATTTTTCAGTGCTCTAGGAGTTAGATTAAGGCAGCAGACCTAGGATTCCTAATTCCATTTAATCAAACAGATCAAAGAGTTCTTGTTTCATAACTTGCATTGTATTTCCTGTTTTTAACATTAAGGTAATTAATTTGCTCTAAACAATATTGATGAAAATCTTCCAGAAGTAGAAGCATGTCAATAACAGCTGAAACTAGTTATGTAATAGAGCTACAAAATACAAAATGTGTATCAAGATCTATCTGAAGGAAAAATATTCCAAAGTTCATCTTTTCTGATTGGATACCTGAGACCATGGGTTGATCCATGGCGTGCTTGCTCAGTATCACTGTGCCTTTGTACAAGGGAAGGGCACTTGGGTGACTCTGAGCAGGTGCCAGAAGGTCAGGCTGTGACTCCTGGCCATAAACTCCAAATCACCTCTGGAAACTTAATAGTAACCTGTGTGAAAGGGGCTGAACGCTTATGAAGGAGGTCAGGCATGCCCTTAAACACAATAGCTTTGCTTACAGTCTTTTTGAAGTTAGGGTTTTAAAAGCTATTACTGAAAAAAAAGGCAAGAAACAAATTACAGCTGTAATGTTTTGTTTTCATGGGTGGCAAAGTGCCTTTTCAGAAATATTTAAGTAGAAACCCACTGCCATCCAAGTGAGTGCATGTGTTTATTTCTTTTGTCTGAAATGTTTTTGAATGTTTGAGAACAACACAAAATTACAGTACAAAAAGACTGCAAAGAGTTAGAACAATCTGCTGTTAATCTGTCTCAAAAGTCCAGATAATATTTTTGTGGGAAAGGTGATTTTGCTCAGTTCCTCACTGTATCCCCAGCCCTTCCACTGCATGTGGAGCCTGGGATTGTGTCACCACTGAGTGGAGAATGTGCTGCCCCTAATCCAGTTGTCTGAGCAAGCTCCTTGTCAAGGAGAACCATTACAGACCCATCAGGAACAGCCCAGCCTTTGGAGAGGACAGTGAGCCCCGTGTGGGTTTGGAATAGGGGTGGATGCTCTAGCTTGGGTTTATAACAAGCCTAGGGTAAGCACCAGCTTTATTTAGACAGCACTCACTCTCACATGTAATGAGCCCTTTAATTAGGTTTTCACAATGTGACAAAAAATGTCTCATCAAAATATTTATAGTTGGGTTTTGATTTAAGTCTTCATTTCATATATAAAACAAAACTTGTCATCTTGAGGTAAAGCATCTGGCAAGTTGGTGAGTGTCAGCTCATGAATCGAGTGAGACTATTCTGGGACTGGGGAGTTACTCAGATGTAGTAGGGATGCATCTAAGGAGGGATGTGGATAAAAAGAGGATGTCAAGTTTAGGTTTATACACAGCTCATCCTGTTCTGTTTCCAGAGTTTATTTAGAGGTGGGTAATTGCCTGTGGGAGCATCCTGGTAGTTCATGGATGGCATTTTTAAGTTACACTCACAAGGTGGGCTCTCTTAGGGCAGTGGAGATCACAGGTACACAAACTAATAATTTGGTTCCTTCCAAATGGGGAAAATGTAGAATTCCTAATTGTTTAGGATTTGAAATCTTGCTTGTTTAAGCTGATGGCAAAAGTTAGCAGAGGGAGAGGGCAAAGAAATGTGCTGTGGAGGTAAAGCTGAGGAGCAGCATGTGGGGACCAGCTTGGGGCCCCCCAGCCTGTGTCCCCTGCTCCAGCTCCTTGGATCTAGCTGGGACAAGCAGCTCCAGTAAGTGCTGGAAATCTTGGAAAAGCAGAGACCTCCTTGGGCTTGGTGTTTGGGGAGGGAGGGGAAGAGCTTATTTTCCTCTAGAGTTTTCCCAGACTGATTGTGCATTTTGAAATGGAGCAGATACCAACTGCATGGTTAGTTTTAATTTTGGTGGAAAAGCTTGCCAGTGTTTCTGCTTTTTAATTTTTTTTAGCATTATTTGTAAACCCTTGCCAAAAGCCTCTCTTTCCTACAGCAACTCTTTTAAGAGAACTTCTTTGATCTGTTGTCTTATCTAAGATTATGGCTAATTACTCAATAAAGAACTTTTTTTCCAAAGTCTTCCCCCCCCTTTTAAGTATCATCTCATGGGGTGAAATTTCTTCCTCTTTTGATTTTGCACCATCACAACTGAGCTTTCATCCAGACGTGTCTCAGAATCTGAAGGGAGCAGTTAGTGCAAAACAAAGCCTTTAGATTTTCCCTTTCCTTTTTATGCTAAAGCTGAAAGATGAAGCATATGGAAAAGAAAACAGCATTAAATCTCCCACTCCAAAAAGAAAAGCACTGAGGCTCTGGCTGCTGCAGGAGAGGTTTGAGCTGCATGCTTCATTTACTACTTTGTGCAGACGTAACAAAGAATTTACTTTAGTCCCCATGGTACTCACACAACCTATTGCATGGCAGGCAGAGGGAAAGCAATGAGCCTTGTGTTGCAGTGCAGCAGCAAACTGGGGATTCAGGTGCTTTAAAGACAAATGTTTCTTTAATAATCTCATTGTATAGACCTAGTTGCTTTTCAGTTTGTTTCCTAGTTCTGAAAAGGAGCTTTTGAGCATTGTGCAAATAGTTTTGCTTGAATGAATTGTACAATGGGGCCCATAGCAGAAATTTTACTTAATAATTCAGACAAGAAAGAAGAAAAGCAAAACCAAAGAGGTCCTGTCAGAACAGATCTGTCTTTTGACAAACACAAGGCAGAGGGGGAAATGTCAGAGACCTCCAGTCAGATCTCACTTGGTATTTGTGAGCTAGTTCTGTTAAGGACAGAAAAATGCTGCCATGTTTTTTAGTCTAAACTAACTTTTGGATTTGAGGTTCTGTAATTTTGATATTTTATTAGCCTCTTGGAAAAATCTCAAAGATGAAAAGTTCCAAAAAGGGGCTTTCCCTGTGAAGGATGTGGGAGGAGAAATGTGTAAAATTCCAATCCAAACCCAACATTAATACCTGGGAACATGGAAATGCAGAGTGTGGCTCATCATTGCCAGGTATTGTAGCACTGTGCTGTTAGGTCACAAAACACAGCACTGCCACTGAAGTAATGGGAGTAGATAAAAAGGCTGCTTAAAAGGCAGAGGTTTTTGTGTGCACACATCTCCTTATACTGACAAGTGGGAAAATATTGAAAAGCGCTGGAGCATTTAATTGAGTTTGTGCAGAATGTCCAGGTATGTATGGCTGTGCTGTGGGGGCAATTTAAGTGTTTGTGCCTGCAAATGGAGTGGGCACAGCTCTGTTTCAGGTTGGTTTTGTGCTGGGTTTTTGGCATTAGAAAGGCCAGCTAAAGAACCTGCTGCTGTCTCGCCCCTGCCCCAAGAACCACAGCAGTTTGTATGACTTTTTTAATGAAACATCTATTCAGACTTGGAAAGCAGCAAGGAGAGAAAAATGGATTTGTCTATATCCTCTGGAGGAGAAAGAATGATGGAAATAAGGGAAGCTTAATTAAAAATAAAAGCCAAATGGATTCAGCTTTTCTCCTGCCCAGGCTGCAAACGCATCTTAGGTCGAGGTGGGTTTTGGGGAAGGAACTTTAGTTAATTTACACACAGATGGGGTCAATAAATACTGAAGGTAAAAGGAAGTTATTTTAAAACTAATGTTCATTGTCTAATCTAGAAATCCTCTGTAAAATAAATAAAGTTTTGTTTTCTTTGTAATCTGGCCGTTCTGAGTAAGGCAGTGTTGCATCAAGAGCTTTTCAGCTTGTTCTGAGGAGACAAAGCTTGAGTGCCCCTTGTCTCCTTCCTTGACTTCTCAGGAACTTTTCAACCAGCTGGGCAGCTTCACTACCCTGCTACAGATTTTGTTGGCAAGAAGTGGAAGTGTCAAAAATAATAAAGTACCTGCAAGGGTTATAGGTGGACATAAGAGGAAAATGCTTCTACCAAAGGGAAAAATCTTTAACAATCTTATACCTTGTTTGAAACTGGAGCATTGAGGCAGCAGGCAAAACCTTATTTAAAAAAAATAAAAACAAAAAACCAACCCCTTCTCTGACCAGAGGAAATACTGTTTTAACTCACGTTAAAATAATATATTGGCATTTCATATGTAGGTTCTGCAGTGCAGAATATGGAAATGATTGCGTTCAGTGTATTGTCTTGTCACAGCAATGCTGTGATTTTACCAGCAGCTAAATCTGCTCCAAGGGCTGCTCTCTGATCTGAAATGGCAACATGCTTCTTAATTTCTATGAAGTTCTCTTTTAAATTTTCACACAATTGGATCACCTGAAGAGGTCTTTTTCTCTGAGGGAATATTGAAGATAGACTTCTGGTCTTGCCCAGTCCTTCAATGTGATATTAGCACTTAATTAGTTGTGCCTGTGTTTCAGTAAAAAAAATTGAAAAGCTGATGAATGAAATGAACAGAAAAAGCAGGTGTGGAATGTTCTTTGTGGGCAGAGAGGTATTCATGGTATTTAAATTGTAAAGGAATTTTTCTGGAATAGAATAATGATTGCTATCAGCTGACATGACTTCATTATCAGAGAACTCTGCTATTCCTATCAGGCTTATTTCTTAAAATTTTACTGTTTTCTTGCATATTGTTACAAGCCAGTCCTGTTTACTGAGGTCTCCAGGGTTGCCTGAGATCTTGGAGGTGTTGCTTTACTCAGACTGAAAAAAGCCACAAGTCTAAAGCAGAAGGACTTGCAAACCTAATTATTGCTTAAGTGTGTGTTTGCAGAGTGAGACATGGTGAATAAAGGCTCCTACCCCTCAGGAAGTGACTTTGTGACAGGAATGGGGCAGGATTTAGCAGAGCCTGGGGCTGGGTGGCCACCAAGCATGAGCCAGGTGGTGTGGCAGGAGGGCATCTGTCCCTGCTGCAGAACTTCTGCTTGAACATCTCGAAGCACACGTTGGTACTAGGTGTGGAATATCTGCTTTGGTTTTGAATTTAACCAGATTAAAGACAGTGTAAACTTACAGCTGGCTTCAGGGAAAAGATTGCCTCTTTAAGTGTACCCATTTTAAGCAAGTGAAATCTGTGTCTGCCTGTTTAGCCCCATTTCAGGGAGGTGCTTTCACTTTCATGTGTGGAAATGAAGTTGCATCCCAAACAGTTCTGTGGACCATTGTGTTGTGTTTTCTAGATTAAACACTGGAATTGTTTAGGCTTTTTTGGTTTGTCTTTTATTGGGCAGCTGGTGTTTTTTCCCAGCCTAGACTGCAGTTTAAATCTTTGTTTTATGACCCTTTGCAACAAGAAGGTTTGATGTCAGAGGCCTGGTTTCTTACGTAACTGGAAGAACTACTTGCAAAAAATGTGTGTGGACTTTAGGCCTCCTATTTCCTGAAGCTTCCCAGAATATCTTCAGCTCTGGGAATTTCTCACTTGTGGCCACCAGAGCTTCCTTCCTCTGCTGTAATACCATTATCAACTTGTGGGTTAACTTCACTAAAAAATAAAGAGTTGAGCTGTGGTGGCATCAAGACTGTGGGTCAAATGTGTCAGACTGTGCCAGGAACCTGCCAGAGCTCAGAAAAACCACCTCAATTTGCTTATCCAATTCTCCCAAGAAAAAAACCCTAAATATGGTTATTTCCCTCCAAATCATAACTTGCATCTGACATGCAATTTCTTCTGGTTTAGAGCTCGAATGTGTGGCCAGAGCCAACCCAGGCTGTGGGGCTGCTGGAGCAGCAGCAGAGATATCTTGAAAAGCGCTTATTAAAGCGATTATGGAAAGGAACTGCGAACTCCACCTGAATTCTGATGACACCCCGTGGTGTCTGTTGTGACGGTCGCGGTGGCAGCCGGCACAGCCACTCCTCTGCCTGATTGTGAGCTGCAGGAAGCTGCTGTTCTCATTTATCTGCGTGCCACCAAGTCTCCCACAAACACTCCACACCTGTGCGAGCTTGTTCAATAACTGGAAATTAGTTAAAGCCAGCTGTTGGGGTAAGGAAAGGCACTTTGTCATCCTGCCTTTATTTTTGTCGTCTTATGGTGGGGGTTTTCTTCAGGCAGCTACTGAGGAAATATGTCAAAACCAAAAGATGTTCAGCATGAACACTCAGGAGTTTGGGGAGGTTTTTCAAGGAAGGGAAAATACATCACCTTTGTGGAGATGGCCATGTGCTCTGTATTTAAATACAGGGACCTGTATTTGTTATATCTGCCAGTGGAGTTACAGTTGCCAGGCACTGCTGATTTGGAGTAGGAATTTCACTTATACATGTGCTTAGGGCATAAGGAATTTGTCAGCCAAAAGAAGTTCATTCTGATGGTCAGCAGGAGGTTTGTCCCAGCCCACTTCTGACAAAACTGTTCTTTGTTGTGCTCCCTAATTTTGGCTGCTGAGGTCTAAGAAGGTAACTGTTTAATTTAGATTAAAGTTAGCTAAGGGGAAGGCTTCTTATGCCATTCCTGTTCAGGCATTACTGTGGCATTCCTGAATTTCCTGAAATATTTGGGACAACCCCTGTTTACTTGCCCTTGCTCTCAGGAAATTGCTGCTTCACAGACAGAGCAGTTGGTCCTGTGAGTCATCAGAATATTTTTTTGATGACCATTATTTTTTTGGCTCAGATTTCAAGCATGGCTGGAGGTTGAAGCAACTCATATTGAGTGGTGAAAACAAGGCCTCAAATAAGCTCCAGAACTGCTGATTGCATTGATTGTTTGGAACCTTTTAGCAGTGATGTTTTACCACAAATATAATGAAGGCTTTCTTTTTTTACTTCACATTAAGTCTTTTAATTAGAAGACAAAATTTAGTTGCTACGTGTAACTTACTGTACCACAAGCTGTGCTGGAGTTAATACTGTATTAAACCAGTAACTGTTTCATTAACTGTATTAACAGACCCATAATCAGAGCATGGAAGTTTGATGTCTTCCTTTTAATACCACTGCGTTCCAGCTTTGTTTACAGCTTTATTGCCATAGCTGGTGTGTCAGCAGGTATTCTTACTTTATAGTATGCAGACCTTTTAATTGCCCTCATTGTTGAGAAATTAATTTCTATTGAATTTTGAGAAGTGATAGCTGCTCAAGCGTGTAATCAGGTTGGGATGTATTTTGCAGGCACGAGCCCACAGCCCCTGTTGTGACAGCTGCTGGGCCACCTTTGTGTCTTGCTGTGTGCTGCAGAGATATGGACATGGTGAACATCAAGAAAAAAGAAATATGTTGGCTGGGTCAGCAAGCTTTGCTCCTGCATTTGATGAGTAATTACGTGATGTTAATGCTATTGTGGTAGTCGAGATTACTCTTGCACTGAATGAAAGTAAACACCTATTCATCCTGCAGCATGGTTGAACTCTGTGGGTTTATCTGCCCCAAAATTACTTTTCTGGAATGAAATTTCTAGTGCTGAGTCATATTTTTTGAGATTTTTTTCCCCCTTTCCTTCATATGAATTTGTACATTAAATGGTATTTGGTTTTCTGGAGCATGCAATGTTATATTGCTGTGTGTGCCTTGAAAGTGAATCCCCCACCTGCTGTTGGTCAAGGACAGCTCTCTACCTGAGTCAGACAGTCAGAGCTGTTGTATTTTACTACTGAGTGCAAAATCCTTGAATTGGGATGGTGGCTGATACCATTTGTAGTGCTGTGACTGGTTACTGTAATGGCATTTTGTAAAACTCAAAGTGCCTTGAAGATATCCAGTGATTAAGATGTTTGTGTGAATCTTTTCTAGGAAATGACTTAAGAAGGGATCTGAATAATTGGCTATAAATACCTTAAGAATCCAAGAGGCTTGAGGGAGTAGCCATGGGTGACTGGAAAGGCACGCTGATAAGTTTTTCCAGCTGACTTTGTAGCTGATGAATAGGTGTCCTATGGTAAAACTTGCTGGATTTTGAACTTGGTAAAAACCCAAGTTCTCTGGGACACCGTAGGGAATATACACTCGGTTAATCTTTATTCCTTCTCTTTTGCATTGAATATGTAGGAGTTCTGGGAGCCAGTGTTCACAGCAATTCCTCAGCTTTTCCATTTGATTTCCTGCAGCCTGCCTGTGTCACTGTCAGCAGTCCCCTGCCGTCCTCTCCCGTGGGGTGACCTGGCTGAGCGCTCTGCTCTGGGGCACTTTCCTGCTGTTTCTGGAACTTGTGGGGACTCAGCACAGGGGATCAGTGGCTCTCAGGCACCACTGAGAAGGGTTTTTATCTCAACCCACAAATTTTCTCACTGTTACTCCTTGGATTCTCTCCCCCATCCTGCCGGGGGAGTCTGAGCCACGGCCAGGGTTAAGCCATGCCATGCTGGGAAGATTGTTAATCTCCTTCAGCATTGCTGCTGTTCTGCCTTCTGCCATTGATCAAACCTCACTTTAATAGCAGAGACAGGGAAATAACCCCCCAAAATGCTTTACTATCTCTGGAGGAAATAGGAGTTTCATTTTCTGTATAAACACTGAAGAAATGTGTGCACTGCCAGTGTGAGCACCACCTGTAGTTAAATGGCTGTTGCTTCTGCAGAGAAGCAGGAAAGCTCTATTTTCCAATTACAAATGGGAAAATCCGCTGGGTGATATTGGATTAATTGACAGGCAGCCATGCATGAGTAATCCTGCACTTCCAAATGTAAATAACAAGTGCTTTGGAACAGTTAGAATAAAGATTTTATATTTATTGAAATTAATCCAAAACTTCGAGCTGTGTCTGTACACAGTAAAGAAATAAGTGATCATTAAACGAAACCCACAGCCTTGTCTACGCTGCACAGAACCTGTGTACCAGCCTTTAAAAAAAATCATTGTTAGAGTAATTGCTTTTCTTTCTGCTTTAGCATAGAACAGCTCCAACATCACAGTTTAAAATGGGAAGGAAAACGTGCTTTAAGTAGTTTTACTTAACTAATTACATGGTTAGGCGCGTAATTTAAATAAAATGGCTTGATTTGTTAATAACTTGTTTAAATTAATAGGGGGGATAAAAGTGCTCCAGGAGTTCATCTTATAACCCTGCAGTTTCACATGGAATACCATGTTTAATGTGGCAACTGACTTTGAGGGAGTAATACACCACCAGCAACAAAAAGCCAACAAAACAGAGATGTTCTAGCCGTGGTAAGATGTATTTCTCTTCATCACAAAAATAAACCAAGGGAAGGAAATCACACTACGTGTGCACAGTTTTATTCTGTTTACTTTTATGCAAATCAGGCTGTTGTGGGGAAATTTGTTGTAAATGCCAAGACAGACTAATTTGATATTGTCCCAGAAAGATGTACACTTGAATATTTAACAAAAGCAACAATGCCAGTGAATAGATGACATTAAAAGTATTACTTTTGCATAATTTATGTTCAGTGGTGCCGATATCGGGCTTCACTTCATCACCTGCTTACACAGAGAGTGCTGGATGTTTCAAATCTCATTAAGCTATTTATTCATTGTAATGAATGATTTTAATGTACTGTATTAAGGTTATGCCACACTGCACTGTTCAAAAATCCATCTTACTGTACATATTTTAATGTTTGCAGTCAAATTAATACCTTTATTACTGCCTCAATGGTTGAGTGGACACTGTTCATACATTAATCATTGTTGTCTCTGCTTCATCCCTCTCCTTTGCTTAAATTTGTAATGCCACATTCCTTGATAGAGATGTAATGATCTACCCATCTCTGTGCAAAGCCTAATGCCAGAGGCTAGCCATCATGGTACTCAGGTGTTCTTAGAGCCACAAAATGTATGGTACTTCCATGCACCTCGTCAGAAATACATTAAATTCTAAGGCAATAAAAAGTGCACATCATTCAGCACCCTCTGCTAACTTCCCCTCCAAAATCCTTCCTATTGTTTGTGCACAGCAAAGACAGGCAATAATACTTCATGGCACCAACAGCAGGCAGTTTAAGTTCTTCTAGTCCTACAATAAATCTGATCAGATTTTAGATTTAGATGCATTTTAAAAACATGCCAAGTGTCAATATTAGTGTGGCTGATAGGGATTTTGTACACTACTGTTAACATAGCAAAGGGCAGGTGTCAGCCTTTACAGCTGAACTTGCAAATTATATATGCTTTAATAAATAATGTCTTTTGAGTTGATTGTCAGTCTCTTCCCTGTAGTTTTTTAACTCTTGGTTCTTTATCACCCACTCAGTGTTTGAAATTGCAGCTGTTTAAAAGGTGGTTGAAAACTGCTCATCTGTGAGGGGGGAAAAAAGAGTTAAAAGTTGTTTTACTGGAAAAAAATTGTGGAAAATTTGGTTGAATGGGCTTCAGATAACTAAATACTGATTCTGGTCCTAAGACTGTGAATGATTGTGATGTCAGAGCCTTGCAGAAGGCCAGAAATGTCAGAACATGAAAAGCAAAGCTTTTGCTTGGATTGTAGCTAAATTGACTGCCCAAATGTTAATTACCCAAAATCTGAGTTTCTCTCACAGTAGTTAAAATTAGCAGTAGCAGCAGCTTTTAGCCTAAATGAATTCCTTAATAACTTCATGTAGTGCTTGTGTGTTATAACAATATGAGACTAAGGAAGGTTTTTCCTCAGATGTTGTTTCCCATCATTAAGACAGAATAATGCTGGAATGGGTGCACTGCCCGTGGGACAGGATATTCCATCCCTGCACTAGAAGTAAAGGCTGGTTCTGTCTCAGCTCTTTCCAAGGCAGGTTATCAGCACCTGGTTTCTAGGCTGTGATCTGACATACAGATACACTGCTGTAATTTAACAGAAAATACTTCTGAAGAGCTCAAGGAAAACCTTGGGCACTGGCAGGTTCCTTAGTTTACATCTCACTTCCCAGTGTCAGTGTTGGCCATGCTCAGCTCTGGCAGGTTGAAATTGGATCCTCATCTGGGGTGGTGCTGCCCATTTTGGTCCAGGAGGACTGCAAGCTACTCCAGTTGGGCAAGGACAGTGAAATTCCTGTTCTTCTGAGTATGCCAGTAAAGTTTGGAGGCAGAGGGGTGCAGCTGGGATGGAACTGGTGTTTTCTAGTGTGGCATTATTTTTGTGTTTAAAAGAGAATTAAACCTTCTCTGCCCAAAAATTTCTCCCAATTTCTAGGCAGTATGCTGCTAAGTGGCATTAGTGAAGTTCTTGGACTCCTGACAGTTTGCAGGATCAGGCTCTTTGGGAGTTTACCCTGGGTAGATGCACACAGCATTGGCATGCTGTTCAGAAAGCTGAAAGAAATCCCAGCGATCCCAAATTTGGGCCAGGTTTTCTCCTAGTTGACAGAATGTCAGTGAGCCAGGGGAAGAAATTTAAGGGGGTTATCTTCTCAAGATATTAAACTCTTCCAAGCTGACAGCTTTGTTGCAGAGGTCAGCTAGGAGGAACAAGTAAGAGGCCCTGTGATCCAAAGATGGACTGACAGATATGATTTCTTTTCCCTTTATTGAATTATAGTGTCAGTGGTTGTGTCCCGTTACTCCTGTGAGACTGGAAACCTCCATCTGAAATTGGAAAAAAATGGATTTCGCTTGGTAAAGACAGATTTTATTTTTTGCTGTTCACAGCCTCTCTTCAAGGTAGCTCAGGTGTGAGGCAGTGTGGGCTGGGGCTGCCTGCTGAAATCCGAATTAACTCGGCATGTGGAACAGAAACAGAGCGAATGCAAACCCTGAGGATGGGGTGTTTTTCCAGTGATGAATCTGCAGAGTCATCCTTGCAGCCTACAAACAAAGGGGTTTGTGTAGCTCCGTTCAGGAAAGGCAAAATGATAAAGTTTTATCTGGTTGGGACTGTGTTTGAAGGCAAATCAGGTACAGTTTCCTATGCAAAGTTTCTCCCTGGTTGCATGGTTGATAAAAGTATTTTCCTAGTCTGGTTTTCTATGCCATTTCTTTCACTTTAGTTGCTGCATGTACAGCAGAAAGGTCATCTTACCTTTTGTGCTCTGCTTTGTTGGTGTTGGCTCCATTTTGACAAAGCTGCATCATCAGCTGTGAACAGCAGCCTTCTAATGTACTAAAGAGAAGAAAATCCTTAGGAAAACTGCACTGAATGTATGTAATAACCTTGGGTGACATTATGTTCATCAAAGATAACTGGCAAGTTTGAAAGTGCATTTTTGAGCTGTATATGAAAAGTCCAGTCCAGCTAATACATTAAAAATGTGTAGTGTTTAAGCTTTCCCAGTGACAGCTCTGCTCACTGAGCAATGGGATCAGAGAAGAGGGAATAGAACCACCCAGTTTCTCTTCTCCAGTCCTAAAGTCTGGAAAACTGGAAAAGCAATTTTGGCCATCAGAGCAAAATGTGTGAATTAACATTGTTATATGTCAGAACCATTTTTTATGACCTCGTTTGTTCATATTACGGTGTGCTTTGAGTGGCAAAGGTGTCAGAAGATTATAAGATGAGGCTTATCTGGTTGAGTGGGGTGGTGATAATGTGTACAGTGGCTGGCTGGAGCATCTGAGCTGAAGGGAGCCTCATTCTGTAGGGTTCCTTATAAGAAGAATTCATTAAAAAGAAGACTAATAAAATACACAGCATGTTGTTGTTCTTGAAAGAACCTTATATAAATATTGGAAATAATGAAGAAGAGAATTCATTAGAAAAGTAAGCTATGTGATTTAATTCTGAGACCCAGGATTTGTGGATAGGTGAAAAAGTCCTGACTTTTCAGAATTCCCCCACTCTCTCCAAGAACATTTTGTTAACTGTGTAAATATATGATGTCCCAGCCTTTGAGAGCTCTTTACTCTCCTTTTTAGAGAAAAAACCCTAAGTTTTTTCTGGAATTGTCAGTTACCTGATCATCTAATGAAGGTGAACACCCCTCAAGAGCTGCAGAAGGAGGCCAAGGTGCAGTGTTGTGTCCCAGCATTTTCCAAGGGAAGCGTTGCTGTTGGAGCAGCTCGTACGAACAGCCAAGAACCAATGCCATGGAGCGTGGGAGACAGTGCAGAGGAGGTTTATTTGAGGGGGAAATGGGAAGTGCAAGTGCTTGGCTTTGGCTCCTGGAGAACACACTGACAATAGCAGGTGATGAGGACAGCCCTGGTGTGGGTGTTTGGCCCCTCGGGATTGTTGGGCACTGCTGGGATCACCAACAGCTTTTCCATGGTGACTGATTGGGCACAGGCACTTCTGTTGTCCCTGCAGTGGACCAGAATGACAACATCCTGCAAAAATGGCAAAAGCTCTTTATCAGAGTGAGGAAAAAAAAAATCAGGAAGCAGTGAAATGAGTTCTGTGTAACCTGGAATGCTTTTCATGGGTGCTTTCAGTACAATTTCACCTGTATGGCTTGAGAGACACCACACAGAACTTTTTGAAGGCAAGGCAGTGGATGTTTGTAGTTAGATCTCAGACTGATAGTCTACAGAAGAAAAATCTTGCTTTTTTCAGTAAGTTTGATTTTAGGGAAAGGTGATATTTAATTGTTTCTGATATGTGCAAAGCTAAAGCAGGAAGAATATTATTGTATCTATAGAGCTTCTTATCCTGAGAATTCTTGCATAACTCTCACAGTACGTCCTGGCTGCTCTTTCAAGCTAATAGGGATGTTTTACTAAGACATGCTTCTGGGAATTGAAAGAAATGTGGCATGAAAGAGGTTAAATCAATACCCAGATTTTCAGAAATGTATTTCAAAAAGAATTGTAGCAGTTGATTTTTCTCCATTTTTCAGGGAGGTAATGAAAAATAAATGGGAAGCCTACTTAGTACTTCATGTCTGATAACTCAGAGAGCATATATACAAAGCTGTAGTCAATTTTAAAGGCATTTGAGGAGTGATATATTTATGGATGAAGGCAGCATGGACGGTGTCCTTGGCTGCTCTGTCTGGAGCAGTGGGTGTGGCAGTGTATGCTGAATTCTGGTTTTTTGATACTTTCATGCCACTGACCAAACCTTCCTGATGCTTTTTAAATTTTCTCTGATATTCCATCATGATGCAGGGAGGTACAGACAGAGAATTGGGGGCTGCTCTTGAACACCTGCAGGCAGATACTGTTTACAGAGCTAAATAAAAACGCTCTGAAGTTAAGAGATGACTGACAACCTACATTCATAACCTCAGTTTTAGTGCTTCTCACTTTTTGAGTGTTTCACTTCGCAATTTTTACATTCTTTTAATGCATTTTCTTCTGGATGTAGGTGGACAGGAATAACAGACCTTACAGACATTTTTTAGGAGTGATGTTACTCTGAGGGTGGCTCTGTTTTATTTTAGTGCTCTTATAGATGTAGTGTCTTTTTGTTTACTCTAGCATGGATATTAATTGCATATTAATGCACTATATGCACAATATAATACATTAGTGTTATGTGTGTAATGTTATATTACATATATAATGCATTAATATGCAATAATTAGCTTCACTTTGAGGTCCATCACAAATTCTTTAGCTACATGAATTCAATTCATCAAGTAATTTCACAAAATCTTAACCTCTATAGTGACTAAAGGCAGCCTTGCTGAGAGCTGGAACATTTTATGGATAGGACTATTTATCCAAAGTTCTATTATTAGCCTAGAAAGAAGGGCTCACCATGTATTTTTATTAAAAATGACAACGTACTTAACATCTTTAATGAAAACTAACCATTGTGATATGAATTTAGAAGCCCTGACACCTTATTTTATAGAAATGAAGTCCCCTAGTATATTAAAATTAACATTTTTTAATAACAAAAAGTGATATAGTCCACTGGAGTAGGACTAAATTTATCTTATGATTGTACTTGTCATGGCTTTGAGTATTTATTGAGTAGTTTTAAAAGTTCATTAAACTCAAGAGATTAAATATTGCCCCGAGCAGTGCTCCATAAAAGAAAAAATATAGTGCTATTACTTGGTAAAATGTTGTGCTATGTTGTTAATTTAACTCCCCTGAGTTCTCATCTTCTGACTTCAAAGATATTTTTTCTTGCTCTGTAATGTGACATTTCCATGGATCTGGGCTGTCCTGGGCTGTTGGTCTGACTGGGCTCCCAGGGCAGCCCCTCCTGCAGGTGCTGTCTGTGGGGTGGGATGCTGAGCCTGCCCCGTTCCCAGGGGAGGGTTGTGCTCAGCTGGGGAATGCCAGCCCTGCTGGGTGATTTGGGGAGCTGTGGCCGAGCTGCAGCTTCTCCAGGCCAGCCCTGGGTGAGCCCAGGGCACACCTGGCATTCCTCGAGTGCTCCTGAGACTCCTGCCAAGGACTCTGCTCCTGCCTGTGTTTCCTCCAAGAACACACCTTCAAGGCCCTCCACAGGCATCAAACTGAGTGTGTGTGTGGGGAGCTGTGTAAAATGGCTTTAAATAATGTAGCTGGTGCTGGATGGGATCACTTACACGTCCAGAGCAGTGGAGTCGGAGCATCCCAGGACAGAACTGGTGTGCTCTTCTTTGGCTTTCAAATAAATTTCAGTTGGACCATAAACTCCTGTATTTCTAAACAATTTAACATCACTTGCAAGAGATGGCTCTGAGTAGAAATCTTGTTATGCTTTCTGTAACTTAGGTAAAATAACTCTAATTTCTAACACGCTTTAAGAAATATTTTAGAAATAGAGCATAAGATTTCCTTATTTGCTGATGTGCTTTGTATTCTCTGGGCCCTTGAGTTTCTCTTCCCTTTCTCCTTATGCAGGTGGTTGAGGGCTTTCTTTAATGGTGATTTTTAACCCTCAGATCCATGTGTGTAGACATGAGGAAGGTGGATATTTTTCCAGCTCTGTGTATTTGTGCAGCAGTCCTGCCTGGGGAAGTGCACATTACACATGCATGCCGGGCAGGATGTGTGTGTAAATCACAGATTGATTTGAAAATTAAACTTGCTGGCCCTCTAGCAATATCTAAGTTTACAGTGACAAAACAATAACAGGGAATTAAAGAGAACCTCTCCTAAAATCAAATCAGGCTCTTGTTTTGCAGCGAGTAATTAGATTGCAGTTTGTTTCATTGCAAAACTCACCATGGCCAGTAAATTAAACTATCACTTGTCTTGCAAAAATGGTTGCCTTTGGACTATTTGGCTGTGGCCTTTCTTTGCCCATGTTTTCCTGGTTTTGTTACCAAATGAAATTAAGTTTTACATTTGAATTGGTCGCAGCTGCTGCTGTTAAATTTCTAGCTTCAGATCTGTTACACAGTTTACTCTGGGCTTCATTACAAAATTTAACCTATTACTGATCTGTCTAATAACTTTATGTGTCTTGGGACGACCTGACTGCACTAGAATGAGTTCTGAATGAATTGCCTTATACAGGAGGTAACGGTCTAATAGAGTTGCAGGACAGAAAAAACAATGTACCACTCATCCTTTGCCATTGTATCCCTTCACCTCCTCTGAGCAAAATTTATGTATCAATTAAAGGAGTTACACAGAATATTCCTGTTTATCAACCAATTGCCCTTTTCTTGTTACTAATGCCTTTGTTTGAGCCTCAAACATGTTTTTCAGTTGTGAGATGTATCTTCTGTCTGTACAAATAAACACAAGCTTTAGCCTTTAGCGAGATATTTGAAAAGGAGATAAATACATGTTTAACTCACTAAGTTATGCAGAAAAAGTACAAAACAAAATTGGATGATGTTGTATTGCCTTTATGTATGCAGGGGACATGGGAGATGCAGCTCTTCAATGTGCAGCTAAAAAAAGCTGATGTTTGCCCATTCAGTGTTTTGGCTCCTGTGCACCTCACAGGCTTTAGATGGCTCATGGGGAGATTGGGAGATGTGCAAGTACACGATATTTTTTTGAAAAGGAAGCCTTTCCCAGCTGCTTGTTGCTGTGCTGAAGCTTTAAGCACATATTTAGAGGCTTACCTGACTTCCTTCTCATCCTCTCTTGTTGACCTCTCTTACTGTCCCATCTGCAGCACCGTGGGGCTGGTGGTGCTCACAGAATCCTCCTCACCTGCACCATCAGATGCTGGCCATGACTGAGCATTTGGAGCCCATGAGTGTGCTGCCAGTAATTACCCCTGGGCTTTGTAAACTCTGGATAATTAATTCCTGGGGGTTTCTTCTTTTTTTTTTCATTTTTCCTATGTATGGACTCAAGTGTTGGTCAGCCTTTGAGTGCTGTGCCAGAATCGAGGTCAGTCCTGTTTGATGATCACTCCTGGTGTGCACTTTTACACAGTAGCAGTGGTTTTTTCCTTGGAAATGGCTGGGAGAGAATTTTTGCTGTGAAGTGGGGGGGAGCTGAGGCTTTTATCAAGGTAGGAGAGTTGTTTGGTTTCACTACTGGCTTTTTTTTATTATGAGCTTATATTAGAAACAGATAGCTTTGTGGAAATGGTCAAAGGATCAGTAAAATTGAATAGTAAATTTTGCTGTGGTAAAATCAGTGTGGAACAGTAGTTATGATTTGATGGCATGCTCCTCACAAAATACAGAGGTGTTTGTTTCAGCCTGATCAAAATACAAGATTGGAACCCTGTTGGAACAAACTGCAGGTTTATGCTTGTTATTTTATGATTTATAATATAAAATGAAAACTCTACTGCATAACCTTTCAGGTGAGAATTTATTTTCATGAATAACTCCTCACAATGTAGAGTAAGTTCTGAAACTCCAGTGTACTCATAAGTTAAATATTCAACTTTTCAATTGGCTTTGATGCATTAAGGTGGCAAAATACTTCTGCATGCTTTTTAAATTAATTTAGCTCATGCCAGCCCTAGCATTGAGAGCTGTGGTTCCACCCCTGGCAGTGTTAGGTTCAGGAGGACAGGAGCCCCACTTTTGAAGTGGAAGGACTGGTTTAAAATGGGGTGCCAGACTGCAGGTCCAAACTTCTATTAGTTGGTTCTCTCCACTTAAGGTCTTATGGTCTCAACTATTGATTTTGCTGTTTAAAGTAGAATATGAATGTTACAGAAGGCAACCTTTAGAAAAATATGGAAATCTTGATGTTGTTGTTTTTTAAAATTTTCTTGAAATATACAAATGACTGGCAACCATGGAAAACTAAAATGATAGGGATAAGTACTGCTTTTACTTACTATTGACCATAAAGCTTATGGAGTTGTAGCAAATATCAAGCTGGTTTAAATTGGCAGCTTGACAGTGAGAAGGTATTTGCTGGTTTATTCTTTTGCCTGATTCCATTCATTTGACTCAATCTTCTGTGTAGCAGTAAGAACAAGAGAATCCCATTTTACTTTGAAAAGTGAGCTTTCCCTTTTTTTCCCTCCATGTAGGCAGTAACATTGCAGCAGCTCAGTATCCTTGACAATACCATCTTTGGAAGATTGAGCTAATTTATTTAATTTTCACAGTTAGCACACTCTGTCACAATGGTGGGTTACTGTCACGTTCAACATCCGAAAGATTTTACGCTTCTCAGCATTACAGAAATGGCCAGTGACATTAAAACTGTTGATAGCACCTGGCTTGGAGGTAATTCTTTGAAATGTAATTGTGATTATGATGGTTGCAAAGAAGCTGCATGATGATTCTTGATGAGAATGGCACAGGGAGATGGTAAAGCTGTGAGGTGTGGGATGGCTTGAAGGAGAATCTGCTCCTTTATGGTTTTCCTCCAGTTTTGTGCTTTTACTGTTCCTTTATCATCTCTTTAGTGCCTTATGTGTATATAGCCCACTTGAGAGAAAACTGCAGATGTAGTCAGAGATTAGGATGCTTCAAAAAGTCCATGGTGTGCAATATATTGTGGGTGCATGAGATTTTTTTTTGAGTGGGGACCTTTTGTAGATGGTTTATGCTGAATTGAAGTCAAAAGACCCAGTGAGCTCAAGTGAGTGCACTGAGAGAGATCCTGTATTTATATATGGCTGGATGTGTGTATATGGTACCAAAGGAATGGTTATCTTAGGGAAGCCCAGGACTGATGATACCTTGGCTTTTATCCTCAAATTCCCCTGTTGGAGAGGAGCCTTGGAAGCCCAAATGCCCTGAGCAGCCCTGGCATGGGCTGCAGGGAGGAGCCCCGGGAGGAGCCCCGGGAGGAGCCCCGGGAGCAGCCCCGGGAGCAGCCCCGGGAGCAGCCCCGGGAGCAGCCCCGGGAGCAGCCCCGGGATTGGAAATGGGTTGCAGGGCAGTGGGAGGTCAGAACTGAGCATCCAGCACCAGCATCAAGGGTGCTTTTCCCAAACAGCTGAGGCTGCTGATGCCCAGCAGGCGTGAGGAGCAGGGCAAGGGCGAGCAGTGCCAAGGATGCCATGGGCAGGGTGGGCTCTGCAGCACCCAGAACACCAGGTCAGAGAGTCCAGGCTGGGCTGGGAGTGCAGCTCCCACGTAGCCAGAGAGGTGGGAAGCAGCACATGGATGGATGCACAGGAGATCAGAGGTGTGAGAGGGCTGCTGAAGGCAGGAAGGAAAACAGGCCTGAGGAATTGCTCCTTGGCACTGCCTGTGGGCAAGATTGAGTACCCGTGTAAACACTTTACACCATCGGGGCCCACGTTTCATTTATTATTTTCTTAAAGGATGGGTTCTAGCAACTTTATGTGGGAAGAAGCAGCATGAGCTGGCAGCACCATTTTTGCTGCAAAACTGTTAAACAAATAAGTGTTATAGAAGTAAACCTGTGAGAAATGAAACATCTTTGTACTTTACTGAGCCAATTAAAAAAAAATCAGGGAACCCTTCCTACATGTATTAGAAATCTGTTTTAAAATCTGTTAGGTGGATATTTTCAGTTGAGGGAAGTTATGTTGCTGTAATGTTTTCTCATTCGTTTCATCTCAAATATGTGAAACCTGCTGTTTCCTAAATAAGTAAAAGCAGATGGAGCAGCCTCAGTGATAGGTTTTGCTGAACACTTCAGCTCTGTTAGTTCAATTTTCACTTATTTAATGCCTTTACATTAGAGATCTACTTGAAGTTTGCAGTGTGGAATGTCTTGCAAATACAACATTGACTGGGAAAGTTAGTGAAATATATAAAAATAGTATTTATCTAATCTGTTTTATTTTCCTTAGTATCTTTTACTCCAAAGGATTGAGTTGGCCAAATCATTACATCAGAGTTGTGCCAACACCTTGAAATAAAAAAAATAAAAAAAAAAAAAAAACAAAACACTAAACCAACCCAAAAGCCATGAGTCAGGCTCCAGATGTTTGTGAGACTGGGGAAGGGAGATGTATTTTCAAGTTCTTTATTTCTTGGTTTCTGGAACTTCAAGTATACATGAATTTCCAGTTTTCCAACATTTTTAGTGTATTTTTTTTGTATTGTATTTATTTGTTTTAAAGGGAGGCTTTTCCATTAACCTAATTTCCAGAATTTAGAAGAAAAAATTAAACATTGCAGGGTTTTTGATGTCACTGCTGACAGTGGTTCTCAGAACCACAAAGTGAATTTTCCTTGATTGTTTGTTTGTTTTTACTGCTTTCCAAATGAGGTTGGGTCACCAATTATTGGAGTGTCAAGGTTAGCAGTGTGCTTTTAGTCACGCACACCATGATTTGTACAAATTAAGGCTTTGACCTTTTGATTTTCTTTGCCTTCAGAAGGGGGATTGCCAGTGAAGGTATTGGAAACTTGTAGAGGAAATGCCAAAGGTGAGGAGGGAAGGTTTTCAAATAGAAATCAGTCTGGAATCGTGTTCATAAGTCTTTGTAAACACACAGAATCCAAATGTTGTAATCCTGCCCAGACCAAAGTTCTCACATTCCCATTGTTTCCAGTAGGTGAGGATTTCATCCCAAAGTGCTGCTGGAGTATTTTGTGGTTTGATGAAAATAGCTGCCACTGTCTGATGATTAGGTGAATAAAGTGAATGTTGTGTAGGATAATGAATTTTTCCCAGCTATATCTCCTCTTTCTTCAGGTAGAGCAATTAAATTCATTCCTGAATTTTTGTGTGCTGAGAGAATCTCCTCTGAGTTACATAAATTTCCTCAGAGTCTTTATTTACTTTATTGAACATGTGTAGTAAAAACATCAACCTTAAAATCTGTCTTCCTCTTGGAATTTGTTTTGCCATTGGGTAGTTGTGAATGAGAGAAACTTTCATTCCTGCTGGCAGAGCTGTGAAGCCCTCCCTCATCCTTTCTTCTCTCTTTTTGTGGAAATCCAACACTTTCCATGCAAAAAAAAAAAAATTTGCAAATGGCCAAGATGGGATTGGGCTTCCATCAGCAGGACCTTGGCTTCATGTCTGCCCTCCCAGCAGGCATGGAGAGCGTGGTGCTGCTCCTGGTTGGGTTTGCTGTAGGAGCTCGGTCTCATTTCTGTGCACAATGCCCATGGAGCCCCTTTATTTAAGGGTAGTGGAGCAACTGGCATTTTCTTAATGAGGCTCATGATAGTCAGCATTGTGGGCCTTTTGGAAATGTGAGTGCAAAAGCAGCTTTGTGGGATGGGTATTGCATCTTCCTGTCTGCCTTAAAGGCTCTCTGGCAGATGGACTACAAGGGAAAACATTTTAAATGGGGACACGGGTTCAAAATAACTCGCTGTGTAATTGCTCTCTTTCAAAATCATTGTGTATCCTGAAGCTTTTACCACCAGTTAATGTTGCATTTACAGTTCTTAAGATGTTCATTATAGAAGCAGAGTCAAGAGCCTTTTCTGAAGGGAGCTGGTGTGAACATTCCCAAGATATTGTAGGCTGCGAGGCACAACTTTTTGTTTGGTTTGAAGCAAGGTACCAGTGCTTTGTGATGAATTTTAATTGATTCCAGTTGCAGTTCATTTTCAGGTTGTGGTTGTTAAGGAGAGACTCGTTTAGCATGGGGCAAAATATCTTTGTTTTTCATCATGATGTGTAGGACTTTATCCTCTTTTGGTGTAAATGAGCCTAAAGCCACTGATGTAATGAAACTGTGCCGATTTCTGCCACTTGAACTCCTCTTTTTTGCTGCCTGACATGCAGAACACAAAGGGATTACTGACTGTGGAGTGCCTGCAGAATCAGGCCCTTCAAAATAAATTAGTCACATCTCTGTCCAAGCAGATTGCAATAAAACAAGAAATATGAGTAGTGCTCTTAGAATTTTGAACATAAAATTTTTTTACTGTGTTTCTTCTCAAAGGAACTAAAATGTGGTCTCTTACAGATAAATATAAATGAGCAGACCAGTGAATTTGGATGAAATCATACCTTTTTAAAGATGCAAATTGAAAATTAAGCCTCAAAACAATAGAATCCTCCTGGGCCTTTCAGGAAGGATTGTATATTGCTCATCAGACACTGCTGCCAGGTTGCAAATTTTATTTCACAGTGAATTCCATGGGATAGCTGCTGGAGCTTGCTTTTATGATGGAAAGAGAAGGATCTATTGAAAAGATGTATAGCTTTTTCTACAATCTGCATCATCTCTTTAGGAAAGATATTCTTTTATAGGGAAGGAGCTGTAATGGGGAGTGTTGTGCTTACCAAGTTTTGCCTGGGCCTTTGCATTAAAACCAGGAGTGTTGTGAGGATGTCCCTCCTGATAAGGGAGAAACTCTTCTGTTGGCCCCAGTTTGGACCCACAGCTATAGCTGATTTTTTTTTTTTTTTCCTTCAAGCCATTTTTAGACCCATCTCCTTTCTGTCTCTTGCCTCTCTCTATTCCTTTTTTTTTTTTCATTCCCATTTTTTCTTGGGAAGATATTTTCAGGCTTTGTGATGTCTTTTGACCACCATCATTCAACTTGAAAGTCCCCAAACTGAAAATATGAAAGGGGAAGGATCTGTTCAGGTACTGTTCTAAAGAAATATAGTAATGATAAAGGAGGTTAAAATTAAGCAGTTTACTCAGTTGGTAAACTCAAAGTGGAAAAAAGACAAGTTAAAAGAGATGGGAAATTGTCACTTTACAAAATTATGGGATTCTAAGTAAGGCAAATTCTGTATTTTGATTCCCTCTGATGGGGACAGAGCGGGGCTTTCAGGAGGCTTTTTGCACTGATGTCATCCTGTTTCTGCCTTGGCTGCTTTTTATGGGATATGAATACTGGCCAAAGGTGGGAAAGGTGCCAGAAGTGGATTTACAGGCATAAATCCTGAGGGTAACCTGGAAGTGTCTCACAAACCTCCAGGTGGCCATTGGCTATGTTTGAAGTGCATCTCAGACAGGGACTTAAATGTTTGCAGTGATGGATCTTTTGTAGCATAGTTCTATTAAAATAAGATACAGATAAGAAGTATGTTTTGGGTTTGTATAGAATAAAGAGAAATCATGGTTAGTTGTACAAAGCTGCTGATCACAGAAAGCAGCCTAACCTCAAGAGAAGTCTAATTGTGATTTTGAAGGAAATATTTCCATGATTTCTAATACTGCAGTCAGAAAATTCTTCTGCTTGTGGCCAGCCCTGTTGATGCAGATCAGGTTTAAAAATGCAGTTTTACTAGGCAACTCTGGAACAAAGTCAATAGTTAATAAGGCAGAGACCTGCTGCTGGCAGGAGAGTGTTCAGGGCAACTGGAATTCAGCTGTTAGAGATGTTGTTCATGGGGAGTTTGACAAACTGACCCCCGAACGTGGAGCTTGGGTCTGGTTATAGGAACTCTGGTTGTGCAGCTGCAATATTAATAAGCTCATGAAATAGTAGAAGTGCAGCAGTGAGCTGGCACGGAGAGGAAATCAAGGAGGAAATGGCTTAAAAATGTGGCTTTGCATATGTTTTCAGTGCCCTAGAAATGTATTTTAACTTGCAAATTTCCTTCTGTGGTGGTGTTATGAGCTGAGAAGGGGACTGGACCCTGCATTACAAACCAGCTTTTTTTTCAATAAGTGGAGGCTTCAGATCAGCTTTAAAACATGTTTGTGGGTTGATTTGGGTTTTTCTCTGTTTCTCTTGTAAATCAGTCTGTGTTTAACTGCCAGTCCCAATCTGTCTCTGTACCCATGCCGTATGTGGGCAGAAAAAAGCACATTTGTATGAAGCTGTGGTGTTTGCCCTGCCTGTCAGACTGGGGTCAGGAGGTTGGTCTTGAGTCCATCCAGTCAGTCACAGCCAGAGTGGGATGGACAGAAGCAGGGACCAGCCATTCTTTCCGTGGATTCATCTCAGCAAGACTGTTTAGCTTTTTTTAATATTACAGTTTAAAAGGCTCAGTTTGATGCACATAACACCCTGCAATTAGAATTTAATTTCAGAGAAGTACTAGAGAGCATACCCTGACATGCCTCCCCCATAGAAAGTTTATTTCAAATTGTTGGGAAGATAGAGCATTAAGTAAATGAAATGTGAGTAATACCTTGCAGATTGCCAGAGAAGTGTATGCCTAGGCATTTTAAAAGTAAGAGTAATATTTCACCAGCTCCTGAGAAATATATCAAAGATGCATAGATTTTAAGGCCAGGAGGCACTGTTAGATCATCTCTTCTGACAACCTGCATAACAAGCTAAAAACTTTTCCAGTAATTGCATCAAACATACACAAAAAAAAAATATAAAAGAAAACAGTTCTGATTAAACAGCAAGAAATGCACACGTTGAAGGTGTCGTCGTTTCTCCAGGCTTCAGTTTGCCCAAGTTTTGTTTGCTTGCATGATGCAAATTGGATCCACTGCCTGACTCATCCAGCAGAACCTCAGTTTTGATTCCTTGTTTTATCATTTATAACCTTTAGGTGGATTAGATGTTCTTAAGATGAAGAGTGTGTTTCACACAGAGGTGGCTGAGGCCTGAAGGAGAGAATCACGAACTGAGCAGCTGGAGGTACCCAGTAGTGCCAGGTCTGGGGCTGTCCAAACTTTGCCCATTTTGTTGGCATGATTTCTCCTCAACAGCAAAAACTATTCCCTGAGGGGTTTTTTTTTAGAAACAAGCAAGTAATGATAATTTAAAAAAAACCCAAACAAACAAAAAAAACACAAAAAATGCCTCTCTACTTTTTGAGTATCAGAGGTCTGTCTGATTTTGGAGCCAGTTCAATTATTTCCTGCAGTTTAGGTTCAATTTGAGCTCTTTGTCTGAATTACACTGCGTGCCAGCCTTCCCTTTTTTTGTCCTTTACCGCACCTGCAGTGATTTTATTTTGTTTGCTGTTGAAGTATGGCTTTACACAAACTCTGGGAATGGTATGCATATGGATCACTTACAAATAAATCTGTGTACAGAAAACATAGATTGCCAAGTAGGCAAAACATAAAGATGTCTGTGCACTCATAATTTCCTAGCATTACTGTGTACTGCACTTAGCAGGATTAAGAGCTGTGTATCTTTGCTGCAGAACATACGTTCAGGCAGGAAAACCGCCTGCATTAAATTTTGTTTTCAGGTGTCACTGCACGTGAATCTTCACTGCCTGTCGGGATTCACATAAATGGCTGATGGAGCATCTGAAGAGAATGTGTTGTACTTGGAGGAAATTTTCTGTATGAACCTAGATGCTCTTAATATTGGTGTTTTTTAGCTTCTCTTTACTCCCTCTGCTCAGCTGTTCTCAGTGCAGGTATCCAAGGCTGCTCGAGTACTCACTTGGCTTTAACTGTAGTTAAAAGGTGAGTTTAATACAGGATAGCTGTCAGATAGGAGCCATATCAAATTCTAGATTTCACACAGGGCACTTCATAAAGTGCTTTTCGTTACCAGCAGTGGTGTGCTGATGGCTATGATGAGTTTGTACAGTGATAAAATCGTTCAGTGGTGCACTTGTCAACAGTGTCAAGGTAATAGAAATGACTTGAGCATCATCTCTTGCAATTTATGCTTTGAAGGAGCTGAACTGTTCTGTAAGCATACTTGAATTTCAAATAATTTTAATATGCAAACAGCAGAGAAATAGCATTTTATTTTGCCAAACCTTTAGTAGTTGGTCTCTGTAGCTTCATGTAGGTGCTGTCTTTGTAACTCTACATCCCATTCAGCTGGTGGGGTTTGCTGTCTCTTCGTCCCCTCCTCCTGCCAGCTTTGTTTCCATGTGCTTGACATAATTGTTCAGGCAGATATACTGCAGATGGATCAGGGAAGGCTCACATTAGGATAACATGAACAAAGCTGCTCCCTGAAATCACTTACTGATGCGGATGTGGTAAGTGATTTGCTTCAAAATCGTTCCTTGGTTAAGTGAGTGATCGTGGTTAAGTTTTCCTCTGTATTTAATAGTCCATTAAAGACTCTTTAAAATACAGCTTTTCTGAGAAGCTGGAGATGGGAGGATGCTCTTGTGCTTTATGCTGATTGATACCAACTTGATCAACATCCACAACTAAAAAAGTTGGAGCAGCAACCACACTGTTAACTGTGGTGGAGCCGGGTTATTCACAGATGACATAATCTAAATTTAGTAGAGGCCACTTAAATTCTGACCATGGCTTGTTTGGACTCCTGTTCATGAGGAGATCTTCAGGGCTTAATTTTTCTCCTTAATCAGTGAAGCTTTCCTGTGGGAGGACGTGTTGTAAACAGCACTGAGGTCTCCTTCACAAGGTTGGACCCACTTCACGTTCAGCACATTCAGGGTGGTGTGGCTCTCATTGGTTTGGATTTGGCACTGGTTAGAGAAGTCCCTGTTAAACAACATTTTATGAAGCTTTTTTAAACAAGTATTTAATCAGTGAGTTCTGATGTGTTTCTTTGCAAATGGGTTTTATGCAGAACCAGCTGTTAATACATACAAAACTGGTTGAACTTAGTCCTCCTACTGGTAGCAGCACGGTCTTTATTTCACACTGCTGTCTTCTGTCTGCACCTTGTCACAGAATTTTACCCCTTTTTTTGTCCAAAGAATTCTCCTCTTTGTAGTTCTGAATGGAAGTACCAGCAAACATCTTCAGACTTGAAAAATTACAACAACCAAAAAAATTTACCAAAAGAACCTGCCCAGCTACACTTAAGTAGTTGCTTATTTTTGGAATTTTGAAGAGGTTTTTCATATCTTGGATGAGATTTCAATCTGGAGCAGCACTTGAGAATTACAGCAAATATTGTAGCAATGCCACCTAAGAGAAGATGCCAAGAAATAAGGAAATAGTCATTTTATTACAAACAGCATGTGGTTAAGTTAGTGTAGCAAGCAATGCCAAACATGTCTGCGTTTGCAGTGGGTGTAAGGAAGTATCTTATCATGGGATGGCAAAGGAGGAGTCAGAGATGCAGGTAACAAAGATGATAAATGTTCAGGGCAGATGCTGCTCTTGCCAAGGTGTAGATCACCATCAAATAGGTAAATAAATCTTCCCTGTATTGACTTGAGTTTCCTGCTATGCCAGCAGTTCCGCTCTCATTTAGGCCCATTACTGCCTTGGTTCGCTGCTCTTGTGCTTTACTTACCAACACACGAATATTCAAAGCTTTATTAAGTTTTATTAAGGTATTGAACACCCTCTTCTGCCCTTCTTGCTGTCTTCTGTGTGCTGGCAGTGAAATTGGTTTGGTTGGCAGTGCTGGTGTTTTTGGAGTCCTGTGTGGGCTCTCTGTGCATAAATGGGGACATCCTGGAGTCACAAGTTGGATCATCTGAGGGAGGATTTTGCTGCTTTGGATGTGCTGCCTGAAGCTGTTGACTCCCTCCTGAAAGGTCTTTGCTGTTGAGGTAGCTGAGGCCTCTTTTAGAGTGGATACACTGCCATCTCTGTTGGGAGGGTCAACATACCTGCATATGCTTTGATAATTGATTTAATAACAAAATCAGGTGTATGTTAAACATAATTAGTTCAGAATATTTTGTCCTTTTTTTTTTTTTTTTTTAATGATCCTAAACCCATTTTAGGCAACAGTGACAGCTGAGCTTTTCAAAGGTTGGGAATGAATGATAATACACCCTGAGGCATATTATAAAAGGTCCATGTTCTTCATGGATGGGGTCGTTGGAGAGGCACAGGAACAAGCTGTCAGTTATGGTGTGCAAGGAGCTGTTTGTTCCTATTCATTTTCAGTGGCTAAAGCTGCTGCTTCACGTTTTCTCTGACAGTCCTTTTGTCATGCTGTCTCACAGAGGTGGAGGGCACACAAACCACCTATTATTTCAGGCCAGTCCCAGGACTTGTCTCGTTTCTGTCACTGGGCAGAGGGTGTCATTTGGGTGCCTCAGGTCCCTGCTGCACGACTCTGGGGGGACGAGCAGGGAAGGAGAACTGTGTTCTGTGGCAGTGGTGGTTTCTCCTCTCTGTCCCAATATTGCATTAATGGAATCCCAGGGATGGGCTGTGGGAGAAGCCACCACCATGTCTTGCAGCTGGCAACACCTGGAGGAGTTTTGTGTGTTTGCCATGAGTTGCTGGGGATTATGGCTTCTGCAGTATCCCACTTCTCATGGCTGATGTGAGGAGTGTGAGCAGCTGAGAGCTGGGATTTCTGGGTGGGATCTGTCCTCTGCCTGAGTCCATGGATGACACCGCAGTTGTTTGGCTCATCCTGGGATTTGCTGCTTTTGTGTGGTTAAATATCTGACTTCGAACAGATCACAGTGCCAGAATGATTGAGAATAATAACTTTTAACATTGTCTTGTTTCCCTGTTAGTATCAGTGTGAGATATTGATACTAGAATGTATGAAATGCTTTAAATGGAGCAACAGGAGAAGGATACAGTTCTGGCAGCATTGCTGTAGCGGGAGACAAAGTTTTGAGTGTCTGAGAACCAGATCCTTCTGCCTCTTGTCAGCCTGGAATTCCAGGTAGTCTTGTAAGAAAAAAATAGAAGGTGGAGCTAAAGAAAAATCCCATTATGTAGAGCTGTCATGCTGTGAGCAGGGTTCTTGTGCAGACGGTGGCTTGCTCTTGTGTATGCATGGCTTTCACCTCCTCTTAGAGGCAGCTCCAGTTAATGTTGATATAAAACTGCCTGTTAATTGGAGTACATGGAGATAATGGTAGGTGTAATCTCTAAGTAAATTCTTAAAAGCTCTGGAAAAAAGGATATTTAAAAAAAAAAAACTCTCTCTCCCCCAAACCTGAGTTTGCACTCTGCTTTGAAGATAGACTCATCAGTGTGCGGAGCAGACTTCTGCCTCGAGGCCATTTATAGTGCCGAAGCTTGTGAAGCTAAAACAGTTTGATGTGTAATTGCGGGAGGAAATGGAAAACCTGCTGAGCATGGCAGGATATAGTGCCTTATCACCCTTTATGTGCATCCAGTGCTTGCTGAAATTGCCAGCGGATCCGCAACATCGACAGAACGGTGACATTTTTCATGGGCCGCCGTGTTCTGAATCAACACTGCAACAGCGCGATTAGAGTAGGTAAAGTAGGGGGAACAATCAAAGAGTTGCATGTGACAGATCAGGTTTTAGTCATTCCCCTCTCCTTATTGCCTGCTGTCGTGTGTGATATGCAAAACAACTTCTCCAGACGCATTACACCTTCACATTACCTGAAAATTGAATTTTATTTGGTGGCCTGCATATAATTTATAGCACTCTTCCAATGCACTTCAGTTCTCATTTAGCTAAAAGTGTGTTCTTTATTTCCTACTGGCAGGGAAACAGAAATAAAACTGAATATTCAGCACCACTTACAGTATATAAGAAACGAGGCTATTGAAGTTTTAAGCTGCTTGGATGTGTTATTGACAAGAACTGTCTATTCTGGAGTTAAGCACACGATGTATTTGATTCCCAGAGGTATCATCTCTCCATAGTAATTAATCAGGGAAAAGGCACTGACTCTGAATAGCAGTACTTGAAGTTATGGGCCACTATTAGCACTTGAAAACTAAATGGTAATTGAACATACCATATGGAAGAGAAACAGGGGTCCAGGCTGAGGACTTGGGATCCAGCCTTGCAGGGCAGAGAGGAAAAAGGGTTTTTTAATTATTCAAATAGAAGTACTCCTTCTGCTAAGCACTTCACTACATGGAAAAATACCCTGTAAATAATTTACTGCTTGTATTGTTGTGTGTGTGAGGCTGTTGGGATCAACTCCTGGACCAGCACACATTGTCCACCCATACATAATAAAGTAGATAGTGCTGTTAGTGCAGTATCTCTGTATCAGCATGTTACTTGAATAGAGAGAAACTGGCTGTGAAAAATTCATCTGGATTATAAAACAAAGATTTGCAATGAGGATTTAGGGTCTGTTTATTTCTCTTCTACCTTAAAGCACAATGGAATGTGCTGTAACAGATCCTGGGAAGTTTACTCAGCGAGCAGAAAGTTAACTGACTGTCAGGGCCTGTGGAAAAGCATGGCCAAAAGGCAAAAGGAGCCCTTAGAAGCAAGAAGTAGACAGCAAACTGTGCTAGAGAAGCCACAAAACTTGTGACTGGCACAAAGTCATAGATGAAATCTAAACTAGCCCTGCATTCCTTCTGCACCAGCACCCCAAAGCACCAGCACCGCCACGGCTTTTGGAGGGAGGGGTTGGATTTACAGCTCCTGTTGGAGAGTAATGCAGTTTATGCTGATTTACGCAGCCCTTGGAGGACATTTAAAGGTGGACCAGTTCTCTTGGCATGTCTTTAGGTCAGATGTAAACTGTTCCTGATAAATACAGCAGTAATGGGGCTCTGGTGTTGTACCCCTGAAGTTGGCACTGGGGAGATCCCTCACTTGCAGTGCTCTGTGATCTGAATTTTGACTAAGGAATGTGTTTTAGTTGATGATTTCTCAGCTCTCTTGCAGCCACTTTGCTTTTAATCATGCAGGTTCCTTCTCACAGTTTTAATTTTCTTAGGTCAAATCTGAGGAATTGGAGTCTGGGTTGGTTTTTTTTTTTGTGCATGTTCTCTGTTTATAATCTTTGCGCTTGATTTATGGAGCAGGTCGTTTGATGCAACCAAACATTTATTTCAATCTTGTCCTTACAGTCTGATCTTTCAAATAAACTCAATTTAGTTTTATTCTTCAAGAAAAATTCATCTCATCTAATAGGCTTTTAAATTTGATAGTTTGAAAAAATGAAAACAGCTTAAATGGTGTTTTCAGGCAAAACTTGTGCCAGCTAATAGCAGCGTGAATTTCAAAGTCTAATTACAGATGTTATCAACTATGAAATTTATGCTGTTTGTGGGGAATTTAACTGTGCAAATGTATGTTTTAAATGAAAAAAAAAAAAAACACCTAAACAACCAAACCAACCACCTCTGAAAACACTGGGTGGAATTCATTTGGTAGAGGAATCCTGCTTGCAGTGGGGCATTCCATTAATTTCTCTCTCCTGTTAGAGGATGCAGATGAACCAGCTTCCCCTGAACCTTGCAGACTCAAAGGTTTCCAATTTTGGCAGTGTTTTCTGATTATATTTATTTAGCAAAGCTATTGCTCCCACAAGTGCAAGTATTGCTGTTCCTTGCATTCTTAATCTGACCTGCTTGGCAGTGCTGCTGGATTGATGCACCCTTGACTTTTAACTTTCTATAATTAAAGGATTCCTATAGCAGTGTGAATTGCCCTGAACAGCAGAGGTGGCACAGACTGGGAGGGGTGGCAGGAGTAACTGCAATTACACCTTATCCAGAATTCTCATGTGTCTTCTGGGGTATGTAACATAAATCAAGAGTCATTGAAAGCACTCCCAGTCAGGGCTGTAAATACAAAGATCTCTGTGAATTCAGGAGTTACACCTTTCTCATCTTGGAATGTAGCACCCAAAAATTCCTACAAAAAGTCTTCAATGTGAGATTTATACCTTATATGTATATTTGTATTTAAAGAGGAAGAGACTCTGTGGGTGATGTTTCATGTCTGAGCCAGAAAGCATGGCCTTCTCTCACATGTAATTATTTTGCTAGTCCTTTATACCACAGTTGTAAACGTAAATAAACTTTCCTTAGGAAATGAGTAGCAGGACTATTTTATCTGCAGACTCTTTGGCATTTCTCTGGGTTGTTCTACAATAAAAGCCCTTTCTGGTGTGCTGATGTGCTAAACAAAGTAACACATTTATATTGTGTTATCATAAGAACAAATGCAGTTACAGTTTGGGCTTGAATAACATCAACACAAATCTCCTCCCAAGGCAGAGATGATTTTTGTTCCTTTGCACGCACATAAACATAGCTTTGATGGAATAACAAGAATCAAAACATTTTCCCATATCCATCTGTGAGCGACTCCTTGCACTTTAGATCAATAAAACACTTTGTAAACAAAAATTTATCGAAATAGGAGTTGATGTTGAGAAAAACAACAGCAGTCCTGTTCTGGAGATGCTCAATTCTTAATTACAGTCCTGTGAAAATGTGGTAAATTATTTAAAAATTTGTTTCAAGAAGAGCAAACAACTTGGTTTCTTCAAATGCATATTTAAGGTTCTTTAAGGTTCACAGCCTATTCTGTAACACTTTTAATAAATGTACTTTAACAGCTTCCAGTTTATTAATTAGCAAGCTTTGTTTAAATTGTGTGTTACAGCAGAAGTACTGTCTACCTTTTACACTCATTGTTGCATTTTTTTCCTTTATTTCCCATGTATGTGAGGTGAACAATGTTAGAGCACAATGTGTCCATCAGAAATGATGAGAATATGTATCCCTGTCACTAATGGTATGGAGTTTCCTTTATAACACTTGTGCTTTCTCCTAAATTTTACTTTTATAGACTAGGTTTTGTTGTCCTTGAGAGTACGTTATAAATCAGTGAGATGCATTTTACAGCCAAAGGAAAACATTACGTATGTAGAGCACTCTTTGGGAGAGTTTTATATTTTATTGAACCCTTGGAAAGTTGCAGAGTGTCATGCTTGGAGTAAGAGAAACTTGGCTTTGCATTGATTCTGGCTTGTGGTTATGGTTTATCACCTTCAGAGCAAATTTACTGCAGATGTGGGTATCTGTATTTCCCTGATGTGTGGGGAGTGTTTATTGGAGTGAGCTCTCCTCTGCAGCACCCATGGCAAACCCTGGCCTGAGAACTGATCCCTGTGTGTGGAAAACCAGAGGAGTTGGTTCTGCAGCCCCCTTCAGGGTGAAATCTCACCCCATTGAAGGGTGTGGGAGGTATGGGCTGGGCTCTGAGGGGCTGATGGGGTTTCTGTTGTGGGACAAGCACTGCCAGTGCTCACGCTGTGGCAGTGCCTGAGGCCCCTTCCAAAATCCTGCAGGATAGCCCAGCTCTTTAGAAAGAAACCTTGAGGATGCAGATAAAAAAACCCCAAACCAAAAAGAACCCTGGTTTTGGATGCGCCTCCTGTCCCACACAGCTCCCAGCTCTGTCTGCTGCTTTAGTCCTGTCCCCCAGGCTACCCAAGGTCTTACTCTGGTGGTTCTTCAGTTGAGTAGGAAACAAAAAAAGATATTGCTCTTCTTACTGTTTTTGAAACACTATATGCATGCCCTGAAGGGGAGAAGAAATAAATAATTCAGGCGTCAGAAAAATTAAAACATCTAAATGAAGCCAAAATCCCAAATCACAGCAAAATACTTTGGTTATTTCCTCTTCTTACTTCCCTGTGATGATTTATTTTTTCCAGCCACCAGTAAGTCTGTCAAATGAAAGTGTTTATTTAAAGAAAATATTTACATCAGTGTTTTCTTTTAGGAATCATATATTCTAAAACAGGAAAAGAATTCCTTTTATCTGTATGGTTAACGACAGTTCCACAGTGGTAGGATGTTTTATTTTGTTTCAGCCAGGTGACACATTGCCTGCTGGCTGACAAGGTTCAATCTTTGTTTGAATTGTTGACCTTTCCCTCTGAAATATCTGCTGTATTAAAAACCTGTGTTGTTCTGTTTCTTTTGCTCTCTCATGAAAGGATGCAAGTAGAGAAGCAAGGGAAGCAGGATCAAAAACTTTTGGAATTGCAACTCTTCCTGGGACACTCGTGTCACTGAAATGTAATCAGTTTATATGTCTTCTGTGTTATTTATTCACTCTGGCTCCTGGGGCAGCATGCTCATGGGGACTGATCCTGTGGGTGTTGACTTCATTGCAGTTAGGTGGAAAACACCTCAGATGTGCACACATTTGTATTTTTTGATATGGACTTGGAGTTTCTCCTGTCATGCAAATAATTGCCGTTTTTGCTGCTGTTTCATTCAGTGTCTGTCTCAAAAGAGAGTGGAAAAATGCAGAATCCCTTAATTTGAAGCAGATTCCTGCCTGTGTGGCTCTGGAGCCAGCAGCATCAGTGGGAGGATGATCCTCTTCAGAGGGAGAAGATAGGAGAGGAATTCTGCAACAAGTTGGAAACAGTTGAGTAGCAAAGCAGCTCATTTACACCTTGTCGTGGGAAAAAAAAAAGCAAGTTCTTAAAGTATTTGTGGATCTAGATAAATCGAATTGTTTTCAAGCAGAATCCTCTATAGGGAGGAGTTGGCTTTTAATGGAAAAATGAAACTTTTAGAAGCTTTGGTTGCTGCTTGAGCAGAGCCTTGTGTTTCAGTGCCCAACACTTGTCAGGCTGTAGTTGCAAATCTTCTGCTGTTAATGTCAGAGGGGAACACAGATGTGTCCCTGTGCCATCCCCACTGCTTTGGGGTCTGTATGAGTTCTGGGATGGTTGGGTGATGAAAAGTGGAGCCCCTCAGCAGTGGAAGAGTCTGTGTTAGTGCTCTCACACACACAGAGGCTGCTCAGGGCTCTGCTCTGCAGTACCACAAAGTAGCTGCATGTGAAAAGACCCCTAAATAAAACCCAGCCTCACTGTTTCTCTCATTAGATTCACTTCCAAGGATGCTTTTTTAGTGGAATAAACACTTCAAACGATTGCAAAGCTGGGTTCATCTCCAGTGCTCTCCTGGAAGCAGTGGTGCTGTTTTAGGGATCATCAGGCATAATCTGCTGTTTGGTGCTCAGACTTGCACAACTGTTACTTAGGGCTGGTTCAGAGATGACAGGCTGTCAGAGCTGGTTGGGAAGGAGCTTCAAGGAGCCATTGTTCTTTCAAATTAAAACATTTAAACATTTAAATCCAAAGCCAGGACTGCAGGCTCATTTTAATTATTCCTTTTGTCTCGTGGAAATACTTTGCTGGTGATGATCACACAGCTGTCACACATACATTACCTTTAGTCGGGATACATGACAGTGCTTTGCTATTAGCTGTCATTGTTTTACAGGGCAAACTAAAAACCACCAAGGCAGATATATTAATTCAAAAGAAGACACTGCTGGTGAAGTTATTAAAATAAAAATATCTGAAGACTCAAATTTATCTGATTTACAGCAAAGGTCTGCTGTGTTGCCTCATGGCAGCGGAGGTGACAGGATTTTTTTGGCCTGTGTTACAGAGATGTCATTGCTGTCTGATCCCACTCCCGTCAGGTTGAGGAGCACTACTCAGAGTAGCTGGTCATGTGTTAGTCATTCCTGCTTTGTGAATCAATTCTGGGACAGATAAGTTCATTACTTCTCTGCCACTCTCCTGTATTACTCTGATTAATGGGTTCTTTGGGAAAAATTTCAGGTAGTGTTGTTTTGGCTTAAAATCTGTTTAACTTTGGCTTCTGAGCTGCAGAGTTTACTTCTAAGACTTAAAAACCTACCTATTGCTACAGTTAGGCATGATTCAAAATACTTTGTCTTTTTCTGAGTAGATTAAATAGATGCTTTTTTATGTTTCCATAGGAGATATTTCAGTAGGTATTCCTGGGGTCTGATGCAGCAGGAATGTTGATTTTCATGAATACTTTTTTATTTGTTATGAGACATTACACAAAATAGAAAAATCAAGATTCTATACGCAAAGGCAGGCTGGAGCTGTTTGCCATTTACTGTCCAGCCAGGTAAAGTTAATTACATGTGCTTTTTTCATATCTAATCTCCCAAAATATATAATGTAATTTTATTTTCATTTGTATTTGCTACATTGGTTTGGAAATAAATGAATGCAGTATGTTTTCTGAGAGTTCCAGAGTATTTTAAAAAGGGCAAACAAAATTGATTTAATCACAGATATTGTTAAAAGCTCAATTTTAATGGAATGTGCTGTGATTGCTGCTGCGAACAGCAGAGTTTCATTTTTGAAGCTGTTATTCAAAGAGAATATGCATGTCCTGAGAATGAACTACAAACAGAAAATAATAAGCCCAAAACCAAACAAGTCATAGGAGGAAAATGTTGTTGTGTGGGAATAGTTTTATATAAGAACATTGGAGCATCTGAAACAGCTTTCCTGCCCCATAATTTATGTGATAAAATCATTAAGAAACACGAACCTTCAGACTCCTTTCAGTTTACTTAAAGTTAAGTCTAAGGGAGAGGGGATTATGACTTTCCCTGGGAATCACCGAGTTCAAATAGAAACCTTCTGATCCCTCGTAATTTGCTTTTCAGTGTGGATGTGACACGTGGAGTGGTTGTCACTACCAGCTTATTAAGAGGCCTGGCAGAGCTGTGGTGGGAGCTGTGTGCTGATGGATTGCTTTATTGCAGTGCAGTGTTTGTGCCTCCCACTCCAGGAGGGAATGTCCCAGCCCTGGGGGGGGTGCTGAGAGAGGCAGGGGTTTGACAAAGGTCGTGCTTGATGTCTACAGGTAGATGCCATCAGACTGGGGGAAAAGGAAATAATTAAAGCTTTTAATATCCTGTTTTAAAAGTTTCCACTTCAGCCTCATTATCCAGGACAAGCTGCATTATGACAGGGACCATTTTCCACTTCCTTTCCTTTCCCCATTACATTAACTGTGTTGGAGAACACGAGCAGCTCTTTATGTTACAGCTGTTCTGTCCCACAGTGTTATCTTGGCCTAGGCTTTGTTTTCCCAGACCAGTCAGTGTGAGTTGTATTTGTTAACTCTAATTACAGATATTTTTTTAAATTATTTTTATGCACAACACTCCTCCATGCCCTTCTGTAGATGAGATTTCTCAGGAATTCTGCTTTGAGCATGAGAGGCAGCCAGTGAGGAATCACGCTTGTAATCCTAAAAATACCCCCCAGTTCTTTATCCAGCTGGAGCACCCAACCTTGCAACGCCTACAGCCCAACTCATGTGGTCAAGCTGTGTTGATAGGGAAGGATTTGGGGATTGGGAAGTTCCCAGTTCAGTTTGACTTTGTTGTCCCCATCAGGGTCTCCAAGCAGCAGCACGAGTGAGACCATTGTGTTTTGAGCTTGTGCAAAAAATAGGTGAGAGAATGAACAGACAACTTCGTGTGCACTCAGATGGTTTTCCTGGGCTGACAGAGAGAGCAAAGTATAAACACATGCTAAGATTCCTTTTCTTAAACGTGAACATTGGGTGGTTTGTGGGTGTAAAGTCAAAGTGAGTCAGAAAAAAACCACATTTGGAGTATGGCCAATGTTGAAACATTTTTAGCTAAATGTCTGGAGTAAGGGGGCAGCATCACCCTTATGGGTGGCTGGTAGAGATCATCATCAAATGCCTGCTGGGTGCTCCAGCCCTTACTCAGCATGGACAGCAAGGGTGTGACTTAATTTGTGTAGGTATTGTTGCTTCTCATCATTGTGACCTCAAGTAGATTCTGAGTTCTCTTCATAAAAATGACAAAGATTTAAAGAATTGTGCTGTTAGAGGGATAACATGTATGGCTTTGAGCATCTTCTGCCAGCATGAACTTGAGGTGCTTAATGAACCACAGATATTACAGGGGCTCTTCATTGGTAGGATCATTATTCTTTTTGTGTTGTTAAAGAAAAAAAAAATGAAGAAACTACAGGGTAATGGTAAAGGAACCCTATTTTCTGTTCAAGTGAAAGTTTGGAAATCATTGGTTATTTCTGTGGGTTTGATTTTCATAACTGCTGAGATGGGAGCATTAACAGGTGTTGCAGGGCAGAGCAAGCAGAGTGCATTTTCATTTTATGTTCTTACAAAGCATGTGTATCAGAATTGACATCCACTTCTTGCATACAGATGCATTTTTTTTTCTGGTGGAAACACTTGCATAAAAAAGGGAAGATTTCTGTCATAATGCATGTTCTGAATTGTCTAATACCAATAGACTTGCAAGTGTTGAATCTTCTCTGGGCAGTGCTTGCACGAATTTTAATAGGATTTTCTTCTGACACTTGTTTTGGCTATTTTTTTTGCTGCTGGGATGCTACTTCCTGTGTTAGGGCACTGACATCTGGATTGGATGTTAAGGTTCTGTCTCCTGTATGTGGAATTGTCTGTGTGTCTACAAACGTTCATAAAATTCTGAGTCTCTATTAAGTAAGGAAATTAAGATATGCAAATGAAACTTTGAGAAATAACCATGTCAGTTTATAATAAATGACTAAATACCGCAAAGAAATCATGAAACACAGTCATCTTAACTAAAATCCAACCTAAGTATATTAAAATATGCTATGCAATTAAAATGTCACTGTAACATGAGAGAACATTAGTGATTTAGATCTTATACACAGGGCAAGATTCTGATTTGGGAGGTAATCCAATAAGCTCCCTTCGAGAGCTGACTTTCCACTGAAATCCATCTCATGTTTTGCTCTGGTAGGGACCCTTTGACATAAAAGAGGTGGAATGATAAATTCATGTTTTGCTATTTTCTTGTTACGTGTAGGTGCAATCCCTGAGTGCTTGTGACTTGCTTCAGGCTCACACAGGCTACAGGCAGATGCAAATGAGGAAGAAGCTTTCTTAATCTGAGCTAAAACATCTCACTTGTGCATTGAAACCCCTCTGGGATTCCAGTCTGAAGTCTCCTCCTCTGGCTGCCAGTTCTGCTGAGTTGTGCAAAGGCTTCGTGATGTACACAAATGGTCACTGGGGACTGCAGCAGATCTTCTGACCTAAAGCAAATAGAATTTAATCTCTGGCCCTTGGAGGTTTCCTTTTTAGTTAGAGGGGCCTCTGTGTTCCCTCAGTGCCCCCTGATTGGGGGGCAATGGGCTCACCTTGGCCGTGTGTGCCCAGTGACTTGGATGGAGCCCATCTGGACATACCCAGGGGTGGGTGGTTCTTTTGTTGGTGTTTGACAGCCTGAAGGAAGAAGTACTTAACTGTGAATAATCCTGTCCTTTCAAAATTTCTTGACATTAATTATGGCAGCACTTTTGCAACTGTTGGCAAAGTCCTGACCAAGTAAAGATTTACACAAATGTTCAGCTTTATGCACTGACTGCTCACATTAACCCACACAGGTAAATTAACAGGATAAGAAGGTTGTGCTGGTGCCACTTTTGAAGTCATTTGATGCTTGTCGCCAGGTAGTCTAGGGCTGTAAATTCAACTGCTTTTGCTGCACATTTTAGTGACTGGGTCCACAGGAGAGAGATAATGCACTTGAAAATATGTTCCTTTTTAATTGGGATGTAAGAATAGGAAGGTTTTTTTTATGTGCATCTAAAATTTTGTAGAAGATCCAAGCTTAGAGTAGTTAAACTTGTAATACACAGTGAGAATTGTTTATATGCACATATATTGAGCTAAAATCTGATTACCCAAAATATGAAACAAATTGGTTTAATTGCCAGTAAAATCAGTGGGAAGATACTGTGTGACAAATTCTTTTGTTTTCATGCAGGATGGTGTCCTATGAATTGTGTACAGGGTCAGTTCCCATCTTGCCTATCCCACTTCAGGCTCTGAAGGGGAAGGAGCCCTCAATGAATTGCCCAAAGGCAGATTCCAAACGCTGCTAACCACGGCAGATTCTGCACTAAGCAATTAGTCATTGCCACCATTCACTTCCCTGCCTTTAGCTGAGCCTTTCTCACATCTTTCCAGAGGTTAACAGCATCTCCAGATCGTTTCTTTTGTCCCCAACAAGGTGTAAGCCACGGGGAGCTGTCTCCATGGGAAACATTTTTATTCAAATAATCACGCAGCGTTGCACTGCATGAAAGCCGGGGCTTTTGCGGGGCTGGGATGTCTCCGGTAATGACTGCTACATAATAGGGCCACCTGGTGATTTGTGTGCTGCATTGCTCGGTAGGAACTGCAGTTCGGGAGCTACTTTGGGCTCTGCCTGACAGGGAACACGCTGGGCAGGTGTGTTCAGCTCATTTGCTTTGTCTCTGAGTGAGGTCATGCTGACCAAGCAGCACTTTGAATTTTCCTTACCTGCTGGCAGATGTAGCAGCTGTGAGGAGGAGGGAAGAGTCATTCCACAGGCGACTGTGCAGGGTAGAGGGACACTGGAAGCTTTGTGGAAAGGAAGAGCCAGCACAATAGCTGGATGGGTTTTTCCCATGTAGCACTTAACAGGAAGGTTGTTACACCTAATCCCACTTGCAATTTCTGTTAGTTGTTCCTTGTATTCCTACATCCAGAGGAAGGTGCAGGAATGAGTGCTGCTGCCTGTGAATAAATGCGTTCAAATGGTATCACTTTTTTTTTATTATTATTAGAGGCTGTATTTTGATAACTGTTGATCTGCATACATTTCTTTCCAGAGTTCATAATGCTAAATATGAGTTTTAATTACTCTGCTTATCTCCCATCATCAGTCATGTGCTCTCTGTTCATGCAGCAAACCCCAGGATTGCCTTGTGCTGAGAACACTGCAGAGAGCAGAGCAAACATGAAAAGAACCACATCAGAGCAACATTATCAATTTATGCCAGCTGAGAATCAGGCCCAGAAAGCAAACTCGAGAACAGTTGCTTTCTAGTATTGGAAACATGCTCTTACACCCAAACTAGCTTTGCTTTGTTAAAATCTCCCTTTCTGCCATTGCCATCTGGTCAGATTATGCCAGATAGGCAAAGTTGTCTCAAAAATAGTCATATTTCTGCAGAAGTGGATCTTTTTTTTCCCTGCCTCTCTGCTGCTTGGTCCCTTGAAGATCTGCTGATCAACAGGGAAAGTCTCTTTAAGCTATGGGACTATTCAGGCGTTTGGGAACAGGATACCAAAATATTTGCCTCCTATTAGGAATGGGCTTGGTTGAGGCCATCAAGTACCTGTTCACTTGCATTTTCTGTCAGCCTGGACACATTCCCTGGGCTCATGAGCATGCTGTAAATGGAAGATAACTTTTCTTTCTATAGGAATATGTCTAGGAGAAAAACAAAAAGTATTTGTGAGCATTCAGCAAGTAAAGTTGTGGGGATCTGTGGATTCTCTTAGAATGCACACCTGCAGCAGTTCCCAAAGTTGTGCTTTCTGATTGCTGTGGGAATAATCCCTAAAGGAGTGAAGCCTTCAGGATTTACCCAACTTGCAGGAACTTTTGACTATTTTTTTTTTTTAAGCAAAAAAAGAAAAGAAGTATTTTTCAGCATTCACTTATGTCATAACCAGAGGATAAAATAGAGCATGCAAAATTCACCACAGCTGAATTAACAGGAGAGGAGGTTGCTATACTTAAGATGTGCATTATTCTGTAATTAAGTGGGTTTCATAGAGAGAATGTTCCTTCTCGACGAGAAAATCTCTTAATTGGCAGTTCTGTGGGGTTAATGAACTACTCAAAGTACAGAGGGGGGAAAAAAGTGGGGAGGGGGGGTGGGGAAACAACCCCAAGTGTCAGAACTCGGCAAATCTGTGATGAGAGCGAGCTGTCCCCGAGCTCTGATGAGAGGAGGCTGGCCCTGGAGGGGGCCCTTCCCGGCAGGAGTGCTCGGGGAGGCTGCGGAGCAGAGCGGCTCCTGCGAAATGAGCGCTCCAGGCAGAGCCACTCATATTAGGGAGGCTGTAAGAACAAAAATCTTAAATAAATAAAAGGCATGCGGTGCAGATCTGGAAGGAGATGGTAGATCTGATTATTTTCTTTTCTTTTTTTTTTTTTTTTTTTTTTTT
>JACBWW010000027.1:1959140-2177768 GCA_020086605.1 Lanius collurio
TAGGTGAAACATGCAATGCTCAGAGCTGGGATCTGGAGAAAAAGCAGCTTTGATCATAAGCAGAACAGGATGAAAGTGTTCAGTTGTTGTGGTAGGTACTGGTCCGTCCCTGAGTATCTAAACAGGAGGAAATCCAAACAGAAATGCTGCTTGTGAGGAGCGGCATCGCTTCATGACTGCACATCTTTGAAGTGATGGACACAGCTTGTTTCTGCTGCCAGCTGCATAATTTTGTAGCTATTTCCATATCATTGAGTGTTGCAGAACTTCATGGAGCAGTGAAACAAGAAGCAAACAGGTACAGAGCAACACCTGACACAAAATGCAGACAAAGGCTCTGGACTGTACATGCATTCAGAATAAGAATCTGAATTTTCACTTCAGCTGTAAGTTGTTGAAAGAGTTGCCAAAGCTAATAAAGTACTTCATGGGTGTGTGCTGTGTGGAGGGTTTCCTACGGTTGCCATTTTAGTTTCTTTCCATAATTATGGTGTCAGTTATTACCTAACTACATATAACCTTGGGAAAATCACATTATAAGCTGTGTCCCCAAGTTTCCCTGATTTTTCTAATATGGGAAATATATTCTTTCTTTCACGGAAATGTTGTTAAATAACTTTATATATGTATATACACACAGAGAGCAGTTAAAATGGTATAAAACACATGCTCTCTTGGCACAATTTATTTTCTGAGAACAGAAGGAAGCAGTGTGAGTAATGTATCAGGGATTGTATTGACCTGACTGTCACTGTGACGACCTATTAAAATCTAGGATGTTTTATCATTCTCTTAAATTGGATTCAAAATCTATACGTAGCTAAGGATACAGTTATTAAATATTGTGCTGGTAATGCTCATGTATGTGAACAACAAAGTGTTGGAGGTCACAGAACCATGAAGTTGTTGAGGCTGGAAGTTACCTATGGAAATTGTGTGGTTTCTTATGTTTAAATTGAGTTTCCTGTGTTTCAGTTTGTGCCTGTCATGGTCTAATGCCGTCCTCTGCAGCGGGATGGGGGAGAGAATGGGAAAGAAAACCTGTGGGTAAAGACAGTTTAAAAGGGAAAACAGAAGTTGTGCATGCAAGCAAAGCAAGAAATGCTTTAACCACTTCCTGAGCCCTCCTCAGGAAAGCTGGGCTCCATCTCGTGTGGCTGGGGAAGGCAGATGCCCAAACTCTGAACATCCCCTCTTGTGCTCCTTCCCCCAGCTCTGCATGCTGAGCAGGAGCCCACAGGCTCTGAAATGCCCCTTGGGTCAGTCAGGCTCAGCTGTCCCAGCTGTGTCCCCCCAAACTCCTCGTGCCCCTCCAGCCCCCTCGCTGGTGGGGTGAGGAGCAGTGGTGTAAGCCTGGCTTAGCACTGGCTGGAACATCCCTGTGTGATAACAGTTATCAGCACAACTCCAAACCACAGCCCATGGCTTATCTTGAAAAAAATGAAGCAAACCAGCCCAGCCCAGCGCTGTGCCCATCCCCTCCTGCCCTGGCACTGGGCAGGGAGCAGCCCTGCCCAAGGGAACAATGGGGTGCAGCCTGGGATGCTGAGAGCCCTCAGTTGTCCTGAGGACAGCACTCACCTCTTTTAAGCTCTATTTTGCTGTTTCCACTCTGCTAATCCATTCTTTCCTCCAGACACTTCTAGTCACAGACCCGTTAGGTTGGCTGGCCTGGGCTGTCAATATTAAGTATCAAGACACTGGTAATAGTAACTTTTCCACTAAGCTCTGCATTTCTTGGAGGAGATTTTCTATTGTGGCAGAAGTGCCAGGCATGGCAAATCCTGCTTCGGTAAGGCAGAATGAAGTTACTGTGGAGTAAATCTCATTTAATGCTTTGAAACGTAAGAGCACATTCCTATTTTGATACATATGGACAATAAATCAGGTCTCATGAAGCTGTTATCTGTCTAAGAATAGCAAAGTATAAAGAGAAACAAAATGAATTCATATTGCATATAGATTTAAGTGTTAGCCCTCTCTGATATCCAGGATCTCTTTTTCTTTCACAGTGAAATGACTTCTCACAATTGCACAATAATCAGTTATTATTTTAGAAGGTCAGCAATGCTGCTTATAGCTCGTGAAGTACTGATGTGATATGTTCACTTCTATTCCATAGGCCTGTTTTATGCTTTCACTCTGAAAATTTGGGAGGCAAGAGCACTTTCTCCTTGGCTGTCTAAAGTACACTGGGCATGTTTTTATAATTTTTATTGGTAATACAAGCAACACGTTTTGCTTGGCTGTACCAAATATCTCTTGCTCATCTAGATAGGAAATTTCTCCTTTATTAAAGCACTTGAAAGAACTTGTCTTGGTTGACTCCAAGCTCAGTAGCAGCCATGGTGGACTCTGTGGCATGTGCTGCCCCAGGATGGTGCCAGGCCTATGTGCTGAGCTTGGTTTTAGCACTGTCTGGAATTTGCAAAGTGCCCATGATATCCTTTGGCTGAGGTGCTGTTTTCATCCTTGAAAACAGGGATCGAGTTAGATGCTGATTTTTCTAAAGGAGTGAGCTAAATCTAAGTTTATATGTACTTAAATTCCCATTATTTGAGTTGGCTGACTGCTTTACTAAGTATTTAGAAGTCCCACTAACAGGGTGTTCAGTAGTTTGCAGCTACAAACACGTGGATGCCAATGCCATGGTAACCAGGCCCGTTGGTTACCTTGCTTGGCAAGACCTTTGCAGGTCTTTTCTCTTGGGCTCTGCTTTATGTAGTTAACATAGAAAGCAGAACACAAAAGAAAAGATTTCACAAAATTAACATCTCCTGTTAACAGTGGGGTAGGGATGCCTTGTCCTCCATGGCATCATCTGCTGCTGACATTCAAGCAGCTCTAATTACTTTAATGACTCCCACTGGTCCCCTCTGTAACTGCTGGATGATGCCCGAGGACACTCTTCAGAGGTGGGAGAATAAAGCCAGGGAGCAACCAGAGAGTGAAACTGCTCTTCTTGCCAGCAAAAATTTGTTCTTTGGGAGGTCTGTGGAGTTCACAGGCCAGGTGCTTCCCTCTTTGCCAGTCCTGCTTTTGGGGAGTGCTTGTACCTTGGAATTACTTTAGATTCCAGAATCAATGCAAACTCTTTGCAGTCTCCCATTTGTTTTACATATACATATTTTTTAATTTTTTTTTTTAACCAACTCTAATATGTTTAGGATTTTTTTTTTTTGGTGGAGTCTGGCTTGAAGTTTTCCTATCAAACTCTGTAAAATGTCTTCATAGTTACCAGTTCCATTTTTCATCCCATTTTTATACAGGGAACTACAAACATGCGAGGTTATTTGATCATTGCATCTGGTGGGAGAAGATTGACATGTTTTCTTGGGATCACAGGCTGAGTTTTGACTTTCTCCCTTTTTGTAGTCTTAGACAGTGCTCACTTTCTTGATATGCACTTCCATAATGGACTTGTACGTTATTATTGGTGTTCTTTGATACAAAAGAAATTCAATACCTCTGGGGCTATAAATATCATTGATTCACTCCAAATAGAGAAAGATACTGTAATATTTTTTAGATTATTAAGACTTTTCCATTTTCTCTCTGATGGGGAAGAGTTATGAATTTGGTAATCATTATGCCCTAGGTAACTGAAGTTACGCAATCAAACCCTCTCTTTAAAACATAATTATGATTGTTTCCAACATTTAATTCTTCTTCTCTTTCAAAATATTATTTTTAATGCCTTGAGTGGATTTTTTGTTTACTGTTTCAAAGAATTGCTCCTGTTGCTTGTGTTACAACAGAGGAGCCTTAGTAGCAGAATAGCAGATTATATTTCTCACCTACAAAGCTTTAATGGAATTATTGAGCATTTCAAGATGTTGCAGTAGGAATCCAAGCTTGAAATAAATGTATGGATTTCTTTTTCCCTACTGAATGACTAGGATGAAAAATCTCAGTCCTTTCTATGTGGAATTCAGTTTCTTGGCCAGCTTATTTAAAAAAAAAAAAAAAAGAGAAAAATTTAGAGAAAAGAAGGGAGGAAAAAATGTTTTGCGAAGATGCTGGCTTGAATCTTATTAAAGTAGCTGTCACTTGTATAAGTGATGCAAAAGTGTATGAAATCCTATAATTATTCCTTGTGTTTATTCATCAGTCACTAATACATACTGACATAAAATTAAGGGAGACGTTGTATATATGCATGCACATAAATTCTATGTAAAGGTGAGTTCTGAATATCAAAACTGCCTCATTTTAAAATTCACTCACACTTCTAGGAATTGTGATTGCAAGGGATGACCTGTGATGCCCCTGCCTTGGTCTGTGCTGCTCAGGGAACATGTTCAGAGTTGGGGCTGCACAGGGGATGTGCCTTTGAGGCAGGGTGTCCTGGTTTAGGACAAATCAAGGGGAAAAAAATCTCCAAAGGAGCCCCTTATAGGAGAAAAAATCCCCCACAACTTCCCCCCTCCCCCACCACCGGGTTCGGGAGGGATTTCCTCAGAGGAGAAGTGGAAAAAACTTGTTTATTAAGAAACAGCAAAAGAAAAAAAACAACACTCCCCAGCACGAGAAAACAAAAACAGCCCGAGATGACAACGGATGTTTTCACCAGTCCAAGAGAGGGTGAGCAGTCTCTCTGCCGAGGAGGGTGCAAAGCTTCTCTCAAGTGCAGACTCCGGGGGAGCTCCTGGCCCGGAGCAGGTCCGATGTCTTCAGGGAGGGGAGGAGAGAAAGAAGGGGAAGAACAAAAACAGGGGAAAAAGGAGAAAATAAGAAAAAAAAACAAAGCTAGCAAAGCGAGCAGGCAGCAAGCAAGCAGCAGCAGCAAAGCCAAGCAGCTAGCAGGCAGAAGCAAGGCCAAGCAGCAGCAGCAGCAGCCAGAGGAGGGGACAGGTTAAAGACAAAACAAACTGAGGGCACGGGAACAGAAGCCACGATTGGGATATAAAGCACGAAGATGTCCTGTCACCCCAGGACACAGGGGTAAAGTTCCTTTGGAATGTTATGGGGATAAAGGTACAGATATGAAAAAACCCCAGTCAGAGTTTGTGTTTTCAGCTCAGCTGCTGTTCACCAGGCCTGTATCCAAGTCAGGGAAAACACAAATGGTGTGCTGTGTTTTATTTCAGCTGAGGCTTGTGGAGCCTGGGCTGCAGAGAGCTCTCAGGACAGAACTGCTGGAGCTGAAGAGCTTTCCATCACATCTGCTGCGTGCCCAGCCATGCCTCCACAACCAAATAATCTTCTGTCAGGGCAAACTAGGCTGTGGAGAAAACAAAACTGGCACTTGTGAGATGTGTGCTGTAAAACCACCAGCCTTGCTTGCTTTGAGGAGTTCCAGAAAGTTTTCCTGTGGTGGGTGTGCAGCACAAGTTAAAGCACATTAAATGGCGTGTGGATGTTGATGCTCAGGAGAAAAGCAGCTCTAAAGCTAAAACCCAGGGGGTGTCAGTGCTCTCCCAGGGGAGCATTCCCACTGGGATTTAATGTGCTGCAACTCCTGCACGGTGACTGCACACCATTAGTGGATTTGCCTCAACTTTCCTGAGTGTCCTTATGCTGTTGGTGTGACTTTTGGTCCTGCTCTTGCTGCTGCCTGCAGACTGAAAGCCCTGGATTTCCATGGGCAGACCTTACTCTGCACATCCTGCACCATGTCACCCTTATGTGTCAGTCATTTAATTAACCTTTCAAATTGTCTCCTCAGTCCCAGTTAGAAAGGGCAAAGTCCTATGGCCTGTTTTAATATTTAAAATGAGAAACCGATGTTCATCACTGACGCTTCATTTCCTGTAGAATGATGTGCCTCAGAGCCCTTTTATCTGCTGGACCTGATGTGCATGATGATGCTTCTGCTACATTAACACACACTTTGCAGCAGGACTGTTCCTACTTTAGGCTGATTAGGTTAAAAGAAGATCATCCAGAATGCGGTGATGATTCAACATTTATGGTTTTTTAGCTATTGCAGGCTAAATATATTCTCAGCAGGATATCTGGGGGTAGGGAGGGACAGCAGAAATGCTCTTCTCTGTTGTATTTCTAATGGGTTTAGTAATGCTCAGTAGAAATGGTATCTTCAGTTTTCTTGGTGCAGACATTTGTAACAGAGTACCCTGTACTATAAAGGCAATTAATTGTCTGTCTGATGTGCCTACTGTACATCAAAATCTGCTTTTTAATTATGAGTATGAAGCTGGCTGCACAAAGGATCAATTTTTAATTTCCTAAGATACCTAATGTGTTATGAATAGGAAAATAAGCTGCAGTCAGATTGAGCATTTTATTCCTGTTTTAAAGTAATTGTCAAAGTTATGAAAATATTTATGTAGAAACTAGTGTTTTAGTTGTCTGATTACATAAAAAATTGTGGACCTGTAGAAATTAATGGTAGAGAATGAGGTTTTCCTCCCCCCCAGGAGGTCTAGCAGCTGTAGACACTTTTTCCAATTAATCCAATTGAAAACATGAGACACTGACACATCTCAAAACACGCATCTAATTTAGGAGTCTGTTGGGGACTGAAGTTCTTTAGATAGTCCAGAAAGTTTCCTGAGGACTCTGACTCATAGCTCAGAGTCTGCAGAAGTGGAGTGGAAGCTTGGGTTCCTGTCTGTGCCTCTCAGCTTCCCACCCCACAAAAAGGTGTGAATGCTCCCCTGTGTGTCTGAGGCCACCTCTCCAGCTTTGTGTCCATATGGGAATATAAATGATTAATGTTTAGCTGATGGTTGGAGAGAAACATTGTTCCAGAGCATGGAAGGGAAATCTGAAAAAAAAAAATTGGCATATGACAGTCTTTTATCAAACTGAAGGCTCTGTTATTGTGGGATTTTGCATGAAATTTACTGGTGGTACACTAAGAATTAATTTGCTGTTAGGTTTGAGGATAGAGTGGCTTCAAAAATTATTAATAAACATTGAAGGGGAAAATGTGATTTTTAAGTGCTTTATGATCTAATTTTGAAGAAGGATGAAATAATGTTGTTCTTTTTAGTTTTAGAGTTTCTGTTGATATAAATCTTTGGAAAATTTGCCAGCATAGAATCAGAACATGTTTGAGTGGGTTTGACCTGGAACAACGTGAGCCAACTGTGGCATAAACTCTGAAAGTACTGAAAAGTGCTCAGCAACACTCATGGCTATCCAGAAAAGAAAATGTATGTGTTTATCCAATTAAAACTGCAGGAATAAATAAGCACTTTAGACACAATCTAATTATCTAGCTGGAATTTGGCCAGGATTCTAGAAGTTGACAGCCCCTGAGTTAGAGGTGTCAACAGGGAATTGATGGTGAGGGTGAGAAGTTGAGTTGTGCCTCTCTCATGTGGGGTGCCAGGCAGCTCTGACCATGCCCACCACAGTGAACTGCTCCTTTATCCCTGCCCTTCATTAGTGTGCCCTGAAAAAGCGTGAAACGTAATTAAAATAATCCTGAATTATCATTATTTTAAGTGCTGCTAATGGCACTATTGGAGACAATGAGATGAAATAGTATCTAATTTTTCTCATTAATATTGTCCTTTTTAATTCCTCTTGCATCAAAAGCTTTTTCTGCATAAAATTGCTCTTGAGGAAGATGGGGCTGCATTAAGAGGTATCACAGTTTTGGGCTCTTCATCTTCAGGTCTTTAAGGAGGAAAGTTGTTTGGGTTTTTTTTTTTTTTTTGAGCTTCTCTGTGGGGCAATCTTTGCAATAGAAAGACTTGTTTTTAAGAAATAATAGCAGATGTCTATGCTAATAGTACAGTGTTTGTAAATGTTTTTTCTCAGGCTGGTTTTTGCAGTTACAGCTGTCTCCCAAAGAGCAGCTCAGTTATAGAGGGAAAACTGGCAAGATTAATTTGTAATGTGATAACTTTGGCTAGAGTGTTACTCCTTAGCACCTATAAACTCAGGGCATGTGTGTCTCAGTGACACAATTTCAAAACTTCCTCCTTCCCCTCCTCCCCAAAAAATAGGGGTAATCAGTAAAATTCAAAGGATCAGAGAGGGTGTATTTTTTTCTTTTTTGTGCTTTTCTTTTTTCCCCTCCTGCTGTTGGGTGTGGCTGACATGCACAAGTGTGTGGTTTTTGGGTCCCCTTTTGAATTGCAGCATCAAGAGCTGGGCAGTGGTCACCACACACAGTTCTGAGCTGTGGTTTCCAAGTGAGCTGGCATATCCTTCACAAGCATTTTTATTTGACAGCTGATGATTGCTCCAAGTTTCAGGTGCAAAACCTAATCTGCATTTTGATGGGTCCCAAACTGGCTTCCTGCCTGCTCCAGCCCTTTGGATCCCCGTGGCTTGATCAGCAATAAAAGCATTTAATTGCTTGTTTTTCCCCTCCTGCTGTTGTGTGGTGGGACTGGGAGGAACCCTGAGTGCATTCCTGTGTAGGATCTGAGGGGCCAGTGAGGCACTGGTAAAGGGAGATGAAGTTGTGCCCACAGTCACTGCTTGAAACACAAAGCTGCTCCTGAGGCTCTCTTGGCATCTCCCAGAGATGAGAACCAAGCACTGGAGCATCTCTCTGATATCCTCAAACCCAGGCTTTTGTGCATCTGTGTGTAATGAACTGAAGTGGTGGGAGAGCAGAGACTTTACAGTGGCTGTCTAGACAGGGTGATACTTATCCATAGAGATAAGTTCCTTTTTACCAATTAGGAAAAAAAAAAAAAGGGATTTATTTTGCTTAAGCAGTACCTAAGAGCAATAAGAGCAATGCCATTCTCTCGGTTGGTTGCTCAACTGTTAAGGTGATGTTGGGGATATTATTGAACAAGACCAAAGTAAGTACCAAGGGAGAATTAGCTAATTCAGCTTAATAACTGAGCATTTCCTATTTGGTGGAAGCAGGATTCCACATATCTTCCAGAAGAAACAACTAAATTAGATTTTTATTAAGAGATTAGTCCATGTCATGATTTATATCCTACAAGATTTTCTGTCATAGCAGAGACTGATTCTCAGCAGACCCAGTTCTGGAGGCTCTGCCTGCTCTTTCCAGTCTCCTTGTGTTCCCTTAATGTTGGGAAATGGGCTGTGGAGTCTCCAATAGTTGACATAAATACCTCAGTGCCATCCATTTGTCCTGCCTCTGGCAAAGGTGTTTTGGGATGTGCTGCAAATCCTGGCTGTGATTGAGGGACACACAGCACGGGGATGGTGTCAGGGATAATTCAAGGTCCTGACAGCAGTCTGTAGGGACCTGATTTCTGCAGACCCCGATAGTTACTCCAAGCTGGAGTGTGGTCACTTCTGGACTAAGGGAGTGGCTGCTTTCTCTCCTCTCATTGTCTCATTTATTAATGAGCTGCTGTGATTCTGCACTGTCCTCCTTCCTATCCATAGGAGAGAGAAACCACTGTGCTCAATGTCACACATCTGCCCAACAAACCTGTCCTTCATGAAGGGGATCCCTCCTTCAGTCTCCCTCTGTGGGATTAATCCATCCCAGTGCTGCCTGCTTTGGAAGGAGCAAGAAAATGAGTCTTTTCTTTTTCTTTTCTTAAGGAAAACTGTTAAATACTTAAATGCAGGCTATTTTTTTTATCTTCCTGTGAGATGCCTCAGGGCAAGGTTACAGTAATTGTATGTTACGCTGCCCTGCTATAGAGAGTCCCACTGTAATTTGGCTCGTTTTTGTAGCATCTCTCTCTGGAGAATCAGCTGGAGCAGCTCTTGCACAGTGTCAGTGTGGTTGCAAAAGGGTCTGTTTTGTGTGCATGTTCCTTGGGAGGATGGCTGCCAAGGTGTGGTGGTGAAAACTGCTGTGGGGTTTGTGACTGACATGGTTTTGGCCTCCTTTTTTTTTTTTTTTTTAATGGGACATTGAAAAATTAATAGATCTTTAAGCAGAAAGGGAATTTTTTATAGGTTAGTAAGAACATTGTGGTTTTGTAACTGTGGAGTAGTTTATTTTTCTCTGGTGGAATACACACTCCTCCAGAGAAAAATGGCACTGATTCCCTGTGATGCTGCAGTTTTTCACTCAGCCCTCCTATCCATGTTTCCCTTCCTAACAGGTAATTCTGGTCAACCTGACCAATTTCTGACCAAAAGTCTGATTCACCGACAAATTAATCAGGCATTACATATAAAATGTCAGTTCTTAATGCAGTAGTGAAATTCCCCTGAGCTCATTTTTTGTCTTACACAGAAGACAGAAGTGTATTGCTGCTGGAATGGGGCCCCTATTTAGACTTTACCATGTCTTGGTACAGGTTGTCCTCTGGGGACTGAAGATCTTTCAGGCCAGACAAAAATCCCAAGGTGTTTTTTTTTTTTTTGTAATGGTTGCTAAGCCTTTGCTGTTACTGAAGAGGAATTTAAGGAGTTACAACAAGATTGGTTTAAAATCTGTTTGTTTTCCCTCAAGTCACTGCAGGTTCAGAGAATGGGGTTGGTTTGTGCTTTGTTTCCTGGCAGGAACATGTTTTCAATATAATCCAGCCCTCTCTGTAGGTCTTCATTGTTTGGATTGTGCTCCACAATGTTTCAGACATGAGAGCAGTTAATATGGATTGTTCCTCTTGACCCTGACCACATTTATCCCCAACAATTCATTTCATTCCAGTGGATGATTCCCTTTTGGCTGAGAATGAGGTGCCTGGAAGCTTTGCTTTCCCCCAGTGCTTTTATGACCTATTTGAGATGTCAGAACACCTTTATACCATGTCACACTGTTCTGTCCTTCCTGCCTGTGCTGGATGCTTTAATGGAAGGACAGCTGGAAGAATGTGGGGTACAACCCAAAATTTGAGGTTTTTCTCTAGTCAGTAGGGGTTAGTCTCTTGTATTCAGCTCTGCTGACCTATTTTACAGCCAGAAGCAGTCTAACTTTCTTGACATACATCACCCAATTTGTTGCAGATGTTAAGACACAGAGATGGGATGTTTCAAGATGTACCAACAGCAACATTGCCTAGAAGCTTCCTTTTAGCAAAAATAAAAAATTCTGTGAACATTGGGGTGCATTAAAAATTTAAAATGCAACTAGTGTTTTCCATATTGTAGGCACATAAAGGTGTAATAGGAGCTTTTGCTTGGGGATTGTGTCTTTGATACGTGTGTGTGTGTGTCTTGACTCCCAAAGCTTTCCTGTCTCTGCCTGTTAAACTTGGCCAAGCTGCTTTAGAAATCCACCCCACACTGTGATAGCTCCACAATCTCCAGGGTAATCTGGGATGCTGCATACAAATCCTTGTGCAAGTTTTCAGTCTGACAGGCTCAAGCTAGACCAGGCATATCTGTGAGGGGTGTTCAGCACCATTTGTACTGCTACTGGACTGGAAACTCAGCTCAGATGTTTATTGCCAGCATCTCCAGCCCGAGTCTGCTGTGTTCCACACAGCTTCTTCCCCTGATGGGGTTTTTCTCAATAAAACTTCACGCCCAGCAGCTTCCCTGCTGTCTGAGGATGTGTTTGTTTCTTCGCTTCTGAGCCTGTGGTCAAGCTCTGTTGAAGAAGAAAAAGTTCAAATGTGGACTCGAGTCCTTTTTTATAAAACCGTAAAAACACGGAAAAAATATTTATTGAGAAGAGAATTTTTCTACGAAGCACAGCAGCTTTTGGCACTTACTTTTGGCTCTGCTGCACTTTGACTGTTACTTGGCTCTCTTGTCTCACTTCTGACAGGCTGGGTTACCTTAGTGGGGAGCTGGGTCTGTGCTGCCCAGGTTGGCCATCCTTCAGGGAGTGGTTTCATTTATAGAATCTCAGAATCCTGGAAGGGACCTTGAAGAACATTTAGTTCCAACCCACCCCTGCCATTCAGAGAGGTCCAGGTCACTCTGCCTTGTTGTTGTACTGCAGAGTGGTTTGGTTTGGCTCTCTGGGCCAAGGAGGCACAGATGTTGGAGCTGATGCTCTGCAGAAATGCCAGGAGAAACAGGGTCCCTGAAAAGTGAACGTGGTTCCTCCAAGGCCATCCAGGTGGCCAGAGCTTGCCCTGCTGCAGTGCAGGTGCTGAGGAGGTGGGCAGGGCTGGTGTGGGTGGAGGAAGCTGAGACTGGACAAGACCAAACCAGGATCCACAGTGAGAGGGGGCTTGGTCTGGTGAGGAGCAGGACAAATTTTGGGTGCAGAATGTGGGGGGAGAGAACAGTCAAGGCCAAGCAAAGCATTAAATTGAATTAAACAGAGAACCATTCTCTGGATTTGCAAGTTTTCAGCTGATTCTTGTCTCTAAGTACTCTGCAGAGTGTGTGAGGCTGTTCCCGAGGGACCCCAGGGCTGCTCCTAATGAATTACAGACCTGCCAGGCCTCCAAATTTGTTTAATTTGTTTTTCTTTTATAAAGTGAATTTCCTTTGGTTTTATACAGTGGGTGGAATAATTTTTATTTTTTTTTTCCAATGCACAGAGCATTATTTTATAAACTCTCTAAGAGGATTGGAATATCAAAGCTCCGGATAAGTCTTGCATTTGAATTTTTGTGACTTCTTTGCAAACGGAGCATTATTCATTTTCACCTTTATGGGTGCTGCTTTCTGTATGAAATGCAGAATAACCAGCTGCTAAGTGAGTTTCAAATGGAGCTTTTCATTTTCTTCTGAGGAAATAACATGAGCAGTGGTGGTAATAGATCATCTGTATAGGAGGCAAATCTATTTTTTATGAGCGTGATATTTTGATGGCAAGTGCCAAAATCATATAAAAATAAGAATACATATTGCAGATAATTAGGTCTGAGGGTTTGGGGTTTATTTTATTTTATTGTGCTAAATTCAAACTTTTATGTGGGGCAGAGATAAAGAGCTTCTTGCTGTCTATTGTCTACTGGAGTTTCAGCTCAAATGGGTACAAGCTGAGCATCAAAGTTCTCAAGGTTTAGCAGCATGGTTGATGTGGAGCAGAGGAAATTTGAGCCAGATTTTGGAAGCAAGTCTCCCATCTGCAGCTGGCTTCAGTCTCAGGTTGGGTTGTGCTGGGCACAGCAGGGTGGGTTTTGTCTCATCCCTCGTGGCTGGAATGAGAACTGACTTCTGCAAATCCTCATCCCAGCTGGAAACTCATCCTGTCACTTGAGCTCTTGTTCTGCTCTCCTGCAGGGACAGAGGGGATCCAGCAGCCAGGAGGCCCTGGTAGTGCAGCAGGCAAGGCACTGAGGAGGCCACTGGGCAGAAATATCTGTCTGGGCTGTTGTTGCTGCCCTGAGTGCAGAGAAAACAAGGCTGAAATAACACTTGTTACAACCACTGCAGAATATTAAAAGTTGCTTGGATGCAACACAGAAAAATCCAGTCTAGAGGATGCCATTTCACGCATGTTCCCCTCTCTAATTTGTTCATTGTAGTGTGTTTTATTTGCCAAATAATGAAAAATATTATTGCAGAAGCTGAAAATGAAAATTGAATTTCTGGTAGGATATACTGGAGTAATGAAGAAAAAGAGAATGCAAAAAGGATTCTTCCATGATAATTAAGAATTATAAAGTCATTACTTAAACTTGCTTTCTGAATTACAGAGAGAATTAAACTGCTTGTTTCAGAGTAGAATCCTTGTAGCATTCCTTCATTAAAATTCTACATTGTCAAAACGGATAAAAATGCATATACAATGACTAATTTTGTTCCAGCCTTGCCTCTGCTTTGGGCCTTATCTCTCTTCACAACAAAGCTCACCTTGAAGGGACTGAAGTAATGATATATATTTGCTGAGCTGGAAAAAGAAAGAAAGAAGCATCTACTTTTTGCAATCTGTGTTCTTTCCCCTCCAGATACTGAGGAGGAAAAGACCTGTGGGGTACTAAAGCTCTCATGTACCATAAAGTGGTATTATAATGAAAAGTATTACTTTTTATGGCATCCCTACAGTATTAAGGAAAGGCATTTTTCTATAAATGTTAATCTTTAATCTTTATAAATTGCACTCTGTAAGACTAGAAGGTCTGTAAAGCATTTGTCCCGAAGGCTTAGAAGGATCAAAACAGCATTGCAGACTTTCTACTTTTTCCTTTTTTTCCCCCTTTTTTTTTTTTCCCCTAAAACTTATAACTATTACCTTGTTTGGAGGAGGAAGGGTGAGAGTGATGTAAGCCATTAGACTTTGCTTCCAGGTAGCCCTAAAGCTGGTGTTCAACTTTATGTACCTGCAGAAGTCCAACTGGGACTTAAATCTGTGCTAAAATCCTGTCTGGAAGGGGAGGATTGAGGACTGGAAGCCCCTCACCCACTGAGCCCCTCTCCCAGATTTCTGCCATCACCACTGGGTGTAACTGGAGTTACAGGGAACCTTTCACAGGCAGGAGTGGAAATGAACGTTTGACAGATAATTATTAAACCTGGTTTGTGTATTTCCTGCCTTTCTTCCCCCTTCTTCTTCCCAGGGAATTTTTTGTTGTTCTCTGCTCTGCCTCGCTCACTCAGCCTTTGCTCCATGTGCTGTTTCTGAGGGTGCTGCTCTTCATTCCAGACGTGGAGCTGGTGTTTGAAAATGATTGCATTGGGTTGCACCCTGAATTTGAACCTTAAATATTTTAAGTTTTACTTTGATATTAGCTTGCCTTGTGTGTATGGATTTGTACAAGTCTGGACTTGGGGCTTGTTTTACCAGCTGGTGAGCAAGGGGTTGATTAAACCGAAATTGAGAGTATTAACAAATCCCTGCTGAAAGTTGTGATAAGCATCAGCAATTTCCAGTTTTGTTGAACTTTTTGAAATTGGTTAGCCATTCTGAAAAATACGCATTAATGGTATATTAATACTTGATATCTGTTTATCAATGAAACCTTGCTATAATAAAGTATTTATGAGATGTAATTTTAATCTATAATGAAAGTTTGTCCAGTGGACTCTCATAATTTAAAAAGCAAAACTTTCCCTGAAGTTTTAGCTCTGCCTAATGTGTCCTTTAATACTTTTTTTGTTGTTGTTTTTCTCTAGGTAAGTGTCTCCATTCTGAAACTGCAGGAAAGTTCTCTGAATTCAGACAAGTTGGATGCCTGCTGAGCAAGTAAAGTTCTTATGCTTAAGTTTTTGGTAAAGACTGTCACAGATTTTCAGTCCTTTCTGAGTTTTAAGGACATTTTTACTTCTGAATTTTGTCATGTTTAATGGGTGTTGCAAATTCTTAAAGAGGAGGTAAACTTGTGTGCAAAACATTTTTAATTTGGATTCAAGTTTGAAGCTGACTGTGGGTAAAGACTGAATGGAGGAAAATCAAGGATATCACATTTTTAATGTTTTTTTTTTCTCTGTTGTTGTTGGGTAAAGTCACATTAATTTAAATTGCCTGTGAGTGTGCAGACAGGCTGAAGCAGTCTGGTGCTTGTTCACCTCAACCCATCTCGATGGTGCTACAGAAATATTATGGTGCAGTATCTGTGATTTTAGCCTTTGTAGTAAAAACCATGGAGAGAGGATTAAGGGCTATCATAGGATTTTTCTTGGACACAGTTTGGTTTGGAACCAGCTTTGTTTTGGTAGTGGCAGAGATTGATTGCTCTGGAATTCAACCCTCCCAAAAAGCATCAAGCTGACAGTGTCTGGGTTAGTGAGTGGAGAAGAAAAGTATCCTGGTGCAATGCTATTAGATTTTCTTTTTTTTAAAGTGGGAATTGCTCCAAATCTGGGAATTCAGTGAAGGTTTTTACTGCATCCAGGTCTCAAAGCCTTAAAGAGCTGATGCTCTGGTTTCACTCCTGAACCCAGATCTCTGAGGTTTCAGAACAAATCCAGTTGCACTGTGTTGTTTTCTGACTTGATCTGAGGGGCTCAACTACATTGAGTTTCAAGATTGAAATAATGAGGATGTGTGTGTGGGAGAAGGAAAAAGAGGTTTTTGTTCTGTTTTTTTTTTTTTTTTTACATAAGGTTAAGAGGTAAATGCACTGCTCAATGCAGATGTAAATTGTAATTGTGGCTTTACGGTGGCTGTATTAGAATATTGACCTGAATTGATACTACAAATATAATTACACTGATTCTTTCCTGATGGCTATAAACAGTGACATTTCCCTTGATCTCTGAACAGAGTTAGTTATAAAACACATGCTCCACTTTTGTATTCACACATTGCATCCTCATCACTTTTGTCTCTTGCTCCCCAAGGGCTTGATTTAGAAGAAGTGTCTGATTTAATGGAAAAAATGGTGAAACAACACAGGCAGCAATTCGGAGCATTTCTAATATAGAAGGAGGTGTTTCTTTTTGATTACGTTTCTCAGACTTCGTTGCTTATATTTGAATATTTTGCTTAAGAAAAATACGATGCCAGGCTATTTTCACTTTTTAAATTATTTTAAACTGTGTATCTGCCTTCATTGATCTCAGAAATGACTGTAACTGCAGTAAGAGCTATTGCTCTGATCTGATGTAACAAATCGTGCTCCCAACTTCCCATCAGGTTACCAGACTGGAGAGAGCTCTTATATGAAAGGACAGAAATGAGACCCAGACCCTTGGACGCTGCAGTTTTTACTAGTGGCAAATATAGATGTCATAAAAATAAGGACTAAACATTAGGAAAAGGACGTTGGTGTTACTGCTTCTAATATAGCCTGGTGGCTTCATGTCACAAATCATGCAGAGAACCCTCCAACTTCTGCCTTATTTTCTTTCAAGTAGCTATCAAGAAAAAATGCTCACGGATAAGCGTTTAAAAAATGGATATTTCATTCAAAAATACTGTTCTTTTGAAGTGACTTCTTTTGGCTTTCCTTGTTCTGTGTTGCCAAGTTGTGCTTGTATCTCTGGAAACAAATCCTGAGTTCTCTCTTAGCATTCTCAGAATCATCATCCTGAGGATATTGTGAAATGAGACCAAGTAATTGTAACTGAGATTGCTAAATGTGCTGTCAGTGCTAAGATTATAAGTGTGATTGTTCTGGCAGTCTGCTGTGATCAAGCCACCATGTTGTTTATCCTTATTTAGAGAGGAGTTTTTCTGGAATGTTATTTTAGTAGGCTACAAAAGGAATGATTATAATGTCTTGTTTAAGGAGACAAATGCTTCTGAGTGCTTAAACACAGAACAGTTTTGTTCATCACTCCTCATGCAGCAAGTCAAGAGACTTTTCAGTCTGAACAAGAGAAAAACCTGTACTGGCATCATATTAAAGCATTTTTAAACATCCTCCCTTTGCAAGAGGTGCCCGTTTGACTCATAGGAAGCAGAGCCAGTAAAGGTGTTTGTGTCAGGTTGTATGTGTAATCCACTTTATACATAAAGAAGTGAAAAATAATGAAAGAGGTTTTTTTAATTCTCCACAAAATCTGGATAACATTTGACAGTGTCTCTCACTAGGAGATAGCAGAGTAAAGCAGAGCTGTCTTGATTATAATAACCATCTTTCAGATAATGCAGTGGTACATCAGCACTTTACACTGGGTTTGTAATTAGATTTGTTTTATTTTCAGTTCCTAGCAGAAGCCAAATGAAAGTAGCTGATGCTTTTGACCAGAGCAAAGAAATTCCACCCAGTCTTTGCTGCTTTTAGAAAGTGTCAGATAGTTTTGGGGCAGATGGTGTTGGTAAGGGGCTGGGTCAGGGAAATAGGAGCCTGGGAAGATGGGGAGCCCTTCCAGACGGGTTTTAGCGAGCTGGGTGCTACATTGGGCTGGAGTTTACTGGTTTTTCCTGTTCGTGTGCGTTATTCCAGAGCAGCTCCTCGTTCTGTCTGGGCCCAGACACTCCCTGAAGTCTTTCACTGCTGTTCATCCAGGGCACAGATGCTGCTTTTATCACCCAAGTGGTTGAGCAGCACTTGAGGATTTCTGAGAGCACTTGCAGAGCTGTTCAAAGCAGGGATTGCCCCTCCTTTGGACATTTGGGAACATTACCCATCTGTGGGCCTTGCCTTGCCTCCTCTTGTGTGTAAGTGGGTCCCTCCTGGTGATGGTGCCCCTGGCACTGCCAGGGCTCTCACCTTGTGCATCCATCCTGTCACCCCTCCCTGGGAATGCTGTGGGTTTCTCTGTGAACAAATCCACACAACAGCATGTGCCAGCCCCTAGAAACAGTGCTGAGTCTCTTCAGACTCAAGTGGCCCATTTTTGTATCTCCTGAGCTGCCCCATTGCAGAGTCACACGGGGAGTGTGAGGGCAGGTGGCAGCTGGTGTGGCACAGAAGATTTGTAACTACACTCCTGGTTTAAGGGTAGCATAAATCAGCCACGAGTAAAGCTCCTCAGTGCTGGCTGCACCTCAGAAGAGGCAGGAGGTGTGGGGAAATTCATTTGGTCCCTCACCTTGAGAGGAGGAATAAAGCATGTCTAGATGGGCCCAGTGCATGTGGATTTGTATCAGTTTGGGCAGAGGGCTTGGGGTGGACAGGCTGCTGTGCTTGGTTAAACACATTACTTTTCTCCTCAAAGACTTTGCAGGGACCACCTTGCCTTGGCCTTGAACCCTGCATTTGTCCTGGTTTTGCTCTTTTAAAGCACCAGCTGTGGGAATTACCACTAAGGAAGTGAAAGCAGTTGGAAAATAAAGAATACATATATATTCAGTAATAATACCAAATAAGATGAGAAGAAGTCAGCACGTTTCAGTTTAAAGCCCTTAAATCATGGAAAATGCACAGTCTCAGTTTCAGGTAGAGCACTGGCTGGGTTAGAGCAGCATTTTCTGCACTGCTACTTTAAATACCTGGGGCAGTTATCACTGGGGGTTTAATATTGCCCATGGTATTACTTTACTGTGATTAGCTCAGTGATATATTCCGAATATATAGAACCTCTGGGCTATTTCTTTGAAATGTATTTCCATTTTAAAAGTATCTTACTATGACCATACTAAGAGGAAAATTCCCAAGTTCAGAAGTCATTGCTGCTGAGTATCTTTAATGGCACATATAACCCTGTGCTGCCACAGTTTGCAAAATGTGCTTTAAACATGCACCTCTCCCTAATTGAATAGACACTGTTGTTTTTCATGTCGTGTAAAAATATTGCCCTTACACTTATGTCAATTCAAAGGGGCTCTTGTATAGGCGGTTATTTGAATTAGCTGATCAGAAAGCACCAGGAGCGTGCCTGGATGTCTAAAGTGTTGCATCTGTATAAATCATGTGTCAAATACACTTTCCAGTGGCACCAGTGTGGGTGAGGTTAGCAATTGATTTATCTGGTGGAAATATTCAGCCCTTTCAGCATTCTCAGAGCATGTTTCTCAGCAAGTGGTTACACACAGAAATACCTGCATTCAAGGGTATTAGAGAAGCAGCTAAACAGAGCACACAGACCTTAAGAAATCCTTAAATTGAGATTGTCTGTGCAACCTTTATTTGCATCTTATGTGCATCTCCATTACAATGAAGCCTTTATATGGTCTCATGGTATTTCTGCACAGGACCCTGGCCTCATTCAGGGCACAGAAAGTAGAATGCTCAATTAATGAGAGGCTATTCAATATTTTGTTTTCCTTTCATTAATCAATGTGTCCCCTGTGCCTTATTTCTGCTTGTAATTCAAACCATGTTCTGGAGAAAGAATTATTAATTTCCTTTTGGGTTCCTCTGTAGTGCTCATCATTTTAGTATTTGACTGGATCATAAGCACCTGGGAGTTTCTTTTTTTTGAATTAAAACTCCTTGTGAGGCAAGAGTTCCAGTTTTCCCCCACCTTGTAGGAGTGAATAGACCAACAAGAGATTAGAGTCAAAACTACCCATTAATTTCAGGTGTCCAATCTGAGATGACTTGGACCTGGTTTTTTTCAGCTTACTTAGCAATGTAAAGCACTTTACACAACCAGATTGCAGCTCCCACCGAGTCCATTTGCAGCTGTGAATATTTAGCCCCTGCACTTAAGATAATGAAACCACAGACAGGAGTGGAAAGATTGCCTTCTTCTGTCCAGGCTGGCCCTGGTGAAGGTGAGGAAGGACTCCCTTCTTAATTAGGTGTGTCCTGGAGACGTTTGATTGGACTCTGGCATCTTTAACCACCAGCTCCCTGCCTGTTTCATCCTTTTCACCTCTGTGAACATCCTTTGCTTCTCCAGCCTCTGCCCTTCCTTGCAGTCTGGTCCTCCTCACCTCTAACCTGCCTTTAGCTGTTCTTTACCTGACTTCTTGTCTTACCCATTCCTCCTTTCATGTCTGTGATCTGTGTTTTCCCCTGGAGCTCTGGCCTGTTCCTATGAAATATTGAACAGTGAAATACAGATCAGCATTTTACTGATGGTGTGGGATCCAACATCCCAGTTGTCAGAGGACTGGAGGAAGAGCATCTCTCTGGTAAATTCCCAGCTATTGCTCAAAACTGTGCAGATGCCACCTCTTTTCACATAAAAGGTTGCCAGATTGTTCTAATGCATACAAATGTTTTACTCACCCTGTTCTTGAGCCCAGCTGACCTCCTTCAGCTGGAGCTTTCAACCTGGAGCAGGCAAGCACTTGGAAAGACACATCTTGGCCAGCTGGTACTGCTTTGGTTAAAAACAGTTGAGAAATTGGATTTTACTAAAGAAACATTTAATTCTAGTCGAGTTGAAGCACATCTGAAAGGTACCACATGCATGAGACATGAAGTAAAGCTTTGCATGACAAGAGCATTTCTTTTAATTATTTATATTGCACAAAAAAGGTACTCTGATAACCTGATGTTAAGAGTGACAGCAGATAGCACACATTAGTTTGTATGAAAATAAATACAATCATTGCATTTTCTTTCTTGTGTCTGTGAAAGAGGCTGTGATGTTTGCTGTCAGAATGACAATATTGGTTGGGTTTCTCAAGGATTCTGCCTGATGAAGAGTTGTGTCTCTACCTCGAAACCCAACCTGGCATAAAATGCCAGTTTCCATTTCCCTTCCTAATGGAAAACATTCCTGTTTTCTCAAACCTGTCTTACTGTTATTAAGTAAGAGAGACAGTCACACCTGTAGTAGATTAGAATTGATCATACACAATTCCTGCTCCACTGTGAACCCTTGTGGCATCATTATTTCATGAAATGCCACGTTCTCTGAAATGCCACGTTCTCTGAGATGCATTATTACTACTTTTTAAAGAACACCTGTAACATCCATTTTTCTTTTGTGTCTGACAGTGCAGCACTACTAAGGATTTGAAAGGTAAACGAGGCAGCAACCATTGTGAAAAGGTAATTTTGTTAATTGGTGATTGCTGCAGTGAGAACAGTTCTCTTTGTTTTGCCACAGAAAAGCTGTACGATTTTATCCTGAAAATGGGTTGAAACAGAATGGATTCTTGAAGTTTAAGACTGGAATTCTTTTTGACTACCTACTAAATGTAGATAAATATCCTAATATATACATATTTTATGCTAATATAAACATGTAGTATACAGTATATATATATATGTATACATGTAGTATACAGTGTATATATAACAAATGGTGTTTTAAGTGAGAAAAAAATCCCCAAAAGGCCCCCTAAAGACTGAGTGTCTTTGGTGTTTTGGATCTCAAGACTCATCTCCTTGCATAGTGAATATAAAGGTTTTTCCCCTCTTCACTGAGTTCTAGAGAGGGACTCTTAAAGCTGTTTCATAAATGAGAGATAAAATGAGGACATGCAGCCATTTCCATGTTCTCAGAATATCTTCTGTGACTGTGGCTATTCCATGCTACTTGGGGACCTGTTCCAGTTTTAACAGTTTCCACAAGTACAACGGGCAGAAGGTATTAAAAAGAATTACAGACTTTTGCAAAGATTGACAAAATAAAGCTGATGGGATTTTCTCTTTCCTTGAAGACTTGGTTGGGTAATAATACCTCTGTGTGGTGTTCAGAGGTAACATTAATTTTAATCAAGTAGGGATAAGTAAACTTTTCCCTTTCTGTCTGTGATTCCAGCAGAGCTGAGAAGTGGCAGAAAGAAATTTCTCTTGTGTTCAGGGAAGAGGCTTTTCTGGTCCCTGCACGTGCTTGGGGTGATGGGAGTGCTCTGGAGGTGCAGCCTTGAGGTGGAGAGCAAGAAGTTGTGGGAGCAGAGAGGGATGGATGCAAACCTGTTTTGGAAGTGTTTTCAGGAAAGGAGGAAAAGAGGCAGGGAGGTACAGGCACAGACCCCCACATCTGTGTTTATGTGCTGCCTGACCAGCCAGGGTCATGTTGGAGTCTGTGGGGGCTGCATGCTGAGAAAACCTGTTTTTCTCAATATTTGTGTTCAGCAAGACTTCGTTGGGTTTCTGGTCTGTAAATCAAGAGGAGACAGAGTGGTGGTTACTGTAAAAATACTGTATTTCCTTCTCATAGAGTGAGCTGTGACTAGAAGGTCTGAAGAAGAAAAGGATCCTATTTTCAGTGCCATGATGGTCCATTATCATCATTGCATAAAGTTAAATACCAAATGCACTGGTACTGCAGCAGCAACTGAGCATCAATTCATCTAAGCTGAGAGAGAGTGTATTAAATCTAGAGTTAACTTTCAAATACTGCCCTTTAAATTATTATAAGCAGATGAATGTGCTCATAAATATTATAAAAATATAAGATACAGCCAGTGAAAGATGCTGGAGAAGGGCAGTCTCTCAGTGAAGCATCAAGTTGGATGCAAAACTTCAACTTCACTTAAAGGTCTGGTTGTGCAAGGATGCCAGTGTGCTGTGGATGTTTTTTATTAGCCTTCTGAAGTGGGTGAATTCACCCATGGTGATGAATTTCTATTTGAAATGAAATTCAAGCAACTTCTGATTAGCAGGCTCTCTACTTCACCTCCCCTGTACTCACTGGGTTAATTGAGGTGGATCTCACCTGGAAAAAGAAGTCTTCAGAAGGCTCCCCGTGCCAGAGTTCTTAATAGTATTCACAAAGACAGAATCTATCACCTAAGGACATTGATACTACAATAAACTGGAAGAAACTATTTCCACATCTTTCATGTATATTGTATATAATGAGTCTCTGGGATGTCTCCACGCTGCTGATAAGCAGCCTGCAGCAACGTAGATACAGCTCGTTTTATCTTGATTTCAGACTGCAGCACTTGACTTTGGGGACTTGGGAACTTAGCAGCAAACCAAATAATGCCCTTCACAGGCACTGATTTTCCTGGCCTTCATCCTCAGTCCAAAGTCAGACAATCCCAGGCTGTTTCCATGTTTGGAGCTTTGCAAGGACACTTGTCACTGGTGGTGGAGACTTTTATGGAGCTGGTTCAGTTCCTTGGACTTCTAGCTAAAAAGTCCAGCTTTAGTGCTCCTGCCTCACTGCAGGCTCTGCTCTGAAATTATTCTGACCATTCCCCATTGGGCTTCAAGTGACCTTTATTTCCTCTCATTTTCTCCGTGTCCTTCCTAAAACCTTCCATCCTGCTGCTGTGGCCACTTTGGTTGTGTCTGTGTTCATGCAGGAGCACTGTGGGGCGCTCTTGGTGGGATTGGTTTTGGTGCACTGAATGTCAAGGTTAAGGCTGTAAAAATTAGGTTGAGTCAGTCCAATTGACAGAGCTTTATCCAAGCAGTCCAGGTCCAATTGCTGTAATAGGCTTCATTCAGAACAGAGCAGAGAGGAATGAGAGGTTTAATAACAGGGTTCACCAAAATGTACATTACTCTGCTGTATTACTTACCTTATGACCCAGTTCTGCTATTGTGAGCCTTATAAAAGATAAAATAGGTCATCAGATGGAGATAAATCAATGAAAGTAAAATTGAATGTGTTCATAATCATTTTAAGATTTTTATATGGGCACAAGATTAATTAAATAGACAAAAGTAATTTTCAAAGAGCCTTTTAAATACTAAGTCTCACATAAAAGGGCAAATGGAGAAATGTACTGCAAAGCTTGTAAGTGTGGCCTAAAAGTGCTTGTTTGTAGTTGCTCACTTGAACAGGAGCACAATTGCAAAAGGTCAGGGGACTGCTGGGATCTGTGTTCTTGGCCTGGCTCTCAGTTTGGCCCCAAAATGTGACTTCTCCTTGCCCCTGCTTAACTCAGGTGAGCAGGAGAGCTCCTTCTCTCTGCAGCTGCTTGGGGCTTGTGTGCTTGGTGTCCCAACAGTGCTGGGCTGATTTACCATGAGGGTATATTGTAGGCATACTGTAGGACAAAAATGTGGTGGTGGTGATTTGCAGAACTCCACCCAGTGCGGGATCCTCCTCAGGACAATTTTCCATGTACTGTAACAAGCAAACGTTCAAATGACTCTGTGAAAAGTACTCAGGGTGCTAAAGGATTGTTCATCCTCAGCTTGTTATCTTGGACAACCTGCCTTGGAATCAAACAGCCCTACTGTTGTGCTGGAAGGTAAATGGACACCCAATCTCCAGCAATTCTCCATGATGTGATATGAAATAGAAAATGTTGTGTTCATAACTAGAAACATGAAATTGAGGATTTTCTGATTGCTTAAAAAGGTGCTTCTTTCTGGAGGGAGGCAAGCCAAGGTGAGTGGTGTTAAAAAAACTGCTTTACAAGTGTTGATGTAAAATTTAAATTAATTCACCTTGGCCACGATTGCATCACTTTGCTTTTTCCTTTCTGCACACATTTGGGCACTCAGCTTTCACTGCTGAAATTCAAAGCCAGGCTGCATTTGTCACAGTGTGAAATCAACTGCATAGGCTGTGGAAGAAGAGAGAAAGCATAACTAATTGAATTTAGACATTTCACAAAATCGAGGCGGGGGCGGGAAGTGGTTCTTTCCTTGATGCTCAGGCCCCACTCTTGTAGTAAACACCCAGGGAAGTCAGTGTGTGCAGGCACTCGCTGTGGGAGCTGCTGTCACAGCACGTTTGATGGTGGGTTGCTGAAAATCCAGCAACTCCCATGCTTGGGAGTGCTGGTTCTCAGGGTTCTCAGCACTCTGTAGGTTTTCCTGAGTCCCAGATCTGCAGCCTTTGGTTGGTTGTCTCCATCTTAGCCCTGGAGACTGTGTTTGTGCCATGGTACAGAGTGAAAAATCTCATTTGCAGGGAATGGGGAGAACTGTTTCGTGCTTTGCATGAACAAAAATGTGATACATTCATCTGTGTATGTTGTGTGTGTAAATAAGGTTGAAGTAATAATGACTTTTCAGGAATAATAAGCTAAACACCCTTCAGCTCAAGCAGCCACATTTATAGTGCCTGCTGTTGTTGTTAGACATGAAGCTGTTTGTCCCCAGTTAGCATTTACATAATATGAGATCTTACTGTTTTCTACATCTTTGTGACTTCTGCTAATAAAAGAATTCTGGCATGGGGCTGGCTGTGATGGAATATGTCAAACTGTTGACAGTGTCTAAACAAAGGGCCCCTTACATGGCTTTGTGTTTTCATTACAGACACGTTATTACAGCACAACTTCAGCTGCAGCAGAGTGGCACTTGGCAAACCCAAAGTTTTTCCATTAAGTGGAAGCTGTAACTCTGGAATCTGGTCAGAAATACACCTGAAAAACAGTTCTTGGCTTTGGGAAGTGGTTTTGGTGTCAGCCCTCTTCCCCTTCCCCACAGGGACATGGAAGGTCGTGGAGAAGCACTGGAAATAGTATTTACTTTTCTGAAGAAGGTTGAAAAGTGAGTTCAGGCAGCAGGAAAGGATATACTTTATAGTCACAAGATGTTTTATGGGAAAGTGCTGCTCTGTCACCTGCTGTTGCAGTCACAAAAGTTTAATTTGATCTTTTTTAATATCATACCCAGGTGTGCCTGCCTTGCAATGAAGTGTTTAGCATAAATCTGCCATGTGCATTGGTATTTCAGTTTTATTGGCTTTTATTTAACTTGGTAAAAGGTAATCTGTTTTTATTAATTGAATTGCTCTCCCTCCTCCTTCTGGCAGGGGCAAAGCATTCCTTGGAAATTGTATTTGAGGGGCGAAAAAAAAAAAAAATAACAAACAAAAACCCAAAACACTGGTGTGACTGAAAGCCAGGGGCTTTCTGTGTGTTCCTGCTGCCTATAGCAGCTTTGTGGGCTCTCTGTCTCCCCAGGTAGCAAACAGGTAACCCCCAGCCTGCCATGTGCTGGCCTTTGGGCTTGTTTTGAGGTGGCTCTTGAAGAGCCACCAGCTGGAAGGATGCTCTGGCCATCCCCCACAGTCCATGGCCATCAGAGCTCCATGTGGTTGGGGTGGAGGTGCCTTTGAGCCTGTTTGTGGTGTCTGTGTGTTCCTTGAGCCTTGCAAATTACACTGCACAGGGCCTGATGCCTGTCCCAGGTAGCTGGTGATAAATTTAAGAAGAAATGTCTTTCAGAGGGAACTAGCTCTTGGATGATAATCTTCAGGTTTGTCCAGTGCCTGAGCTGAGCTATTATGAACCCTTCAGGAGTGACTGCTACAGCTGATTGATTTTTTTTCTGGGCAGCCAAGACCTCTGAAAGGGAGCGAGGAAGATTTGAATTCCAGCAGTGGTTTATTGCCTTGTGCAGAGGGAAGTAAATATTGATAGAGAATGCTTATTTACTGAGCAGGGTTAGTGTCAGCAGAATTAAGGTGTGTACTTTGCTCTTCATTGTACAGAAGAAATAAAGAAATTGAAAGAGTTCAGAGTGATGGATGTGGCAGTGTAATTCAGCCTTTCTGACTTGCTTTTCCTCTCCTCTGTTGAGAGGCGTGTCTGGGCTGGGGTAGGAAGAGATCTCCCTACAACATGCTGATTTTTTTTTTGTTGTGGGCCAAATGCCAAGCAGTACCAAGTTGATTGTGTTTCTCGAATGTGCAGCATAAAGGGATGTGGCTACAATAATCCTTCTCCTTCCCTCCTTCACCTGCGAGCTTGGGTGCCATCACTTCTCCACAGGGATTCACAAGGCAGAAAATCTGGTAAGGATCCAAGTGCATCAGTGGTGCCCTTGGTTAGCCAAGTCCACTGACGTGTCTGAAGGGCTGCCCTGCCTTGCATTTGGTGCTCAAGTGGCCTTTTTACCCCAGTCTGGGTCACAGGGGAGCTGGGGGCAGAGCTGCAGCACAGCCCTGAGCCCTCCTGCTCCCAGTGCTGTGCCCGTGGTCCAGGAGCACATCCCTGCTGGCAGTGGGCTCTGCACACATCCCCAGGAACCGTCCCCCGGCCCCAGGAACCGTCCCCCGGCCCCAGGAACCATCCCACAGCCCCAGGAACCATCCCACGGCCCCAGGAGCCATCCCACATCCCCAGGAACCATCCCCCGGCCCCAGGAACCGTCCCCCGGCCCCAGGAACCATCCCACGGCCCCAGGAAACCATCCCACGGCCCCAGGAACCATCCCACGGCCCCAGGAAACCGTCCCACGGCCCCAGGAACCCATCCCACGGCCCCAGGAACCCATCCCACGGCCCCAGGAACCGTCCCACGGCCCCAGGAACCATCCCACTGCCCCAGGAAACCTTCCCACGGCCCCAGGAAACCTTCCCACGGCCCCAGGAACCATCCCACGGCCCCAGGAACCATCCCACGGCCCCAGGAACCATCCCACGGCCCCAGGAACCATCCCACGGTCCCAGGAACCCGTCCCACAGCCCCACGAACCATCCCACATCCCCAGAAACCATCCCACAGCCCCAGGAAACCTTCCCACGGCCCCAGGAACCATCCCACGGCCCCAGGAACCATCCCACGGCCCCAGGAAACCATCCCACGGCCCCAGGAACCATCCCACGGCCCCAGGAACCATCCCACGGCCCCAGGAAACCATCCCACGGCCCCAGGAACCGTCCCACGGCCCCAGGAACCATCCCACGGCCCCAGGAACCATCCCACAGCCCCAGAAATGGGTCCCCTGCAGCACAGGGGGGAATGAAGACCAGGAACGTGGAACTTTTCTTCCACCCATCCAGCAATTGCTGCTGGATCAATGCTGTGCATCAGCAGGACTGTGTTACAACAGGAGTTTCAGCAGCATTGCAGTGTAGGCACTGCCACTGGGAATTAGCACAGTCATAAATGTAGGAGAGCTTAAAAAAGGAGTAGCAGGGGAAAAGTATTGTATATCTGTTAATTATAAACCATAGATTGTACTCGCAGCAGCAGTGTCGGGAATGAATAGCTTATATTGTCCTATTTCCAGCAGCACTTTAGACTATGAAAACTGATTTTATTTTAAATGGTTATTTTATTTTCAGCACTGCTCCGCTCAGTTTGCTCAGGGAAGGTTCACCAGCTAGTAATCATGTATAAAACAAAGCTTCTGACTCAGTGCTGGTGGTAGTAACCGTGGTGGTTTTATGATGATAGCCAGTAATTAAGGTCAGGGTTTCATTGTGCTGAGCACAGTGAAAACACATGCAAACAGACTGATAACCTCAAACTGCTTACATTGTGAGGAGCTGAATGGTGCAATTGTCCTTTTAAAAAAAGACAATCCATGTTGCTTGGATTCTGACTTTCTCCATGTAACTGTACTGTAACAATCTCAGTAAAAAGAATTCAGTACCAGTGGATGAGGTGGGAAGAACACCAGTGAAGGTGATACTTGCACTAAAAATAAGGTTTTAATTATGCTAAAAAAAACCACACCACTCTCCCCCCTCCAAAAAAAAATTCTGCCTACAGTCAGAATTTCAAAGACACTTCTTTTTCTAACAACTCAGCCTCCAAACTTGGACTGGCAATTAATTGTATTTGTACATTTTGAGGCTTAAAGGCTGATATTAAGCATCTGCTCCATTACTATTTGGCTACCCAAACAACTTCATTGTAGAGCTGAACACTTTATTAGTGTTTGTTCGAAGTACGTGCAGAGGAGGTTAGATAGCCTAGAAATTTTAAATGCTAATTTGTCATCACAGATCGTTTATGTACTTTTTTTATTCATGTTAGAAGTGCACTTTATGGAGGCATAAAAAGAGATATTTATCACACATGCCCCTTCTTGGCCATAGCCCATAATCACTCTAGTAGAGTTGAATATCAAGAGCTGGTTAATTCACAAATTGAGATATTGACAGAATTTCATACAACATTTTTCTTTTTTTTTAGCTCTGTTACATCTTTAATATGATTTTAAATAGTGCTGCTTTCAAAGTTTCCTAAAAATAATTCCCTACCAAATTGTATCACTCCACTAAGAGGACTACTTTTCTGCAAAATTGAAATTACTTACATGCTTATTTCGGTGACTAACTGCAAAATTATCAAATGATGTGTTTTAATCCAATTACATTCTTACTGGAGTGAAACTTGCCTAACACTTCCCATGTATACAGCCAGGGCTTTGGATTCTGGCATGAATTCTGTGTTAGGAGCTCAACAGCATTTGAAGGATTGTCAAGTTATCTGTTAATGCTTTTTTGAGGTCTCAAAGTGAGCTCTAAGAAAAAATAATACTCAGATGGATTTCATACTACACTAAAGGAAATTATTAGCAATACCGAAGTGTTACAAAATTATTCCAGTACTCTTAACTGTTCTGGCATCTACGTGAAAAGGGAGGTGAGGACAGGGAGAAAAAAATTCATAATAATGGCAAGATTTAATATCCTTAAATAATGTTTTAGAGTAGAGGAAAAATAAAGGTGAAACACGGATTTTTCAGTCTTGTTTGACAGATGTGCATGTGTCCAGGGTGTATGGTCGCTGAAAATTATGGGATGCTCTGTGAGGGCTTCTGGTTATAAATCTGTGTGGTCAAAAAATCCTCTCCAGAAATGTAGATTATTATTATGACACATTATTTTTTTCAATAGCTCAGTGTATGCACATGCTTTGCCCTTATTTTCAGGGCTTTTTAAGGGTTCAAGGTTTCAAGGCTATTTTTAATATCCTCCATACTGTCCACTGGTAACTCTGGCAATTTGAAATCATTTGGGTATTTTGTGTGGTGTGTGCCAGGTAGTTTTTGGAAAGCTTCAGTAACAGTTGTCCAGTTATACTCAACAATGTGCTTTGCTGAAAAAGTGTCCTGTTTTTTCCAAGCTTGTTTCATGAATTTGCCATTTTTAAGATCTCGTGTAACCCTGCTTTGGTGCAGGAACTTGACATTTGGCACAAGGTTGGACAAGACAAAAGATGGTCTCTTTCTCACAGAAGTTGCAACCAAATTTTCTTAGTCTTTGAAAGAAAAGTGTGTTAACATCATCAGCAGAGATGCATTAAACCATGGATTTGGTTGTGAACACAAATTCAGGACAGATCTTGCTTTTCTTGGATTTTGCTGTCACTTTCTTGGTGCCAATGCAGGGCCTTGTGTAACTGTGGTGAGGAAAAGTAACCCAGCAAAAATGCCCCAACCACCTGCCAAGCCCATCTCTTCCCAGTTTGGGCACAGGGATGTTGTGCAGGACAGTGGCTGATGCTTTGCACCAGCACAGGTCCATGTCAGCCACTCTTCCCTCACCTGCCATTGCAGGAACTCCCTTGCAGAAGGCCCCCAGATTTGTCAGGCACAATTTTCCCTTCATGAAGCCCTGCTGGCTGTCATCAGTCACCTCTGTATTTTCCGTGTGCCTTAGCATAGTTTCCAGTATCTGAAAGAATTATAATGAAGAAGAGCTAATTATGAAACAGGTAATAAAATAGCTTATTCAGGTGATGCTGTTTTATTACCATCTCATTATGATTAAATAATTCCTATTAAGTTCTGGATCAAAGAGAAATTTCTCACAGGAGAGTTTACAGAGTAGTTTAATGGAGTCTATTTATTGTGTAATCCCAGGGTGAGTATTGGCTTTTATACTGTCATATTAATTTATTGTGACAATTCTATGCAGCGCTCCCCTACGAACACTGGAGAGTGTAAGGGTGAGATTTGTTCCTTTCCTTTTTTCACAATACTGCTGTCCAACAGGCTGCAGAATGGTTACTTTGCAGGAATATTTTGATCATGAGCTTCTCTGGCTTTAAACTGAACTGACAATAGGTTGTCTTAAGGCTCAGATTAAAGAAAAATATCTGGGCAGCTTTTCATGTTGTTTGTGCTGATATTTGGAAGGATAGAGGCACGAGTTCTGCCTATCAAGGAGACAGAGCATTTGACTTTAAATAAAATCCCTGCAGAACTCTGCAGTCACTTACTTCCTATGCATGAAGAACTTTTGGCACTTTCTTTTTGATTTTGTTTGGAGGGTTGGTGTGGTGTTGTGTTCGGGTTTGGGTGCGAGGCTTTAAGCTTGTGAGGTTTTAAGCTTGTGAAAGCTTCTTTTAGGCTGCAGTGTCACAATTTTGCTGTTTGACATGTTTAGGCAGCGTGGCTGTCTCTGGCAGTCTGGAGGTGGCACAGCCTGGCAAGGCTGGACAGGAGATGTTGTGGTGATGGCTGCTGAGAAAATGCCATAAGCAAAAGTAACGAGTTGGAATGTTAAAAAGAGAAGTCAGTGCAAAGGCATATCCCAGATTAAGCAGAAATAGGAGCTTGCCCAGGTGTGTTTGCACCTTGACATGCCACATTGCAGGGATCTGCTCCCCTTGCCAGGAGCATTTCTTACCTGGCAGCTCAATAGCTTAGGGTGAAGAGTGTCACATGCAGTGCCAGTGTCATCGTGGGGTGAGACTGGTCCAATGCTGGATTTCAGCCCCTGCCACCAAGTAAGTTCAGTGGGAGTCTGGAAGGTGCAGCAAACTGACTTTCCAGATTCCCTCATCATAAATGGTGTTTTAACCCTCCAGTTCATGGAATGGCATAAATGTGAGAACACGGCCCTTTTCACATTTAATGTGTTAATTTTTGTAGTGATTTCTGTACCTTCTTAGTGTTAGAAAAAAACAGCCTGAAAATGAGTGATTTAGATTCCTGTAAGAGAAAAGGCAGTTTCAAATGAGCCCAAGAATTATGTATGTTGTGTCTCATTTTAAGTCACTGAAATGATTTTGAGGGGAACTGACTCATGATGTTTGAGTACTTCAGGCTGAAACACTGGGCCTGGAACCAATACCATGTGATGGATATGAACCATCTTCAAATGAGGAAGAGCTATTGAAACACTTGGCACAAACATTTCACAGTCATCTTGAATATTGGAAATGTTTGCACACATTTTTAATGTAGAATTTCAAATGTATGTGCAATTTTCTCTGTTTGGTTCATAAGCTGAGAAACAAATATGTTTTAATGGGAAAAAAAACTTCTAATGTATTTGCCTTGTAGATGAATTTGTTTGGGAATAGATCTTGCCTTGTTGTTTATACTCCCTATTTCTGAAGATCTGGTTTCCCTTATTCCCTGAGGAGGAAAGGAATTATTCATTCATTTCCTTTCATTTTTTTTAATTGAAGATTGCAGCAAGGAGATTGTTTAACTGTACTCAATTTATTTTCAGAACTAATTATTGTCTTTCATCCCCTGTATTACAATTACAGCTAACTGGGTTGGGGCAGAGAGAGGCAGGCAGAGGTTTTCAGATGTGAGGTGCTGTGGTGCTGTTCTCCAACCACGTTTGCACACCTATGAGTGCACTTCTTTTGATGTGGTTGCATTAATTTGGGACACAGCTCCAGGAGCCACGTGAGGACACTGTGCCACACCATCAGGAGATCCTGCTGAGATCCCAAGTCCTGCACTGCTGCCGGATCAGCTCTGCCAGAGCAGAGCCAGCTGGAATATGGTCCTGTGCTGCACAGTTAATCCTCTAAAAAGGGCACAAAATTAAAACTGAAGCCATGCAGAGTTTCCACAATGAAAATGTTTTCAAGCTGTAGTTGTGCTCCAGCTCTCATTTGAACTGTGCTGTCACTGCAGTGACACACTGAAAGCTCTGCAGGTCAGCACATACCTCCACAGCACAATTCAGGCATTTCACAGCTCTTCTGCCTCACCTTAGAAAAGCCCCTGTTTGCTTCCTGTAAAGGACAAGCTCTGTGGTGCCCATTCCCCCCTCTTTCCAAAGGGTAGGTCCCCGGGGAGCTGTTAGGATTTCCTAAGAATTCACAAGGCTTTCATTTCCTGGGTGAGTGTGGCGGTGCTGCCGTGTCACTGCGACCGCCTGGACAAATCTGCAGCAGTCACAGCTCAACAGCTGCTTCTTGGGCTCATTTCTGGGTTTATAACTTGTGCATTGTGTTATTTGAATTCTTCCTCTGGACTTGGGCTCCAAGATCCACTCTAGCTCCTTGTGTTAGAAGTGCATCACTTGGACTCAGTTTGATTGTGGGCTGGGACAGGTTTTGTGTGGATGTTGTTGTAGTTTCCTGGGGATCTTAGCAAGGAGCAGTTCTCTCATAAGACTGTGTTGGGTGTAGATAAAGAAGAAAATGCCTTTCTTTCCTGTGTGTGTCCTGCCATGAGGAGATGCTTGCTGGAGGGTCCTTTGCGGAGTGTTTTGCATTCAGTGAAGGGTTTGGAACATGTTGATTAATTAACTGTTATATTTTGAATGAAGCTTTTCTTCCTCTAAGAATCCTGATCCCTTCTCACCTGGTGCAAGTGTGTTAGCCCCAAAATGCCAGGTGGGGAAACAGCCTCTCTGTGAATGGAGACAAGGGAGACTCAGAGTTTCACTGAAGGTTGTGGGGCTTGCTCTGGGTACTCGAAAAAAGAACTTGTTTAGTCAAAGCTAAGGGCCTCAAAATATAAATGTCTTTGCAAATTTATCTCTTCACCTTCCTTTTCTGCAGCTTCAGAGCCATAAAAGCATAATTTGCACTACTTTGCCTCCCAAGGGTGTGAGAGAATAAGTATTTTGTGATACAGCAGATGGGAGCCTGCATTAGGGCAACCAGTGGGAGTGGGATACCTGGCACCATAGGGAGGCAGCCTGGAGAGAGCTAAACCTCAGATTGTCAGGAGAAAGGATGAGGATAAAACTCCTGGCAGCTGAGATGAGGAGGACCAAAGAGCCCCCATGACTTGTCAGGAGCTCAGGTTAATACTGGCTGAATAGAGCTGGAAATTGGACGTGGAAACTTCCTTCCCCCAGCATCACTCAAGGAAGCACGATTTTTTAAAGAAGGATTTAGATAAAATTGCTTATTAGTAAAGTGAGGATTATCCAGGATTTTAAAGTTTGTTCTTATCTCTAGTGTTGTTCAAGTGTGCAAACTTGAGGATATTTCAGCCCTTCATCACGGATCTTCAGCTGTAATAAGCCACAGACAGTCCTACTGGACTGAAACCTGTCTGTAGCTTGAGGGCTTTGCAGCTATGGAAGATTCAGGATAGAGCAGGAAGAAAAAGGACTACAGACTTTGTAGAGAAGACAGTACAATTATAAGCCAGAGCATCTTTCTTATTATTCTTTGATTCTTTTCTTCCTTTCTTCTTTTTGGCATCAAATGGATTATTGCCATTTTAAAGTGCATGAGTAAAATGGGCCTCTTTATAATTGAACATTTTCTTCTCTCTTGAAGTGTCTTTCACTTCAACCATCAAATCCTGACAACTTTTCCCCACACCTGCTTTTGCCATCATCAGTCACTGAGTGTGTGTGTGTGACATCAGAAAGACCTGGTGGTTGTGTGAGCGTGTGGAAGTCTCTCTGCTGCTGCTGGTGTTGCTTTGCCTCGCAGTCCCTTAGAGCTCTGCCCCCCGATGAAGGAAGGGTGGGGTGAAGTGGAGGTGTGCTCCTTCCCTTCCTGAGTGATTCTGTGGCTGCTTGTGTCCAATGGAGCTGTGAGTCTGTCAGGGCAGGGTTTCTTGTGCCCATCCCTGTCAGAGATGGGCACAGCTGGAAGTCATCCCTGATGGAGCTTGGAGTTGGGGTCAGTACCTCTGGGGAAGGGTTTGTGGGACAATGTGGCATTTGTGGTGTCCTGTCAGGAAATTCAGCTGACAATCCCTTTCTGCCTACAAGTTTGGCTGAATGAATAACATGAATAATTGATTTTCCAAGTTGGCAAACAAAGCAGATTCTCTGTTTGGACTGACATGCTTTTAAAGTTTTTTTTCCCCATCTCTCTTTTTCCTTATTTGAAATGGGATGAGTGGAGAGGCCAAAACCAACAAAACTTGCAAAAAAAAAAAATTATCAGGGTGGGACATAAAAAGTTGTGTCAGACAAACCCTTCCATCAGAGCTTATCCAGGACAGCCATTTCAGATGTTTGTGAGAGAAGTGGTGAGTTGCTAAACAGGAGGAGCAGAGCTGTGGAAGGATGGTTGTGCTCAAAGGATCTCTTTATTCTGTGTCACCCACAAGCACAGAGTTCAAAATTTGAAAGTTGTTGACTCACTTTCCCTTCTGGGGGTAGGTCTGGAGCTCAGCTCTCTCATGTCCGAGCAGATCATGGTGATTTCCATGTCCCTGAGGACTGGGGAGGAGCAGAGGGTACTGGTGGCTTCTCCTGCTGCCACTTCCTCTGCTCAGATAAATAATCAAATCTACTCACTGAGTCTGGGTGTGTTATATTCGGACACATCTCAGTGGGCTGAGCACCTCTCCCTCGGGCTGTTCACTCTGCCCTGGCTACTGAGACAGGAGTTCAGGTGTGTCTGAGGGCCAAATTCCCCATTTTGTCAGCCCTTTTCCCAGAGTTGTCCTCGCGCCGTGCGCGGGCTCGCAGCTCCCGTCTGGCGGGCGAGCGCAGCAGTTGGCAGCTCTCTCGAAAGTGATGTGATGCACAGAGTGATGTTATTTTAGCCTTGGCAGCAAAGCAAGCTAGAAAGTTAGGACAGGAAATACTAGGAAAAGAGAAAACAGGGATGTGTCTTTTTTTAAGGCTGCACCTCCTACTGCCACAGCTGCTGTCGAGGGGAAAGCTGTTACTGCTCCTCGCTGGCCATCTTGTGCCTGGAGGGAAGAGTGTGTTGAGTGAGTGTCCTGTAGTGAACATCTCCTTGCTCCCACCCTCTCACCTCACACTCCTGCTTGTCTCTCTCTCCCTGTGCCTTGAAGAAGAGCAGAGCTGGTGCCAGAGCTGGTGCTGTCTGGGCTGTGCTGCTGCTGCGCTTCCACACACGTACAATTTCTGTGCCATGCCATTCCTGAGGATGCTTCTTGAGGGGCAGGAAAAAAGAAATCCCTATTTTTCAAGGTAGAAAAGTAAGGGTGAATTTCTTTCTTTCATGTGGCTTAACCCAACCGAGTCTTGCACTGCCACTGTCAGCTACTGTTCAGATATGGCTGCTCAATACACGACACTTCTAAAACGAGAATTGTTTTAGAAGAGTGATTTGAATTCTATCTCTGCTTCCAAGAGTAAGCTTGAATTTTTGCCTTTTTTTTTACCTTTTAAAGCTAGCTCAGACTTTGATTGATTTAAATCCAGTCTGCTTCATTTAATGAGATGCACAAGAGAATGGAGGAGGTTGTATATTTTTGTTGGTTTTTTTGCTTTTTATTTTGTGTTTCAGCATTGTCATCCTGTTTCTACTTCCAGCTGATAATACTGATTTTTTTTTTTTTTTTGGAAGTTTACATTTCATGTTACATGCAAGTGCATTGGCACTGTGCTAATGTAATATTAGTGGATTATCTGTGGATTAGAAATATTATTTAGGTTGTTATTCAAGGAAATGGTCCATAGTGGGAATGAAGGTCCTGTTGTCTCTGTTGGCAGAATTAACAGTGCACCTCTAAAGAACACTACAATTCTATTTCTATTCTACAGGAATAGAAAGGGAAATGCATAAGTTGAACAGGAAATAAAATAGATATGGAGAACGACTAGTCTGTGAGTTCATGAACAAAATCCAGTTCTGTAGAGGCAACTACATAGAATTTTAGGTTGGGTTATTAGATGCTACTCCTACTGCTCCTACTGCTAATAAATCTTGCATTTTACCCTTTATTTCCTTCTCTTGTGGGATCCACTCATAAGAGCGGGGTACCTACAAACTGCTGTGTTCTCTGAAGATGACCTCAAATATTTCATTATATTAATGAAGTTATATGTAAGTCATGTGTTCATTTCTTTTTGCTGTGAGCAGGATCTTGAAATAGTGGTATTCTTCCCCCTTGCTCCAAATGCCAATTTTTCAGCTCTGTCCAGCAGTAGCAATGTCACATAGGCACGTGCTAAGTTTGATGGTGTAAAGGCTGGAATTCCTCAAAGCTTATACTTTACTTAATCATGGTTTTTGGCACCATTTCTGCACAGCTCAATGTTTTGACACGTGCTGTTGTCCTGTTAATGCAGCTGGGTTTTAGGCATGTGCTTCAAAATACTTTGCATGGACATTCAGCTATCAGAGAACGATTCGGGGCAAAACCAGTGCCTGGTTAAAAATCCACAGAAGAACAGCAAACCCCACGGGTCCTTACATGCTCATCATCACAAAGGTTGGAGTGCATTTCTCTGTCTTTCTCCTTGTAATCATTATTTAGCCAGTTTATAAATTGGGAGCATGTTGTAATTTAGCAGGGGAAGTGCTGACCATCAGCAGGCCCTTGAATTAGGAGCAGATGTTGCTGTGCTGATGGGAGAGTTTGCCTTTGGTCCTGCCTGTCAGCACTGGAAATGAGGGGCCTCTCTCCAGGCAGAACCCGCCAACAAATGCAGGCGTTGCCCAGCGAAGGTCGCCAGCCTGTGCAGCAGTGTCCAGCAGGGTAACTCTGCTGAACATTCAAAATAGGAAACAATAAATAAAACATTCCCTCGGTGAGGGTGGTCCCATATCTTTCATATTCCTTGGAGGTAACAGTTGCTATGGCAACTCCTCATTTACTTCCCTTTTTTTTTTTTCCTCTCCATATATTGATAATTATATTAAGCAGCAGCACATAAAGGCTGCTGGCTGGTGCAGAGCTCTGCTGCTGTAAACTCTGCACTCTTCCATTTGAAAATCCACCCCTTCACGTGTTTGTGGGTCTGTGCTGTCCCCTCATCAGACTGGCTGGTCACGTAGCCCAGAGCAATCCTGCCTGTACAATAATTGTGTCTGGGGTTGTGTTCATGCAGCACTTCCCAAAGGCTGCCCCAGCACCTGCTTATTTCTCTCCTGTGCTCACTCCAAGACTTGGAGAGTTGCTTTTGGAGGTGTTCTTGGAGCTGTGCCCTCCATACCCCTGCTTGCTGCTTCTCCATCTGCTGGGCTGGTGAATCCTACACAGCCTTACTGGGAATCAGTGCCTGGGAGGAGAGCATGAAGTTTAAACAGGAATCTAAGACAGGTGGAGCTGGGCTGGGAGATGTGTAAACTGAGTGTACATTCCTACATCTGCATCCCCAGGTCTGTAAGGCTGTGCCTCAGTGTATCTTGGTGCTTGCTCCTTCTGGGGGCATTCCAGTAAATACATGAAAGAAAAATCCTGCTCTGGGCTCCTCAAGACCCAAACCCTTCTCTAGTTTTGGTCACAGGGGTTTTACCTCCCACTTGAGAGCCGTTTGCTCTTGGTTAAAAATTCTGTGCATTGACTTAGACCACACTTTACAGTTGTCTCTCCTTCCTCTGTGGGTGCAAGTACCCATTACCACAGTATGATGAGGTGTAAAATTGTTGTGTGTGTATTCTCAGCTTCATGGCCAAGTCAGCAACCTTAATTGCTTTGGCAGTGCTCCAGCAGCACTGGGATTGAATGGCTCTGGCATTATCACACTGACTTGCAGTTGCATGAAGTTGTAATCAAACAGGATATTCAGTTTAAAGCTTTTTGCCAATCTCTTGAAATCCATTTTGTCTCTGTGCATCACCTGCCATGACTAACTTCTCCTCCAAAAGGAGGTACTGGGAGTGTAGGAAGGGGATTTGGCCATTTTGCTTCCACAAAATAACATGTTAATTGTGTGTACCCAGATACCTTTACACTTGGAAAAGTTGTGGTTTCAAACTGTGAGCCTGTCAAGGGGGGTATAAAGAGAGGGTGTGTGTGTGAATTTTCACCTGCTCATCAGAGGCAGCAGATTACGAGAGGACTATTTATAATCTGTTTGGTTTGTGGGATTTTTAGTATCAAGTTGACAGATATAAAAGTGGATGTTTTGGGTTGTAAAGTTTCTAGCGGTGAGATTTAATAGGGAAGATGATGCTAATTTCATTGGTTTGGGGTTCTTTTGTTACTTTCTCAGCCATGATACATTACCCTTGTGACAGTGTAAACACAGCACTATTCTCTTTAATTTTAGTGATAAAAATAAATAGTAAAACATTTGTGATTTGTTGCTGCTGAGAAAGATGGCTGGGATATTTTGGTGAATGGCCTACTTACAGCTACATGGCAGAACAATGCTAGACTGAAATAATTTCTTAAACATTGTGTCATTACATGTAATCTTGGAAGTGTAAATTGGCCTTTTGTACTGTTTATTTCAGTTGAACTACAGAAATGGTACTTTCTTTTCCCCTAATCCTGCTCCATTAGAGATACAAACACTAACTCATTTATTGTAGCATGCAGTACTAATTTTTTACAACTGCTTGAATTATGCTAAGTGGTCCTGTGCAGTCTGAGGAGCAGCAGCAGAGGTTCTGACCTTGCTTCTTTCCATGATCAGCAAAGTTGAAATTAAAATATCAAGAGAAACAATTTCTGCAGCAAAATTGTAGAAGTTAATAGAGTTGAATCTACTTTTGCATTCATGTTCCCGTTAAGTCAGTTCTATTCACATTATATTTCTGAAGCACATGAAAAAAATAAAGCCACTACTTTTTTGCTATCTTTGATGTAACAGATAAAAGAAAACAGAAAAGCTTTACATTGAATTTACTAAGTGCATATTTAATTTGCATTTAATGCAGCAGGTATTGTAAACTGAAGATGACTATTAAAATATGTATTTAAGAATTAGCTGCTTTGTGTTCGTGACAGCTGCTGCTCGATGTATTTAGAAGAGCTTTATCATACAGGCCAGGGGACAGATCCTGTGCTGCTTTCTATCCTGGACAAGTTTGATTTTGTAGCAGCATGGCTGAGTTTGCTCATTTGCCATATTTCAGCAGAGTTTCTTTTAGTTAAAATCAGTGGGTGGCTCACAGGCTGGTACTTCTCAAAGTGGGCATGGGCACGAAGGAAGGGTTGGTTTGGGCTGTGGAAGTGCTCTCTGTAGTCCTTGCACAGGGGGTTTAGGGGCCCTGAGCTGGTCCCAGCTCAGGCTGAGCCCCTCCTGCCTGACCCCCCATGGATGATGTTCAGCCCAGGGGGGAGCTCAGCACCACCTCAGAGCATCCCAAAGAATGGGATTTGTTTGGTTTAACAGTGTTAGTTCTGCTGACAGAACACAGGGAATGGATGTTTAAGACTCTTCTCCATCCTGTATAGGCTACTGTGTGACCAGATGCAAAAAACATGCAAAGCTGTCAGCTTTGAGTAAAGGACAGTAAATTTTGGCTCCTGGATAACAAACATCTTTTCACCTCATGCAATTGGGCTGAAATAATTCTGGGCTATAACGTATCAGGCTGCTGCTGACAGTTGGAGCAGAATATTCCAAGAAAAACATGTTTTAAGAAGACTTGGTAATCTGATAATGTGTATTTTTAAGGATATTTGTGAGAAGGGGAAATTGCACTTGTCACCATCTGGATCAATACTTTCAACAAATCATAATAAATGCTACTTATTGCTACTTAGGAGAGCATAATTAGTATTCAGTAAACCAATATTAAAATGTATGCTATGCTTTAAACTGGTTGACTGTATTAGCATTTAAATACCCTATTGTGTATTTGCTATTTCTTCTCTTCTTATAAAACTGTATTCTCCAGAGTTCAAAATGATTAATTTCCTTTAGAATATGTACAATGCAAGGATTTAACAATTCCTTGTATTTAATAATTGCTCAGTAGCCAGGCTTATTATTTCACATAAGCACTTGGGTACAGAGTCATCCAATATTAGGTCAATCATGCTAATAGGGAAATCTGCACAGCACATTCCCTGTGCCCTGGGCTCTGGCTGGGGAGGCTGGGTGGAGGGTGGGAAGGGCTGCACCACGCAGGCACCGTGCAGATCCATCTCACGTGCCAGCCTTCATTTTCTGCCTACCAGAACAACTGACAGCTGGATCAGGGGCTTGACATGTCTTTGGAGAGTTTTTCCCTCCTTGGCATTTGCAGACAATTGTACAGCTCTGTCTGACAAACAAAACCTTTTTTTTTCCTATTTTCCTTTTTTTTTTTTTTTTCCTAGCAAACTGACTTTCTTTTCACTTGCTCTTACTTGCAAGCAGTGATTCCCTCCTGTGCCCAAGGGGCATCAAACACCAACATGATTTTAACTCTGGCTCCAGGTTTAGCCCCTGCAATGTGATGAAGGGGCTTCCCTCTACCATAGCACTGTAAAAAATTATGGAAAGTCCTGTATAACTCCTGGAAATTATATTCCCTTTTTGTCTACCCTCCATATAATCTCACCTTTTTTTCCTCCTGCAACTGTGAATAAGTTATTAAATACATGGCAGCTGAGCTGGTAAAGTGATTTACATCCTGCTTGCAGGTCTAGCCTTGAATATGATTAGTGTGCCTGTCTGAAAGATGGAACTGAAAAGGAAAGTTCTTCGAAAAAAGGTGATGAGGCAACTTTTTTGTTAGCAGAGGGTGTTGCAAAAATCTGGTAATAAAAATGAATGTTGAGTTTGGCTGGCTTGAGGGCAGATTATTGTACCTACAGGCTATTTTCAGAAGCAGCTTTGTCATCTCCATATGGCTTTCCATGAGATAAAGCAGTTGGAGCTGCCTGGCCACAGGGACCTGGCATCTCCTGGTGCTGGAGCACCTGCTGAAGGGAGGGAACAGGAGCCAGGCAGAGGTCAGCAGTGCTGGCATTTTATCCAGACCAATCTGTCTATGCACATGAAGAAGTAATTAACCAAAACAGCCTCTACTTGCCATTCAGGCTTTGCTCTGGTGGAAGTTTGGAGATGGGAATGTTTCTCCTCTCTGTTATTCCTAGGGGCAGCAAGGAGACGTGTTTCCAAACTTCAAGAGAAGTGATTCAGTTTTTTTAGCTAGATACACTTAGTAATTTTTAAGAATAGTTTCCAAGCTCAGCAGATTTTTAAAATACACTAAAATCCATCTTGTCTTTGATCCAGACATATGAGCTGTTGAAAAGAAAATTAGGGATGGGATTTAGAAAGAATGGCCAGGCTTAATAAAGCCACAGATTTATTAAGGTCTCCTACCTAGCTTTTTTTAAAGGATGATATGTGTGAGTTAGGTGCTTCTGCTGTAGCATGACACGGGTAGGTCTCTCTTCCCAAACCAGGCAATTTATGTGTGTCCTTGAAACCTTCACCCCTTCTGCTGGAGGGAGAGGGCACTGTGGAGGACATCACCACTCCCCTTCTTGCAGACTTTTCCTTTGACCTGGTATCTGCAAAGGCCCCCAGGCAAGAGTGATTTTGTATTAATGTTCCCCTGAATGACTGAATAATGAATTTGTGTGTCTGCACCTTTTAAGGTGCTATCATTCCTGGGCAGTTTTCTGGAAAACAGCACTCTGCTTCACCCACACGGGGACTGTGCAGAGCTGGGGTGTCCTGAGGATGCTGTCCAGAGGTGACATCAGAGAATCAGGGCCTCAAAACAGCCTGGTGAATATATCAGCAGTGTTGAGGGTTGTAAATGAGTATGGAAATGTTGATCAGATCTCCTGCCCTGCTACGGGATATTCGCTGCTCCGGTGTGTCTGTGTGACAGGGATATGAGACTCCCTGCTCAGATAAGCTTCTGAATTTGACTGTGGACTGAAAGTGTAGCTAAAAACCACCCACAGCCTTGCAGTAATATTTTGTTTTTCGTAAGTTCAGGCTTCCCAGCCTCTGTCAGTGTGTGCTGCTCAGAGCTGGAGAGCCTGGGCCAGCCTGCTCTCTGCTGCAGGGGCAGTATTGATAAGTGCTTAAAGAAGCACCGTGCATCCTTCTTTATCAGAGGGATTGCATCTCCAATAAGGGCAGGAACAATAGGAGTTGGACTGATATTTGATTTGAATGAGAGGGATTTCTTAGATCCCTTGGTCTAGCTGGGAGATGAGAGATAAGCCCTACAGAAGAATCACACACGGTCTCTGAAATACCCAACAAAATTCCCGTCCCTCTCCCTGTAGGCTGCTTAGCTGAGAAACTCAGCCCTGCATCTTGTGTAGATAAAATTGCTGTCAAATCTGTCTGAACTCTCTCTGCTTTCAGAAAACATGTCACTGAGGTGCAGATTTAAATCCAGCTTTTAAACTTTAGCAGGACTGGTAAAAACACATTTTCCAACACCACGTTAGATGGTGAATAACAATTAATTTCCTGTAGAAGTGCATATTATGTTCTCAATAATGCCACATGAAACACCCTAATTAGTATTGTTACTATTGCATTATTAATGCCTTGGTGCCTGTTTTAGTGCCTCTGCTTGGGTCATTTGCAGCTCTGTCAGGAAGCTGGGGTTCTGGTCCTGCCACTTTGGCTTTACTTTCCCTGTGATTGAATCAACTCTTGGTTGAGGATCTGCTGGAATTGGGTTTAACATTTTCCTTTAGGAAGGAGGAGGTGCCTGCTTGTGGTAATGGACTTCTGAAAGGCAGGGAGACCACCAAGACAGTGTCTGCTTTCCATAGTTTGTCTGAGTTGTTAAGACAGTTGATGGAGGCAAGAAATGACTGTTATGTGTACAGTACTTTGTACTGATGATCATCTTTTGTAATACTTCACACTGTTGTAAAATCCCAGTATCTGGTGTCATTTACACCTGACAATGCCAGTTCTGGTAGTTTTTCAAAGATATTTTAGAGGTAGTGAACTGAAAAAAGTAAAAGTTATAATTGACTATTAAGGACACAGATGAAAAATGCAAAAAATATTCACCTTGATAATTTATTATTAAATTAAAAATATTTAGTTTGATGTCAGGACAGAAATTGTGCCAAAAGACGGGAAGTAGCCATGGTTTTTGTTTGTTTTGCTCCAGCAGCAAGCAGATTTATCAACTTAAAAATCAAGCTCATGTACAGAGCTAGTTCTCAGTGTTCTTAAACTCTCTGTCTTGAGACTCAAAGTCCTGACTACTGTTCTGGTCTTTGATACCAACATCAGCATGTAAGGCAAGGCCAATATATTTTAATTATATATTCCTCATCATGACAATGTTCTCTGTTCTCCTGTGGTTGAACGTGGCACAAAGCACAAAAATCACATTGTGTGACATGTTCACACAGTTAACCCTGAGCAGGATCTCTCATTGAAGGCAGTAATTAAGTATCAGGTTTTTTATAGATCTATTAAGTATATCTGTGGATATGTGAAAATGAGAATATAACGTTGACCAAGTATGCATCACTTTTAAAAGAAATATTTCTCAGCCTTCATAGTTCACCATGTTGCCTGTTAGGATTGTCAGCCACAACAATTAATTTGAGCTTCAGGTGAATTAATGCTCCATATATTTAATGAACAGAAAACCAAACAGGCAAACCAGAGCCAACTCCCAGACTTGGCTCTTTTCATCCACTTTCTGTCTTTCCTGGCTGAGCTGCAGAGCCTTGCTGAGTTTGGCTCTGCAGCTCCTGCTCAGCAGGCTCTGCTCCCAGCCCAGTGGAGCAGGAGGAGCCCTGGGAGGCCAGCCCAGGTTCCTGGGGACGGGCCCATCCTGGGGCCAGTGCCCGGCTCTGCGGGGCTCCTGCTCACCAGCGTTGCTCCCTCTCCTCTGCCCCTCCAACCCTGCCATGGGTATTAATCCCTGGCTTTGAGATTGCACCTCCTAATGGGGAAACCAGTTCCATACTCTCAACAGATGGCAAATGTTTTCATCTCCTTTTTTTTGCTAAGTAGGTTTTAGCCATAACGGTTCTTTTTATATTATTTCTACCAAATTTTCTTGGATGCAAGTACTGTGTTTTTATTTCATTTTGGTTCTAACTTGGCTGTAAAATTCATCTTAAATAATATGGGTTATGCTTGTTTTAATTTTCTGCTATAATTTCAACACGGCAGCTTAAAATATATTTATGATGCAATCCAGTGTTGGAAAATGAGCTGTAATGTACATTATAGTTGGTTTCCTACCATGTAAAAATATCTTTGCAGTTGCATTCTGAAGGAATAACTGTCCTTAGGGGCTAAAAAAGCACACGCAGTTTACTTTGTTTCTTAAAGTTAATCATCAGAGCTCAAATGTAAACTTAAAGAGCATTAAACACTGAGATAAAATGTAAGGAGTATTTTGTGGCTTAAAGCTGTGAAAGATAATGCAAAACATTTTATGGTGGAGAGAGCTTCATATTTCCTTTTGTAGAAATAGGCCCTGAAAAATGATGGTCAGACTCTTGTGTTGGCCCCACATAAAACTGCAGTGGCAGAACACCAGCAGAGATGCAGTGAATGGCCCCATTCGGGCTGTGCAGCCAACCAAGGAGGAATGTGCTGAATCCCTAATTTTTATCCAAGTGGCTTCTTATTTTTCCAGCTCTTTGCCCTTTGTCTTATCCCCAGTCTGTTGAGAATGGAAATTTCACTGTTGTGGCTTTTTAATTCAATTTTATTTATATTTTAAGTATATTTTGCAAATAGAGAGGAAACGGCAAAAAGATGGAGCAGAACAGGGATTTCACTGTCGTGTTTTCACCCTGTGTGTGCATTTCCAGGGCCATTTGTAGAAGTCCACCCATGCAGCAACTTCCAGTGTTGGGCCTCCTCTCCTGACTTGTTTCCTGCATGATTTGTGACTCATTCCTTGGTGTGAATAATTGAGTTCTGCTTCTCACCAAGGGAATTTGGGTGATGTGCCTTCAGAATGGGCTTAATTCTTCAGTGGGGAAATGGCAGCTAAAAGAAATGGCCTTTTTGGTCAAGACCTTGTGTGTCACAAAATGCTTTATTCTTGGAAAGTCGTGCACAGATCAGCTGTAACAAGGGTAAAATAGGATACAGAAGTTGGCTAAAGTGTATTTAAAATAGCATATAAGGAAAGGAAGGGAATAACTTTCTCACTAGATGAGCCCAGCAAGCAGGATGGCATTGTTAGTGTGGTGAAAGGGATATTTCCCATTATTAACTGCATTTGTATGACATGAAATGTCTGTGACTAAAAGCAATTTATATGTAACTTAAGGAATAATCGATATTGATTTGGAATGAAAAATGTTATGATCTTGTTTCTGAAAGATTCATGCAAGTTGCAATTTTATGAAAACTTGATTCTATTACACCTTCCCTGCAGCAACAGACCATAAAGATTGATTATACATTAAAAACAATATTTGGTTGAAAAAATATGCTAGGCAGATTTTCAGCCATCTTTTCTCAAGCTGCTTTTGCTGTCTCCTCTCACATGTACAAAAATGAGTGTTTCCAAGAGGGTCCACAAGCTTAGACACTGGTAGTATAATAATACCTAACACTTAGGTATTGCATATTTTACACCTTTCTAGCACTACACGAAAGAAGGAATTCATTCTCAAAACACCTTTGAAAGAAGAACTCTTTGAATATTGCATATGGCATTAATGAACAATCATATTTGTAACTTATTTTTCATTTTCCAGGAATACTTGTTCAAACAGGTTCTTGCTTACAAGGTAGCTCATGAATAAGAAAAGCATTCGTAAATACTCAAGCAAAATACTCTGTATGCTCAAGAGTTTGCATCAGTAGAATTTGATTGCTTTGAAATCTCTTGGCAATTAAGGAACAAAAGCAATTCTTGTTTTAAAAGGTTACTAGCACACAGTTCAAGGTGTAAATGATAGATACTCAGAGTAGTAATTTTGGCAAGTATTTTGTCATGGGAGCTTTGGCTGGTATATGGTAGCACGTAGACACAGACTTTTTTCTATTTGCTGTAACTTGTGCTTTAGAACCTACATTTTTATTAACTACACTAAAAACCTTCCCCTGACACACAAATAATGATGTGGTTTGGCTTGAAAAACTCACCTTCAGAGTGGGAAAGAGAAATGATTCATTTTTCATTTTTGCAGCCAACAAGAGGTGAAAGTTCTGGGAACAGGGAATTTCGTGTCTCACAGGTTTGGGGGTTCTTGTTCAGGATGAACTGAACCATCAGTGCTGCTTGAGTTGAGTGTTAGTGCAGAGTAACCACAGCAAGGACAGGCAGTACAGGGACGTCACAAAAAGCAGCAGAATGTGGAGAGTAGCTTTGGTCCACTCAATTTCTAACTAGTGGTGCTGATAGAAAGGCACTGTTTGGGGCTTCTCTCATAAACCACAGTCACTGCTTAGGAGTACCTGATGAAGCAAAGAGAAAATTTCTTTAACATCCCAATGTCTCTGAGCGAGCAGCCCAGCCCTGCTTCAATTAGCACACAGCAGCAGGGCTTTAATTCCTCCCCCTTTGAGTGCACACACCTTCTTTTAGTGCTTCAGTGTGTTTGTCCAAGAAGGTTTTTGATGTCTCCTTCCCCCCCTGCCCAATCAGTTTCAAATTTTCTGTGTCTGGCACTTGGTGGGAGTTCCCTGTGCAGGAGCAGGGAGGAAACCTTCCATCCAAAATCCTTCCAGCCTTCTCCAGTCAGTTTATTACAGGAAAACTCCTCCTGGGGGGCTTGTGTGTTAAACAATTCATTTGACCATGCATAGTAGGGTTGTTGCTTCCTGTGAGGTACATACTTTATTTTGGGGTAGATCTGAACAGAAATATGGCAGCTTTACTGCCCAGCAGTCCCTTGGCTGGAGCTGGGGTTTGAGTTATTTGTTGTTGCTGCTGAAGTTGTGCAAGTTTCTGGGTAATTATTGGGACAAAACATGACATTAGCTATTGCCACGTAATGTGACAGCTGGTCTGGGTCACCTGTACCAACAGTGAGTGGGTGGGAGCAGAGCTGGTGTGCAGGAGGCATTGCCCATGTGTTGAGGAGGATGAGGGTTATTTAATAACTGACGCAAGAAGAAGTGAGAGGCTCCAGTAAATGCAGAAAGTTTCCAGTATCGCCGAGATTGCAGGGAACAAGGCATTTGTACAAAGCCTAAATTGAGAATGTGCTTGGGAACCGAGCTTGTTCTCAAGTCTTCAAACCACATGTGTGCTGCTCCTGCTAGTGCAGTGTGTTGTCTGATAAAGTTCATTGGTATTTTCCAAAGAAATCCTGCTGACCACTTGCTGTAGATTGTGCTGTGCAATTGCTTGAAGCCACAGTACTCAATACTTGAAAACATTTGAAGTCCTAAATGTAGTTAGATGTGTTTGTTTGCAGTTGACAAGGATTTTGCAGCAAACATCAGGGAAGGTTTTTATCAGGAGATGCTGTTTGGCTGGCTCACGACTCAGAGGCAGCAAGTGTTACAAGGGACTCAGAACCCAAACCAACCCCTGCTGTGGTAATAGAGTAGGGTATAATATTAAAATGCAGCTTCTCTAGGATGTGTAACATCCTTTTTTTCCCTGGTTTTGGGAACCTACCTGAATATTTTTACCTAATAGAGATGCTGAAGGGTATCCTTGCTTAGGTGATAAGTGGATGGAGTCCAGAACCCAAACCTCAGAGATCCATCAGCCACACCAAAACTGCACTGCAAAGACAGGAGCTGTGCTGCCATCATGGTAATTCCAGACAGGTTTCAAGCTGGGACCGTAAGAGAAATCTCAAGAGAGGTTTTTGTTATTCTTTGTTTTTTAATGTACTTCTCTGATATAACTTCCCAAATTTCCTCTTTTAGAAATCCAGATCTTTCCTTTTCTTAAATTCCTGAAGAGTCTTATCTTTTACATTCAAATGCTGTATTGGCTTGTAAATAAATGCATGAATGTCAAAACAAATCAATGAAATAAAAGAATAATAGGAATGAATGAGTCAGCCATCACTATAAATGGGAAACAGTGAAACCATGGTCATTGCAATTCAACATCCATAAATTCATAGTGAAGCTGTGTGTATGTAAAGCTAACTGTGCATGTAGGTGTTTGTAGGGTTGAGATCTTAGTTCTGTCACAGAATTGCATAATTGAATGCATATAAAAATTAAATCACATGTGAGAAAACAGATTAAGATGGAATCAAGTAAGCAAGACTTAGAAGTGTCCCCAAACTAATATTGTTGTGTAATTTGAGAACAGTTAGGAACCTATTTTTGTATGTGTAGTACTGTATCTAAGCAACATTCTTCAAAGGATGCATCCATTCTTTATAGGATGCTGTAATCTGGGAAAATAAGATTGTCTTCTTCAGAAATATAAAATGGTTGTTATATTTTCCTTTATTTTTCACCTCCCTGAAACAAGGTGACCGCTGACAGTCGCTTGCTGTTATGGTGCAGATGGCTTTGAAGACTCTAAAACAGGGGTCAGGAGACTGTGGTTCTCCCTCTGTTAGTGACTTTCCAGGTTACCTTCAGTAACTTATTTCCATGGCCTTTTTTTTTTCTTCCCTTCTCTTTTCCTGTGCTCTGTACAGACACAGGTTTGGAGGGCAGGGCTCCCTGTGGTTGGTTTGTATGGCACATACTCTATGCTTGGCTCTTGTCCTTACAATAGTTCTTGCTCTACTGCAGTAGTATCAGAAATGGTGTTTAAAATTCCTCTAGTATGAGAGAAAAGCTCAGCTTTGTTCCCACATCACCTTTCCCAGGGAAAAGTGATTTTGCCCTAGGATCTTATGGCATAACATTATCATTGTGTTCCTCCTGTTGCAGCAAAACCCTGCTGAAACTGGGAAAAAACCAGGTCAAAACCAGTACAAACACAGTGCTTGGCAAGAATTGGTCCTCACGTTTTAGTAAAAATGAGCACTGTTTAGAGAGTCCACAACTGTAAAGCTGGGGCTCATTTCTGGTTTTTATGTGTGTAAATTCTATGATAATCAAGTCAATGCCAAAACTTACCTTTGCACCCCATCAGGAGGAGGAAAATGGATGCTATGCTTAGCCATAGTCCCAGAAGCCTTGCCCTGAAATACCAGCTTTTTGATGTTTTTAATCTTTCCACTGTCTTTTGTTTTCCCTTTTTTGGGGAGGGGGGATAAAAATAAACCTATGAAAAGAGGTGCCTGTTATGCTGAAGTTTGAAAAATGTGAGTTGTGGGGACTGGGCAGAGTCAGGATGGTGTGGATTTTTATCATTCTCTGCCACCACCTCTGTGTGCCCTCCATTTCCTGCAGAAGTCTATACCGAGTGACCTGAAGGCAAAAGTGATATTGTAACACCAGGCAGCAAAGTCGCAGGGTTATAAATTATATATCAGCCGAGTACTGGCTGTACAGAGAGACCCAGACATGTCCAGTAGCATTGCTGAGTGTGTCACCTGTCTGTAGTGGTCAGCAAACTGCTGTCCCCGAGGTGACTGCAATAGGCAGCCCCCAGATGAGGTTTTTGGCAGCCCACTGCCCCCGGCTCCAGCACTAATCTCTGATCAGGACCCATCTGCTCAGTGCAGCCCCAGCAAGTAAGCACTTTCCTGACTGTCAGGGATGACCTGGAGAAACTCATGGGGGAAATAAAACCATCAGCCACTGATTGGAATACTGATAGCCATCATTTGGAGTGGTGCTGCAGGAAACCAAATTATGCCTGTGCTCCCTGCCTCGCTGCTCGGCAATATTGTCAATTTGAAGTTAAATCTTCTTGATCAATCCAGGCTCAATTTTGCCACCTTTTGTTGTATTGAATTATGTTTCCTAATGGGAACAGTCTGCTGTAATCCAGTGGCATGCATCACTCGATAAGAAAGTGCAGTTACAGGCTGTGGTGTTTTAAAAACAGCTTGTGTGTTTTCTTGCCTGACCTGGAGACGGCTCTGATCTGAGTTATTCTGCACGTCTGGAGTTACTTTTTCAGAGTGCAAGCAGTGGTGGAAGCTGCACCTGTGCAGCACAGGGAGAGGAAGCTGAGTCACTTCCATTGTGTATGGAGGAGAGATTGAGTTTTTACTTTAATTTGCCATGGATGCAAAGCACAGGGGCTTCTGTAGTTCCTCTTCTTGGAGCAGGGAACAGACTTTTTGGCAGTCATGTGTAAACCCATGGAAGCCAAACACCTGAAACAGGGATCCTTTGTCAGTCAGCATCTGCCAGTGTACACAATTTCCTAAACATCTGTTCAGTCATTACCATATTAAATCTGCAGTACCACAAGTGTCTGCATGTTAAATCACAGATCCGTATTTGAGATGCCCTAATTGAGTTTTAAATGTTGTTTTATTACCTAGGTCACAGGACGTGGGGAGAATTAAAGTTGTTTGTGAAAACTCAGAGCCAGATACTGCGTTCTTCTCTTGGTGTTTGCTCTGGCAAAGCTCTGGCTGGCTCCTGCTGGGGTTCAGAGTCAGCAACAGAGTGTTTGATCTCGTGTGGCAAGGGTTGATGACAGCCTGCTGACACCCCTAATGCACTGTCACAGTGGTACCAGCCAGCACAATCATGGTTTTTGGTACATATGGGACTGGTTGTCCTCACCTTCCCTCTGACATCCCAGGAAAGAAAGTTTAAGAAGAAATTCCTTTATCTATGTAAATGTTACTTTTCTGTCATCTAATTCTAGGCATGTATCTTGGGAATTTAGTTGGTTCGTGGATTTATAGGTTTGACTTATAACCATATCATTTTACTGGGTCTTGTTGATGCAGTGATTACTGATTGCAGGTGAAATAGTTTTCCTTTCCTGTTAAAAGAGTCTCCTTGCAACTTGTGTAATCACTTGTACCTTGATGTTTTTTCCAAGATGTACTTAATGCCTATTTCTATATATATATATGGATCCTCTTATCCTGAATAGTCCTATGAATGCTGAAAAGGGAAAAAAACCTCTTTGAAATGGGAAAAGAGCCAAAAGATGGACTGTGTTTTTCTGGCTGTTTGATGGCCAGTGAGGGAATGCACCGAGAAGGGACGTGCTTTTGACAGAACAAAACGATGAGGAGAGATGCAGTGAGCTGAAGTGGTGAGAAATATGAGGGGATTCAGGCACTGAGCTCAAGATTAGAGGGCATGTGATGGCATAAGCATGAACTAAACTGGGAAGGGTTTTCATGCAGGACCCCTCTTTTCCAGTTCTGGTGCTGTCTGGTGGTCCGGTCCATGATTCAGCTCCTGGGTAGGACTGACTCAGGCTGTGCCCTGAGCGAGTCTCAGGCAGCCAGGACTGAGGCTGTGCTTAGTCCTTCCTGGGCTGTGCTGGCCGCCTGCCTGAGCTGAGCCTGTCTTCAGTCCTTCTTGGGCTGAGGCTGTGCTCAGTCCTCCCTGGGCTGGTGGCCAGGGGTGTTTGGATGCTGGTCAGCAGCGTTTTCACAGGGCAGATGGAGCACAACTCCTGTGCCTTTGTGTGTCCATCACAGTCAGGGCACCATGCAAGGCTCCATCCCCCCTGTGTGAGGGTGCAGTGCACTCATTTCTCCCTGGGGCTCCGTCTGGAGGCACGACCTGGCTGTGTTCCCATCTCCAGCGGGCTGGGAGCGACAGGATTTCTCTCGTGTGCCTCAGCCAAGGGCTGGGAGGAGGCTGATGCCAAGTCAGCACATTGGCAGCTGCAGTTTGAGGATACTGACCCATATATTGTGCTGTGGCAGCTCCTTCCTTGCCTGCCCTCCTCCGAGGGCACCGTGCCTGCCTCGTGTGCCGTAGTGCCAGGACCTGACGCTGGGCAGTGAGTTTGCAGCCACAAACTGAGCAGCTGGAATTTAATCACTCCAGCTATCCTTGATTAAGCCCCTGAATGCCCCTCTCTACTGGCCAAGTCAGTGTTAGCCTAGCCCTGCAGATGGTGAAGCTGAGACACAAGGAGGTTAAGTAACTTGCCCAAGGCTGTGCAGTGAATGGTGACAGATCTCGGATTAGAGCTGCGAGTTCTTGGCTCCCACAGGCTGCTGGACAGGGCTGCCCAGCCCAGCAGAGTGGCCATGCGTGCTGCTTGCAGCAGAGCTCTCCCAGCCAGAAAATCTTGTCTCCCATCTCCAGGGGAAAAGCTCTTGTCCTCTCAGCACAATCAAATCGTTGAATGTTTTGGGTTTGGGGTTTTTTTCACTTATGGGTTTATTTTTAACAGCTACTTCAGCTCTTCAGATGGTTCGCCCAATCCTCTCAGAATCACCTGAGTGATCGTAAAGGATACTTTATCATTTATGCACAACCAAGAAAGTCCATAGGTGTGGAGTAACTCTCATTGTTCACATGCTGTCTGAAAGCCTTCTCTGAATTATGCCATTAGTGTGAAATCACAGGCTGGCTCCAGAGCAGTTTTTTCATGCACCTTATGGTCAGTAAACAGGTGCTTTGCAAGTGGTGGGTGGTACATTGGTATCATCATAAGAGGCACTGAAAAGAAGCCGTTACTTTTCAGAGATACTTTGTGCTGAAAAGGCCACCTCCCCTTACAGGCAGTTTCATTTTTCCTCAGTTAAATTCCCATCTCTCTCCAGAGATGTGTTCCTCCTGTGCCATTCGGGGCAGGCTCCATCAGCTGGTGTGTGATGCTTTCCCCAGCCCATCCCCACTGCCCCCAGCACAGCAGAGCCTTTCCATCCTCACTTTTGTGTGGAGATCCCGGTGGCTCCCCACACCACTGTCCCCCCCGTTGATGTGGATGACCAGGGAGCCAGGACTCCTGTGCCAGCTGCAAAGGCAAGTCAAGGTGCTGCTTGTGAAGCTGCTCCAGCCCTTTTTTTCTGCCAGGTACCATAGCTCAGCTGGATCAGGCTGTGCCTCACACTTGCTTTGAGTGCAGGCTGTTTGAACACAGTAGGATGCAGCCCTCAGAGGCTGGAGAGAGGCACCATTTGGCCCTCAGACTTCCCACTGCAGAGCAACTTGTTTATGTGATAATCTCCTCAGGATTAGAAACACTAGAAAAAAATGAAAGTATTTACGTGATTTTAACACCATGGGAGGATGACAAAGAGCAGAATGTGGCTTCTGGCTACCAGGCTTTCCCTGCAAACTCTGCTTCAAGTGGTTTAAATGCTTTCCTCTTTCATCCTGCATGTTGTGCATCTCCACATTTCCAGCCTCCTGCCACTCTGACAATAGGAAATGTCAAAAGAGAGGGATTATTGCTGCAGTATCTCCAGCCCCACTGGAAGCAGTGAGTGCCAGGAATGTTAGGCAGACGCCTGTGCTGATGAGAGTGCCAGCTCCGTTTTGCTGGCCCGAAAGGTTCAGGTGGGTTGAGTAAGCCTTGGATAAGAACCCGAGCTGCTGGGTGCTCGTCTGAGCCGACAGCCAAGCTGTCTGAGGTCTGCCTGGTGCTTCTTGAGACCAGATGTAAACCCATATTGTGCTTGCAGGGCTGGAGGGAGAGCTGGCCCGCCTGCTCCTGCGTGCTCAACAGCTACGAGGATATTCCCATTATTTAGCAAAATTTTACTATTAGAACACAACTTTAAAAAAAGCATTTCTGATTACTTGTTTTCATCTGCTTTATTCTCTGTTCACTTCCTCAGGGCTGAGTAAATAATTTAAATATTTTTCTTTGAGGAATTCTTTATTCAAGATTTGACTGCAAAATCCTTAGAGTGGTCCTATATTTGAAATTATTTTTAAAAGTCTTTGAAGCATCTTTCCGAGGTTTGTTTTATTTTTGCATCACTATTACTGCTGAATTTTGTAGTACTGAATTTCTGTATTGTACTGTGTTTAAGTTTCCTTTTCTGGAAATAGGACAATACAGAAATTTGACTCTTACACAGTACAGTATAAACTGAAATTGGAAATTGAATGCACAGTTGGAAATTATTTACAAGCTCAAAATCTGTTGCTGTGTTCCTCGGTGTTAGCTGCAAACCCTGAATGTTTGCCTGTTTGTAGAAAGTGGGAACAAAAGCTTTTTAAATACTGTTGAGCTAAAGCTGAATCTCAGCATTTAGATTCAGAAAACCTTCCCCCCCCATTTCTCTCACTCTAATTTCTGTTGAAGTCCAGGTTTACAGAGGCCTCAAGTTTATCTGTAAATCTGATTGCATTTACCCTGCTGCAGTTTTCTGTGTTCACAATCCATAAATACATTATTACAGTAGCAATATATAGATACCCATCACTTTGCTGCTGGGCAGCAGAGGGCACAGAGGGGGAAGGAGAAGGAGAAAGGGGGCTGATTCTGCCCCTCAGCAGGCAGAAATGCAGCTCTTTTTCCCACTTTTTATCCACAGCAGCTTCTTCCCCGTGTTATCTCAGCATGCAATGACACAGCCGTGTCAAGGGAACCAATAATATTTGCTGTTCCCCCCAAAAAAATACATAAACAAATAAAAATCCCTATCTAAGAGCTTGAGATGGAAGGAAATACAATATGAAAGAGAATTAAATTCCAAGCCCAGGTATGCTTCAGGCGTTCCAGGGCAAAGAATTGCTTTGTGTTGGATGGGGCTTGAGGGAAGCAGGGGCCACCATTTGTCATCGTCAACACTTGGATTGAAGTTTGGAGAGTGAAAATGTTTTCAGAAGGGAAGTGGTACCATTGCTGGCTTGGCAGAGCAATAAAAAGAATGCTCAAATGTACCAATTAAAAGGTGTGAATGGCATTTTTATGGCCTTGTTCTTGTGCACTCTCAGCACTGGATGCAGCCTGGATGGTAAGCCTGCTCTAGTCTGAGATTATTCACTCTGATTTATATTCTTTAATTAAAGGCTTTTAACATTTAATTATATTGGGAAAGTAGCATTGGTGCTTAGGTCAGTTTATGGCACAGGAAATAATCTTATTTTTATTTTCTAGGCTGTGATTGCAAAACAGAACTTCAGAATCTCCCCAAGTGGGCAAACCACCCAAAACATTAGGTGTGCAGAATTGTGCATGCACTTGCACAGCTTGCACAGCAACCCAATTATTGGACTTACCTGCTTTGAATGCATAATCAAATTAATTACTTGGGCAAGCTAGCTATGCATTTTGCATATTTTTACAATCAGTGGTTGAACTGTATGCTTGTAAATATAACTGAGCTTTTCCTAACTGTAGTATATAATGTAATGAGAAAATTATCTGTGGAGTGGTAAAATGGTAGCTTCTATATTGCCAGGAAGGATTTCCAGCATGCAGCAATTCTAGCTGTGAACATATCTGATTAAATTACATGAGTTTAGAATGAAAGTTGAATCAGTAAAAAGTGTTTTCATCTTCTCACTGAAGGCCAGAATTTTCAAGCTGGGTGTTCGTGATTCTGTACCAATTTTTCTCTTCATCATAAATCCCCCCAAATAATATAAATAAAAGATCACATAGAATTGATAGGTACTTAACAATTAAGAAGAATAATCCATCTGATGACCCTCCAATTTTACAGTTCATGTTTAGCTTCCAGGAGGTGGATGTATTCTGCAAGTCTGCTTAGCTTTCTGTCTTAAATTCTTGGATACCAGCCTACCCTTCCAAAACTCTCACCACAAACCCCTCACACAGGTTGTCTCTATCCCAGTGCCAAAAGCTGTTGAAGCAGGAAGGGGGGAAGATGAGTACTGCGAAGTATCCACACTTCTGTCATTCACTGGGACCAGGCTGATAGTCTTTGTTCCTGGCAGTGTTATATTTCATACCTTTGGTACCATTCCTCCTTGCTTATCTCTGTATTTTCTCTTGATTAAGTATCCAATTTGAATATTAGTGCAAGACTTTTTCATTCATGAGATGATGTCACGATTTCCAGGCACTGCATATGCTGCATTGCTAGGTAGCACTTAGCAGTGTTTGGATCCCCATCTGTTACCTCAATTTGGCACATTGTGCCTGCACTTTAAACTCTAAAATGTTATGACACTGCTTCCTACGTTTCTGGGTGCCAGGTGGATTGGAGCCATTCCTCGAAGGATGTGCATGTGCAGTGTAAAGGAGTAAATAACTTGGACTGGGCATTTGTCCTCGCTGTGAGGGTGTCATTGTTCAGTACCCAGCACAGCCCGAGCCAGCTTCTTCCCAGAGTAATAATCCAGCTTCCTGCTAATTATTTACTGAAAAGATGACAGCAGTTTGGACATTGTTGACTGTGTTGTGGTTATTTCAGTAATCTGCTCACATCTCTTACAGCAGAGGTACTTTCCCACTGCTGCACCTTAGCACAGGAGTACATGGTAATATTAACAATGTGCACTTACACATTGTTAATCTTGGCTGGTTTGATAATCCCCCACAGCCAGCGAGTTCTGTCTGTGTTCTCCATGTGGAGAGAGGGACAGTTATGTTCCTCCTTGTGTCCTTTCTGCCAGCTGATGAGTGACAGCTTTGGGACACTTCTCCTCTCTGCTTCCCAAGGCATCTTTGCCATTCAAGCCATCTTTCTCCTTTTTTCTTCTCCCTTTTTTCCACTGGTCTGAGTGGAGGATTGGGTCAGATGGCCTCCCAAGGTCCCTCCCAACATCCAGGATTGCAGAGTGCTCTTCCTCTCATGCTCTTCTTGCCTCTCCTCTATCTGTGAGTACCTCATGGGTACCTTGTCAGCTTTATGGAGCTGTCAGCACTGGAGGGGAAAAGTCAGAAGAAAGTATTTTCATTATTTTACACAAAAATGATGAAATCCCCTCAAAATAACTTCACTAACAGTGACCTAAATACTCAGTTCTGTCTGTATTTCTCTTAAAATTAATCAGAATTTAACTCCCTGTCGTGTTGGTATACTTGAGAATTGGGTTAAAAGAACTTGAAACTGGAGGAGATAATAGACCAGTTTGTAGAGAGTGCAAATATTTCAGTACTGACCCATTTCCAGCACATTATTTTTAGTGTACGACATTTCGCATCACTTTGCATTGAGATTTGATGTGACAGTATTAATAAACTTTCAACAAGGAGAAGAAGAGGAGGAAGAAAAAAGCCTTGGTTTTTTTTTTTTTTCCTGGGCAAATACTACTTAAAATCTGATGTTCTGAAAGAGACATGGGACAGGGACGAGGAGAGCAGCACCCTCAGGGGCTGGAGTTTCCCTTATCATACCTATAAAAAGCTATGGTGTAACAAGATGGCACATCTAACCAAAGCTCTCAAAACCATTTCATAATTTAGCAGTCAGTGCCTGGGGAGCCCAAGGGATTTAAGCACAAAGAACAGTGGAATAAGCAGAATTCCATTAGTGGAAAGATTAACAGGGCTGGAAGAAAGGAGTGTTTTCCATAAGCTGTTCAGGGTGCTCTGTCTCACCTGCATCTCCTGACAGCAGAGTGGTGACTGTCCTGAAGGGATGGGCAGTGACAAAACGAGACCTGGCTGCTCCAAGCAGGGAGAAGCAGCAGGAAATAAGGGGGAGACATCTGCTCTTGGGAGAAGGTCAAACAGGGACTGTGCTGCCACTGCAGCACCAGGTCCTGCTCCAAAGGCAGGAGGCTTTTCCTCAGGAATTCAGCTCTCCTGTTTCCACCACTGCTGTGCTGGAATCTTATAAAACACAAGTGCTGAGGATAACTTTTTTCCCCTTAGTTTTTGTGATTTTTCTTACTTTTTAGTGAGCTGTTGAGCAGAGCTTAATGGTGCTGACAGAAAGTTTGAGAGTTTATGGGGGAGAACTGGGGAAGGCCAGCAAGGCAGATATCCCTGTGGGAGTATGCTATAGATCACACAGCCAGGATGAACAGGTGGATGAAATATTCTATAAAGAGCTGGGAGAAGTCTCACAATCCCTGTGCCTTTTTCTCATGGGGGACTTCAACTTTGCAGATGACTGCTGAAAGTACAACACAGCAGAGAAACAATGGGGTTGGTCTCTCCTCCCAAGTAACAGGCAACAAGTATTTGCTCTGCCTTTTCTTTCAAAGGAAGTAGAGTCTAAATGATGTTTATTCCCCACAGACCAGGTCGTAATTGAAATACAGTTTTGAAAAATTGAAGTGATTTGTCTTTTTCAGTGTTTGGTCTTTTGCATTTTTTTTCCAGTTTGCACTGTGTAAATGTTCACTCTGCAGAGAAAGTAACAGAGCCCACAAACTTGACTCTTAACAGAATTCTGCTTCTAGTAAGTGTTTGGTTTGCAGTTGTTGCCCAATTAACCTTGTTGGGCTTTCTGCCCAATTGTAGCTGTCACCAAAATCAGAGAACGAATGCCTGATTGAATTGAAAATCTTATGATTTGGGCAACAATTGAATTGCTGACATCCTGTCCTGTTGTATCTAAATGGTAATTACTTTCTTTCTGTAAGTTTGTGATTGGGAACACTTTGGTTTAGCTCTGTGGAGCTAAAAAGTGGACGCACACCTGATGCTAGAAAAACAGGACATTTTACAGGAAACCATTTTTTTCTAGACAATAACAAAGGAGAAGGGATTTCAGCACTGAGAGAATGCATGCTATTGGCTGAAAAATTACATATTATTACCCAGAGAACACGCCAGTGTATCCAGCATTTTAGCATCTTTTTAGTTTGAAATATCAGTTTCTGTTTTCCTAAATGCTAACACTTTCCAAGAGCAGTATTTAAGTCACAGAGATGTTACAGATACTGATCCAAAGCAAATTCCTGCTGTTCCAGAGAGGAACTTTTTAATTTACTCAACTGCTCAGTTGTTTGCTCTAACCTGACCAGCTGTGGGTTTCATGCTGTATGTGGGGAGGAGCACTCAGAGGGGAATGTACAAAGAGAGCTGAAGTTGGCCAAAAATGTGAGCAGCTTGAAATTATGACTTGTCTTTTACTTAACTCATTCCTTTTGAGAAAAGAAGTGCTACTTCCTGAACGATAAAACCACTCAGCCTGAAAAATACGTTAGAAGAGAAGAGATTTTTGGGGGTACCTGGCTGAGTATATAGTGGAAAAAAGTTTTGAAAGTCAGCTTCCATTGAAAATAGTGTTTGGTTTCTATTTTTTTGAAAAAGTCCTCTGAAAATAAAGAGGTAGTGAATACAAGCCATTATGAGATGTTTTTATTTGTTAATGGTAGGTTTTTGTGTAACTGTTGTTGACTTCCCTCTGACCTGCTGTTCTCAGTACAGCTTTTGTCTGAGCACTGCTGACACTAAACTGGTGCAGTTTCTGTCTCATGCATGTACTGAACATTTAGAAACCACTGAGCCAGATTCAATCCTGGTTCATAATCCAAGTGTCCACATTTCCAAGGATGGGCTCAACCTGCTTCTAAATGTATTGCAACTCAGGTCTTGTTCCAAGAGGGTTTTTTCTTGTGGATTGCTTCTCTGTGGCACACAGGCAAGTAAATTGTCAAATGCCCAGAAGAGTGCTGTGAGCACCAGCACGTAATTAGTTTTAGGTAGAGCATTGATTAAAGCCAGTCAGTGAGTTCCTTAAGAACCAAGTAACTGATCCCCAGGATGCTGGGCTGCTGGAGCATCCTGGTGGATCCAGCCTGCATCTGGGGGAGGAACCAGCTACAAAAACGGTGTGTGAGCTCTCCCAAAGGCTGCAGGCAATGAAGAGCTCTGCTGAAAAAGGAAAAGGGTTGTCTGAAGTGACAGAACATCTCAGGGACTGCAAGTGGTTTCAAGCACTCTCTCCCTTACTTAGATCAGGTTAAATTCATTTTCTACCTTTAAGTAAGTAGGAACTGAGTTTTAATTGTGGCTGCCTATGGGTCAGCTGCAGCTTGGACTTGTGATTGATTGGGTCCTCCAGAGCAAGCCCAGATGAACACAGGACAGTCAGCAGGAGTAAACTCAGGCCAATTAGTTCCCAGTGCTATTGGCAATGCTATGGGAAATCCATTTTTTTTATCAGTAAGACCACAGCTTGCATCAGCAGTCTCCATTCCTCATAAGCAGATCATTGACTTATAAATTCTTCTGGTATCTTTGGGATGTTTTTATCCTCCAGCTTATTGCATGTACTAAATTTGAGGGGACATATCAGTAGCTGTAGCAGTGGCAAAGCTAATATTTTCTTTCAGAGTATTGTGTTGTATGTCAGCTGAAACAGCAAATGCATTTTTGCAGTGTGTTTTGCTGTCAGAGAATTGCATATAAAAATCAGCACGTGCTCCTACTAGCAGCCTGTGTTCCTTCTTCTGATTTAATGGGGTAAATTATCAAGGTTCCTAAAACCAGGCTGGAAACTGTGTTATGTATTGCTGCTCATTTAGAAAGCAGTAAAGCTTAGTAAATCAGGGCCATTGATTAAGCATCTATCCTAAATTATAACAGGGCAGATCTTCATGCAGTAGCATGTTTATGGCATTGAGTATTCATTGCTGCATCCTTCAGCTGAAGTACATTGGGCTGCCTGAGGAGCAGGGTGGGACTCAGTGCTGAAAATGGCCCTGCCAAGCACAGGGCTGGAATTGGTGTGGGCCAGGACTGTTGAATTTCTGGCACACCATCCCATGCAGTTAATTCTATTCTTAATGTCTTTGCTGGCAAGTTGGTCTCATTCTGCAACTCTTTTCCAGCACTCAGTCATGTGAGGAATACCAGGTAACCCATCACCACTCCCCTTCTCACAGGTGAAAATCATCATGACTCCTGCAGAAGTTTCACTGTCCTGAGTAACCTTTCTGTTCTTCACCCAAAAGGGTTTTGTTTATTTGACACTTTAAATATCCTTAGTCTCTTAAAAAATTCTTGTTTGCATTGTCTTTCTGAAAATTTTGCTAAAAAAATATAGCTAAGAAAGAGAGCAAGGAACTGCCACTTGATGGTTAAGTTTGTAAAGTATGGAAAGGAAACAGGAACATTAGAACCTCCTTGGTCTAGAGAAGCTTTAAAGCAGAGCTGATTACAGTGTAGAAAAACCATTTCAGCACATCACCACAACTAATAAATGCCCAGAGCCTGTGGATAGTGCATGTGCACCACTACAAACCAACATTTTTTTGCCAATATGCTAGAGTTACTCCTGCATAAATGATTAATAGGTAAATTAATGAGTGTATTTAATGTATGATCATAGAAGGTGCTTAGTGAATGGGCATTTGCTGTATTTTCCAAGAAAGTTGAGGCTTAGGGGCCAGAACGCTGATGTGACTTCAGACAAGCATCTTGTAAAAGCAGCTCAAATGATAGGAGAAGTTCTGATCCCTTCCTCTTCTGCATGTTCAAGTGCATAGGTTGTTATTTTTTCTGACAGCCCCATCATTTATTATCTGTGCCATATTTTTTTGACTGTAAGATAGTGTTATTTCCCCATGATCAGGCAGTTTTCTGTAAGGGCTCTTTCATCAAATCCATGTACACTGTCAGACATGGGAGGCCTGATCCAGGCTGGGAGCCAATCATCTTGCTGCTGGCAATAAGATACACAATGAGATTTACTGTTCTAATGAGAAGAAATGAATCCATCACCACTGTAAGAGAAACAAATGCACCTTCTTGCATCATCAAGAGACATTGATATTTTCAGTTGTGATAGATGGGTATTTGAAGTACAGAGGTATTTTATCCTTATTATCAGTCCCTGTCAGTTGGGGCTAAATGTCATTTCCTGTGAGTTGGATTAAAGCAAGGACAAGCAGAAAGAGGTTGAGGTTTTCAGTAGATTGGACGTGTTTGCATTCACAGATCCTTTTAAACAAAGTGCCTATTGTTCCAACATTTTCAGGATGTTCTGCAGTGTCATGATTTGCCTCAGGTTACTCAAATTGCACTTTGAATGCAAGAATTGATGGAAGTAAGCACTGGTTATCCCATATCCCTTGTGGGGGTTCACAGCCACAGAATACATACCCTGATTGTTGCTGGGGTCTTGCTTTTGGATGAATAGAGCTGGAGAATCAGCTCTTTCCTGATACTTTCTATCCCATCATGATGAATGTAGAACTGCAGATTATCCATACAGACCCTGGGAGTTAAATAGACTTTATGTATTAAGCATGCAGCTGTTCTATGACTAATTTATGCCTTAATACTTTGCTTTTATCATGAGTGGTGGCGTGAAAACAGTGAGTAAGATGTTAACAACAGGCTCTGCCTTGTTTTCAAAACCTCCTGGTAATGTTTCAACTCAGGCATTTTAATTTGGGTGGTTTTCCTTCACGTTACAAAGATAAGGCAGAGGAGGAAGGGCATATTTTTGTCCACTGGCTGTGAAAAGTTTTTCTCATAAGAGAGTTATGTGGGAGCAGGATGCATCTCAGCTCCTGCTTAAGAGCTGCTTTGGGTCAAGTAGTGAGCAGGTCTGTATCAGCTCTCTAAGCACTGGCAGATATTTTATCTTGGTGCTTTTAAGAAGTGCCTGGTTGACATTTGGCTCCAGAGATGAGCTGTTTTTGTTTATCCAGATGTCTTGGATATATTTGTGGCCAGGATGTCTTCCCTGGGGTGTTGGTGCTGCCGAACAGCTACAGACACAGGGATGTAATTGCTGTGTTTTCCCTGGCAAAACCCGCACCTTGGATAACCCTTTAACACAATCCACATTCTCAGGGAGCCAGATAAAATCAGAGGCAGAGGAGCTGCTACAGGAAAGGGCAGGCAGAGTGTGCTGGGGAATCAGAGGGCTTTGGGGAGGGAGATGCTCTGTGAGAAGGTCCCGGGGGCTGCCGCACACCGTGGGGGGCTGCGGGTCAGCGGTGCAGGTGACCCAGAGCTGAGCACACTCTGCTTTTCCTGCCTCTTGCTTTCTCAGCCTTTTCCCTGAGCTGCAATAATGCTTAGGTACTCCTGCTAGGCATTGTCAGTTTTTTCTTAGCTTGATTTAATCGTATTTATAGCACCTGAAATGTTTAAATTGGTGAAGTAATCCCTGTGCAAGTGTAGCTCAGCTCTGCTTCCCTATGCTAATGTCTCTGAAAGGGAAGCATAATGCATATTTTCCATGTGCCTGTCTGCCTCCCCCATAAGGAAACCCCTTGCCTTTGAGTTGTTCCAAGTCCAACAGTGCCAAAATGTATTTTTGTGAAATAAAATGGCTAATTAGATCACATAAACTTTCAGAATGTAAAAAATGAAACTGTAAAACAAGCAGCTGTGCACTTGAGGTTCATCCAACCCCTTCTGCACAAGTTGCATTTTGATCAGCCTGAAGACTGGGAGTTCATGGCATTCCCCCTTTCTGTGATGCATTCTCAGTGATGTTCTTGAGGAACTGTCTTCTTCAAAAAATGGAGTGTTTAATTCTTTTGGGCAGCAGCCCAGTTGTGGGAGATTTTCTGTAGCACCATCTTGTAAACATCAATACAAATTCACCTCTCTGTGCCATGCAGAAGTGATGTCTCTTTAAAAAATTTTATAGCCATCATGTCTCTAAAGAAGCATTCTCCACAAAATGAGAATTCAGAGCTTCATCTCCTTAATGTGGGAAGGAAGAATGCTGCCACCTTTCTTTGTGCAAGTTTCTTATTAAGAACTGATTTGCAAGAAGGGAAAGGAATGTCTTTCAGAGAGAGGAAGGTGTCTATTCCTTACTGCTGTATTCTGGCATGTACTAAATAACTCTTTTCCAGACAGAGAGCATTTCTTATTATTCCTGCATTCCCACTAATGCTGCAGAGGGCCTTGACCTCCAAAACTGTATTCTCCAAAGATGGGAGACATCTCCATGCATCCCACTGGCCTCACAGACCTCCCAGACAGCTCATACAAGAAGTGTGGGTTGTGGTTGATGTTACATTTTCTACTGGCCCAGCCTGTTGAGCCAGGAGGGATTTCATAAATAGGTGTGCTAGCAAGACAGCTTAGACCTGATCAGTTCCCAAATTCATCTGGCCCAGGCTTAGACACAGCTGGGCAGGAGCGTGGAGCTTGGTTATCCCCAATTCCCAACTTCCCACCTCAAATGCACAGGGAGTTTCTTAAAATGCAGAGAGGCCCCAGCATGTGCTACCCAAGCCCAGATTTCTCTTTTCTTTTCCAGAGGTTTATGTACTTGCTGAAAAATGATTACGGTTCTTAAGTGTTTGCATCATCAATATTTGCATTTGTTTGTAAAAGTGTTTTAAAAATTTTAAAAAGGAACTGTTAGCACACACAAGCAGTTACTGTACTGAGAGTAGGAAAATAACTTGAAAGATACAGTTATTACTGTCAGGATTTGATTTTCTTCTTTTTAAAAAAATGAGCTTCTGAAACGATGGGAATATGTCAGTGATAATTAGAGAATTCTTAGATTCACAGTGCAATCAACAAGTCATTTGTGTAGTTTTCCTTTCCATTCTGAACAGTTTTAGAAAGACAGAAAATCATGGGTTTCTAGAGATACATGTATAATATTATGCATTTGTGGTTAATGTCTGCTAATCTCCATACTTCATAGAAAAAAAACCAAACAAGTTTTTGTGAACAGTTTTCTTCTTTTGTGGATTTTTGCATCTGACACAGAACGTCCCCCTGTGTTTTGCAGCTGTTATTTTTTACCGTGTATTCGTTTCCATTCACTGACAACGTGCTTCTCTGAGACCTGTGCATGTAAACTGCTCTTGGAAACACTCAGTGCTCAGAAGTCCTATTGAAATCAATACGAGAATAGAGAACAAATACTTGCCAATTTGAAATGCAGCTGTAGTGTGGTAAAGATTAGAAAAGCTCAAACATTCCTGCTATTACAGTTCTATAGAAATGTGCTGTAATAATGTGGAATAAATATGTGGGAATAAAATCCGTACTTCAGCTTAAGTTCCTCAGGTAATTAATATTATCATCATCATTTTATGGATGGAAAAAAAAAAAGGCAGTAGAGGAACTGTAGTTTCCCCAAGGCAGAAAGGTACATTTGGAGCTGATGCTGAAATTCAGGTTGGCTTGATCTCTGCTCCTCTTTGCTGAGGTCTCTGGAGCCGATGCTGAAGCAGATGCTGTACTTAATTTTCATGTTCTCTTTCACTTGAGTGAGGAGCACAGTTCCTTCTCAGCTTTCTACCTCGTTAGTGAGAAGTGAGAGAGATTTCCACCGGGCAGTTCAATCCATTGAAAATTCGAACTGTCGTTTTTCTCTTCCTTGACTTCACAAGCAACCTCTGTGTCCTTCTGCTCTTTTGAAAGTGTTTTAGCCTAAAGTGCATGGAAATTTCAGACTTGGGGGAAAAAAAAAAAGCAGTTTGACTTACTATCACAGATATCTGGAGATGTGAGGTTACAATCTTTGCTGAGCCTTTCATTTCAATTAAAACAAGAGGAATGTGGCATGTTATAGTGCAGTTCTCATCGTGGCTGCCCCACTGGCACAGGTGTGCAGTATCCCAGGGCTTTGCAATTCCTGATGATTGATCCAGGGAACATCTCTAGCAGTATCCTTGGGAGCAGTGGCATCAGCTGCTGGCACTGCTGCGTGTTCCCATGGTGTGTGCCCAGCCCAGTGGAGCCTGCAGAGCAGGTTCTGTCTGCTGATAGACAAGGGAGTGCAAGGGCTGGGTTGTGTGGTCACGGAGAAGAACATTGATATCCCAAAAAGAGCATGGTCCTTCCCTGTTTTAATACTTGGAGGGATGCTGCTGCTGGAACAGCAGGTGAATAAAACCTAGAGGGAAATATCAGACTCCTATTGAAAAAATAAGGACAAGAGGCAGAAGTTGGTTTGCCACAGGTTTCACACTGAGAAGTCTCAAATAGAATGTATTTCTCAGTATGTTAGGACTAATAAGAGCATTTAGTTATTTATACAGAAGAGCTGAGAGTGGTTCACAAAGAAGAATAAACATTAAATTACCATAATTCTTCATTTTTTCTTTACAATAAAATGTGTAAAGGAGCTCTAAGAGCCCAGGAGAAAACAGCAAGAAAAATTTTTAGCTCAAATGAGAGCAAGGGTTTTTTTTTTTCTTAAGCAAAGTTTTCAAAGAAAATACTATTTAATATTTAGGCCTTGAAAAGCAGATGCATTCCTTTGTCACAGTCAGTTTAGCATACCAATAGCAGTCAGCTTTTACTGTGAAAATCTCCACTCTGAGTTACATTAGGGGTTTTGTTTCGGGGTACAGTGCTGTAGGGCCAGAGTGTAACTGGCTTTTGTCTAAGGAGAGGCTCTAATATAGGAATTTATCTTCAGCCCTAGAGCTGGTTTTATTTCACACAGTCAATATTCCAACATTCCTTTCAATCTTTGCCTTCACTTGTGTTGCTGACCCAGTGGAAGGGAATTTGCAGGCAATGGGCACTCGTGCCTGTCAGCGCCAGCCTCGTTCCTGTGTCCGTGTGGATGCACAGGAAGGCTTCCCTGGGTGGGGAAGGCAGCAGGCTGCTTGTACTGAGTGCTAGAACAGAGCAAGGAGCAGAGATTACTGGTGAAGGGTCGGAGAGTTCCTTAATGAGCACTTTGGTGGAAGGGATGCTTTGAAGCCAGGAGTGGAGGAGTGCAGTCCACATTAACTTATGCAACCTGGTGCTGTTCAAGAGGACACAAACAGACAGATGAGCCTACTTTGAAAGGTAGCCAAGATCTTCTCTTCTTTTTTTCCAGTAATCCCTTGATGTGTTGGAGAAAAGGAGACAGGGGAATGTAATGTGTTTTAATTCAGTGAGTGTTGTGCAGGAAGAACAGACTATGACCTGATTTGACTTAAATAAGCACAAATGTTCACCATTTCCCTGATAGGCATTAGTCCAACCATTACACAATGTGTTGAGTTGAGGGTAGGAGAATATATTGTATGAATACAGGTTAAATAAGAGCATATTCTCTCATTATTTTTGTTTGTACAGCTCCTAGCACAATGATTATAGGAGTTGCCCTCATTAGTAGCATTGCAATAGGAATAAAAAAAAAAATTAATAAAAGAATTTCAAAGTAGAAGAAATAAGCAAACAACAAACTTGCAGAATGTTAAATTACTCTTTGTTTTCATTATATGTTTAAATGCATGATAAGCTGAAGGTATTTGAGTCTTTTAATCATAAAGCATTGTCAAGACAACTGGGTCAATGTGTATCTTTGATGACTGCCTTTAATTGGGGAGGGAGGGCAAATCAAGAAACTCTCTCCTTCAGGAGTACAGACAATAGTAGTAGCAGAATAGTCAAAAATATTTTAAATTTATTTTTTTTCCTCTGTTTAAGAGACATTAGACAGGCTTCTTCAGCACTGTGCAGGCTTGAAGAGAATAACAGGAACTCATTTATATTCTGAATGCATCCCTGTCTGTGTAACCAGCTTGTTGTTGTACTCTGCAGAATTGTTCGATGTGGATTAATATTGTTGACTAAATTTACAGAGTGCAGGGAGGGGAAGATTGAACTTTGCTGGGGTCTGGATTTTCTCTTGTTTCTTGAAAGAAGGGCAATAGATGCAGATTACTTTTACATAGAAGGAAAAATTAAAAAAAAAAAAAAAACAAAACCACTGACTCTTTGCTAAGGGCTGAGAGAGGGCACAATTTACTTTAAGTGGTATCTCCACATTTAGCTACTGGAGGAGCAAGTGCTTGGGAAAAACCACATGGTGCTCAAAGCTCTCTCCTCCTATTAAAATAAAATAAATCTGTCTGTGCTCAGCAGTCAAGATGGAGCATTAATTAATGCAATGCTGCAATCACTAGGAACAAAACTGAAATTAATCCCTTAAATATGCTATTTTTATTCCAAGACTTTAGCTCCTCTTCCCAACCTGGATGTGTGTGTTTCTCTGCGAAAGCGGAGCAAATGTGTAAATGTTGACAGCATGAAGACCTCCCTGTAATGCTCTGTCTCTCCAGGGGACAGGAGAGCACTGAGCCTCCCCTGCTCTCCAAATGAGCCTTCAGGAAGAGCTGTTTCACCAGGGCTGGTGATGGAGCACTTGGCCATTGCAGCACCTACAGCTGGGTTTTATGGATGAGTTGGGAAACTTCTCCAGGCTTGGGGAGTCAGATGTGGTGAGGCAGGGAAGGTGATGGACCCAGCTGATTCTGAAGTAAACAGACTACAACGTGTAGGTGGGGCTTCAGGAACCCTAGGCATATCTGCTAATTATTTTAATTTCTTATTGCTCACTGGAGCCAGATCAATTAAGAGGAGAAGGTGATAGTAATTACTGTCTGCAGTGTAGACTGTGTAATTCCTTCTGGGTTGCAGGGAAGTGGGGGATAGTCAGTGAAACCCAAGGCACCCCAAAGGAAAAGCCTTTGTGCAGTGTCTAATTAGTCTGTGGAACTCACTGACACACGACATGGTTGGGAAGTTTCCCAAACCTCTTTGGCTGCAGCGGGTGTGACAAGGAAGATCAGCAAATGCAAGCAGGGGAATTGCTGGAGCCTGGTTTGCTGCTGGGACATCTCTTGGAGCTCCCTTCTGCAGAGCCTGTGCTGTGGCAGCAGTGCTGGGTGTTTGTGGGGACTCTGTCCCAGGGGATGCCTGAGAATTTGGTGGGAGCTGAGCTCACACCTCAGCTCTCATTGGTGGAGGTACACACACAGCTTTTTCTGGAACTTGTTGATAAAGGTTCTCGAGAGCTCTGTCTTTCTGGCAAGGTCAGCTGAAGTGGGCTCAAACAGAGCTTCTGGAGGACAGTGAGTGAGAGGAGCCCCGAGACACTGAGATTGTGTAACATTGGCTCTTTGAGAAATGAGGCTAAAGCACCAAATAGCCATAAATCCAGGGAAAGGCAACATCTCCTGGGCTGGTGAATCTGCAGATTCTGCTAAGTGGTCATGAGGATGGTTGTTGGATTATTCCATGACTGCCAACAACAGAGTCTTTTGGATTTTGCTTCAAATTGGATGTTTTGAAAGAGTACCACAGATGTGATAAGAAGGAAGGTGACTGTAGTGCCCTGTTCCTGTATGACAATTTCTTTTATTCCTTATTATTCCTTGTAATTCCTTGCAAATGAGTATCTTTGTAAATCAAAAAGAGGAAGAAATGAGGTGGTGATGTTCGTGTAGGCCATAAAACCAGTTCCCTGATGGACTCTCTCCACCAGGAAAGCCTTCCATAAAATAAAAATCCCCAAATATGATTTTTAGCCTTTAGCTTCTTTTATTTACTTTTGGAGTGCAAGGTTCTTCCCATCTTTTCATTCCTGCAGCTGCAATATTACTTTTGTGTCTCTGAACTCCAGCTCTCATGTTCTGTGCTGGTAGGAGTGAGAAGTAATTTGTTTTAAAAAGAAGAGCAAAGCAATGTAAATGTGTCACCTCTGGCTTGTCTCAGAGCTGATCTGTACTGTGGAAACCATGAGAACTTGAGAATTGATTTGGGTTTTGGTGCTCCCCACGTCAAATCTGATTCTTTCTTATTCTCTCCTCAACTTAGCTGTTTCCACAACTTTTTCTCCTCCTCCGTGGAGCTCAGGCTGTGTCAGTTCTGCAGCTGCCTCCAGTTGCTGCAGATGTGGTTTCATTACAGATGGGTCTGGCAAAACTCTGGGGCCAAGCAATATTTCTTTAGCACTGTTACTTTAAGGGTCATTTCAACACCCTAAGGTACCTCTTGACTTGTTGATGGGCCACTGGTCTGTGAATTTGAGGCAAATCTGTGTCGATTGGTGGCCAAGGTTGTTCTTGTTTGGTGGGTGGTTGCAGTTGTTCCTTGATGACTGTGGCAGTACCTTTTCCTAGGCTTGCTATTCAGCAACATTTTTTTCCTGCACTTTCTTCCTTCTATTTCACAGCTGCTTCCAACAAAAAACTTTCTCTGTTATCTGTCTTGCCAAAATGAAATCCTGTCCTGTTGCCACTTCCATGTGTGGTGCCATGGAAGAAGGACAGACTTTCAGCTCCTGCACTGTCTTGGAAGGAGAGGAGAGCAGGCTAATGGTCATTTAATGAGCTCTTCCCAGCAGATGCTAATGTGCCCAGAAATAACGTGGCACAAACACAGCTTTAATGAATGAAGAATGTGGAACAGGCTTTATTATAATTTTCAATTTGCTTTTGAGTTGAGCAAGCTGCATGAATACCCAAAGACATTTCTCTCTATTTGTCAACAGATGAGTGCCCTCCGAATTGTTAAGGGCAACATTTTGTGAGCAGAGAGATGTTAGCCCCAGGCGTCTTGGCTAAATTGCAATTTGGGTAATTCAGTTTCACCTGCCTGAATTCCCCCTGCAGTTTCTGTTGGATGTGGAGCTCTTGCCTGCTCCTGCCCGGCACTGCTGTGCAGTCATACCATCCACTATTAAACAGCTGCTGCCCATAAGTAGCTGAAACATTTTGGGATCCTCTGGGATGAATAGCTCTGTATAAATATAAAATGATACCATTACCATGTTTGAAGTAAGGTTTAATATAAACAAACGATTGTTTCAGTAGATGGTGCTCAGCTGAGTTACAGCAGCTCGGGGCTCTGGGGAAGCTGTGGAGAACGAGCAGTCCTCCCCTCACAGCACTCTGTGGATGAGGTTTTTCAAAGGAGGGAGTAAGGAGAGAAAGCTTTTTCCACTTTCCAGCTGAAGAAGGGAATTATGCCTCTGAGGCAGTGGAAGAGAGTGAGCCAGCTGCTGCTTCCCAAAGCAGAGCCCACAGACATGGGCAAAACCATCTCTTTCCCACTGCCAGAAGGGAAGTTGGTAAAGGGATGTATTTTCTGTATCTTTGGGGAGAGGTTCATTACCACCTCCTCAGTGTTCAAGGGGATAGAAGAGTATGGCCATGAGAGACCATAGCTGGTTAACAGTCTCAATACCAAGGTATGAAGTGCATTTTTCAGGCTGTGCTGTAACTCCTGAGAAGGAACCATTTCCAGGGATGCTCTCGTGGGTCAATTTTTATAGCTGCTATTGAGTTATCACCCAGCACAGTGGCAGTAATGACGCTGTGGTTACGTTCCAGACACCAGCTTCTCTGATTTCTTGAAACATGTCTTCCCACAAAAGTTCAAAATGTCACTCACTTCACACTAATGAGAGGAAATTGTGCTGTAATCTCTGGACAGGGATTTGCTTAATGCATACAGCCAGTCAGGCTGGACAGCACCCAAGCTTTGCAAACTAAACATTCTTTTCAATAAACATCCTTTTTGCTCACAGCATACTTGGTTTAATACAGTAGGTGCCATTAAAAATGTGCCATTCAGTGACAGAATCACTAATATTTTCAGTGGTATTTTTGATAATTCCACAGTCCAAGCATTAGTGAGGATGCAAATTCCATCACTAATGGCAAAGTTATTAAGGCACTGAGCTGCATGTCAAATAAATAGGTCATTTCTAGGTATTACAGGGAAAAGAGAAAGTGCTGATATAGAGCCAGGTCAGTGGAGATGGAGGAAGCTGTTTTGCAGTGCCACATATGCCCTCTGCCCCAGAGATGGGAACTGCTGGAGTCAAACCTCCTGCACCTTCTGGCTGTAGAACAGATGCAACGTGATCCCAGAGCTGCTGGCTGGAACTGTGACTGTGGACTCATTACCCAGAGGATTGGAGAGGCTCCCTTGCAAGCATGTAGCCTGTGCAGCCTCACTAAAATATTTTTATTGAATAAATGCAGTATTTAAAAGATTACCCTCTGTGTTTCCGACGGAAACCTCTACTTCAAACAGCTCCTTTTTTGTTGCTTACAGGAGCTCCAGGAGAATCGCTGGATTTACCATCTCATTATCGCCTTCGTGGGGATGCTTCTTTTCTATTAGTGTTTGCATGTTGCCTGGCTGAAAAATGAGAAATAAGTATATAGAGACCTCTGAACAAAAGAAACCATGAGATGGATCCTCAGCTCAAGTCTAGAGTTTAGCTGTGATTGTAATCAGGGAGCTGTGTTGAGTGACATCACCAGCAATGGTGGGCAGGATGCTGGGTGGCTGCTGTGGCTTATCACTGACTCTGAAAAGCTCCTGTTTCTGAATGTCTCAGCTGAACATTAAGTGCTCTGCAAGGTGTGTGCTGCTTCCTGATGTGTCATCTTCTGAATGGCTGAGAAACCTCTCATAATACTGAGTTACTGCCTGAGAGGGGTTCAGAGCAAAACGTTGCAGGTTCAGTGGCATAAAGCTCCTTTCTTAGGAAGCTCCTGTCACCCAGTCCCTGCCCCATTTTTCAGAGGGGAGTGCTTCCATCCCTTAGCATTGGTCTCCAAATGAGGTGATGAAGTTAACCCCGTTCTGCCCCCATTCTGTGTGTGGTTGGTGCAGACAGAGATGCTCCTTCTGGGTGACTCACCAGCTTCCAGGTGTGCCTGTCTTTCCCCATTACAGAAGGGCACAGATGTGTCTACAGTGGATGGAAATGCTCCCAGAGGGCATTAGAATATTTCCATCCATGGATTCTTGCCTTGTCTTTGTCACCAGCATGACTTCTGCTGGTGCTGATGCTTTTAAGAATCCTGAATGCTTTATGTACTGGGGTTTTATGTGATTTGTCACTGGGAGGTCACAGTCTTTTTCATCTAATTATTTTCTACTGATAATTACTACTATTATTTTATGCTTACTGTTTTATGATGCCACATAGGGACAGAGTCCTACTGTGCTAAGCACAATGCAAGCCATAATAAGGAAATGGTGCTAACATAAAAAAATTCACTGATGTAGTATGAGCTATGTTCCATCATTGGAATAGGCAGGAGGAGGAGGAGAGCTTATGGTGATAATTAAATATGATGGGCAGGATGCAGCCTTCAACTCCCAATTCTGAAGCAAGGGAAAGCATTTACACCCACAATTATCACGACTGGGCAGCAGCAAGCACTGAAACACCTTTTTACCACTTCAACCAAAATGGGACTGTAGTTGTCAGTTTGATGACTCAAGAAAGTAAAAAGCTGTGCTGTGAAAAGTGAAAGAGAAAGATTTTTTAGGGTTCAGCTTTAAGAATGGACTGATTTCCTTTTGAACAGTCAGTAGTTAAATAATAGCTAAATAAGGGAGAATAGATCAGATTTATGGCAGAGTAAAGCTCAGAGTCATCTTCTACATGGTATATTGCTCATACAGAAAGATGGAACTTTTTAAATGAAAAATAAAGAATCCTTATTAGCCTGTTTGTCACAGATTTCCATAAAATGGAAGTCTGGCTGCAGTTCACCACCTTACCCAAGCAACACATTTAATTTCTGCGTCAGGAAGTACAATTTATTTATAAACCAGGAACAGGTTGGTAGGGCGTTCCTTCATCTCGCTTTGGAAGTGGTGATGGTAAATTTACCAAGTGTCTCAAATTGAATCAACATTTTATAGGAGTTACAACTGTCATTTTTATAGTGAATAAAGAACTAGGAGAATGAGGGGGAAAATACCAAGTAATTAGCTGTTGAAATCACCAGCAATGTTTTGCAGACTGAAGGCAGCGCAGTGATTTACGAAAGCGTACAGCTGTAAATATTTTGATGTATATATGTTTGTGTTTATATAGCTATAGATATGTTCCTCATTCAAGTAATGCTGCCTTCTCCTCTTTCCATCACTTCAAAGCACCTCAGAATGCATGCAGGATCCTCACCCAGGGTTAGTGCCATTGTTTGCTGGATGTGGGTGGTGGGTCTCCCCTGGTGCTGGTACATTGGCAGTCCCCATCCAGTCCCCCCAGCTTTATTCTCCTCCTGTGTATTGGAGCTCATTCCTCTGCCCTCTGACGTACCCTGTGCTTCAGGAGGTACCAGGCATGTGACAGTAACCAGGTCTTTGATCTTCAGCCTGATACAAATGAAATGGAGGAAGAAATAGGGGAGCTTTTCAAACAGGGAGAGCAGCCGCTGACTCATTGTCTTCTCGGGGCGTGAGCGGGGCCTTCCTGAGAATTCCTGTGGACTTCAGGAGATCCAGGACTGCTTTAATCTGGCCGTTTGATTACAGTTCCCAAGGCAAGCCTTTCAACTCCACTTTCTGGCAAACAGAACTTTTCTTGGCCTTTCACTGCAGTGTTCTTTCAGCAGTGTCTTTGCATTGCCTGCTATCAGAGCAGGCTGCTTTAAAGAGCCGGAAACCTCATCCTCAAGTTAAAAGGGAATTTCAGATGATTTTACTGGTGCTAAAATTTGGCAGAGTTTCATGGGCCAGGATAACAAAAGGAATTGATCTGTGTAGTCAATAGGTCGTCTGCCCACTTCTCCCTGTCAGCGACACATCCCTCACAGACAGAGCGGTTCTGCAGAGCTCCAGCCTGACATCCTGCTCCCCAGCCTCTGTGCTAGGGAATATAATCCAGGTACACTGGGACACAAATACTGCACTGATCTCAGCAGGATGCCAAAGGTCCTTAGAGTTTTTTGCTCTTCTACCATCATTAAACAAAGAGATCCCCATTATTTTTGCCTCTGAGCAGGGCTATCTGTTGACCTTCCACTTGCTACTGACAGGGCTGCTGTTCCTCTCAAGGGATTCTGCCTACCTTCCCTATTCTGGCTGGAGTAATTCCTCTCACAGTCTCTTTCCTAAACCCTTTTTGCTTTGAATTGTCCCCTTTAGCTCTGAACTCTGGTGTTTCATCACTTGATCCAGCGGCATCAAGGTGAGAGGTTTAGGTGAGGAACGTGTTGCTGAATATCATGTATGGCTGAAAGATGCTTAAATGGATATTTGCCTTCTGACTGCTTTAGGTTTTGTATTATATCTGCAGAGATAAAGAAATGTTCATAAAATTGGTATTGGGAAATTGTGTGAAACAGGAAATTTTGGGAGGAACCTATGAGGTGGTGGAGAGAAAACATTCTTATTCTATTTTGGACAACAAAAATAGCCTGTTTTTCTTTGATTCTCTTCTTTAATGCAAAGTAGAACACTGGAAACATGTATTTCCATTTGTCACAGCTTAACAGCTTGCTCTGGTGGTTAAATGTAAAAAAACAGGTATGTCATGTACAATAATAGTCTGCATAATTAATTATGATACTTATGGCTGTGAGCATCATTTCAAGAGGAATAGAAGTAAGCAGCATCTAACAGTTTGAGAAAGGAGTCAGGATAAATGATTTATCCAGTTATTTGTATGGAGGAGGGGTTGGACTTTGCTCTGGAGCAGCGAGTGAGTGGCATCCAGAGATCCAACCTTGCCCTTGGTACACCTGGAAGATGAAGGGAGTCGCAGGTCAGGGCTGTTTGCCCATCTTACCTGGTTTGTTAATTTGTCAGCTCAAAGAATCACTCTACTATGGCACTTGTCCAAGTTACAAGCTAATATGTGGAATTACTTTGAAACCAGTGGGAATATTGCAGTTAGATTAAGTAGGAGAAGCAATTTTGCTGTTGTAGGATTAAATACAGCAGCAGAGCAGTATTTTCATATTATTTTATTTATTGATGACTTTTTAAAAGCCCACTTAAATTTTTATGGTCATTTTAGTGCTATTAGGCCATCAAGTAGTTAATGGTTTCAAGAATTTTGAGAACCATTCGAAGTTTTTTAGACTAAATATTGCAGAATATCAGTTAACACGTTGCCTTGCTTCAAAAATGTAGCATTTCCAATGGGTGTTTGACATGCTTGGGGCTATTCCAAGTCTTGATACTCAGAAGGAACCAACTGCAATATTAGGCTTTAATATTTTATGATGAGATTCAAGCTGTTTACAAGGTATGTAGGAAAAGTGGATTATATTTTGTCACAGTGCATGTTTTTACCCAGTGTTGGGTACCTGACTGTAATGGAACAGGTTTAGCTCCTCCCCAACAAAAGAAATATAATGCAGCTCTCAAAAAATTAAAGAATAGATTGCTTGTGTTGGATAAATTGGAGTGAAAAATATATCTGGGAGAAGCATCAGATTTTCAGTTCTGATCTAGCAGAATGTTACTCTCTGACCTGCTCCTCTTGTCCCCCATCCTGGAAATGTGCAGGAATTAGGCCACCAAGGATGAGATTTGTCCAGTGTTACTGCATTAAGAATACTACATCCACTCTGTAAGCTGGGTTGCAGAAATGTTGATTCAGTTTATCAAATGCATGTTTTTAAGTCATTTCTGTATGTTTTCTTCAGCCTACCCTAGAACCTTCCATTTATTTCTCCCTGAGAAAATAAATAATTTTAATTTTTATCTATATACTCTAATTACTGCATAGTTCTGCTTTTACCACACTATTTCTGATAATTTGGGTTTCCTGTAACAGTTTCTTAGATTTTTATTTATTTGGATGTTAGTATCTTCATAAAGCAGAAGAATGATGGCTTGATTTTTTTATTTTCCCCTCTATAATGGGTGACCATTCAAAATGGAACAGCTGTGGTGACTGAGAACTGTTATTATCCAGGGTGTGAATTACAGCAAAAGGACTGTAAAATGTGATAGAGTTTCAGACTTTGATAATAAAGATTCATCTCAGATCACCCAGGATTATAAAGGTGTTAAATTACTTCCTTTCTGTGCCTTTCTAATATTTCAGATTTCATAGTAGCATCACTGTCAGGATCTATTTGACATTCTGTAACACTTCCTCAAACAACAGCCTGTCTCTTCTCCTGACAGGGAGCATGCTTTGAATGAAAGTTCATTAGTCTATTGAAACATCTCAGTTAATTGCTAAGCCAGTACCCAGAATTGTCAAGTTCATATTTCCATCTGTGCCACAAGCATAGCAATAAAGAATTTTTTTGGACAGGTTAATTTGCCTAAAATACCGTGTAGTCAATCAGAGGAACAAAGTTGTTGATGGGAGCATCTGTCAAACTGGAGCTTTCATCAGAGCTGTCCCTCTCTGCGAGACGAACATCTCTGGCTTCCACGAGTTGGCAGAAATACAGCAAACAATAACAGCAGCTGCACTAGAATAATGTTATTCTGCTGCTAAACACCAAACAGCTGGGTGTTGCATTGGTAAGAATGCTTTATAGTTTAGCTTCTTATGAAAATAAAACCCAGTCATTCAAATATAGCATTGTTTTAATATTTAATTTAGATTGTTTATATTATTTGCATTTTGTTAATTTTACATTTCATATAATTTGCTTGAAAATAGCACTTTCTTGGAAATTGTGTATGTACATGTGCTTGCATAAAGATTCCTAATACGTGGTGTTTTTCTTTAAAAAACAAAACAAAAGCAAATTAAATGTCTGCACAAAGAGCAAATTAAATGTATAAACTGAAATTATTTAAATGAGCTGGGAACTTGCACTGAGATTTCCAAGGCATGCACTACATGGCCCACAGTGTGCCATTAATTTTCTGACAATCTGAAAGATCATTTAACAATTAAGTTCTGATCTTCTACTGATTTCCCTCATCATTGGTGGTGCACACATTGGCTAAGTTTAGTATTTGCTACATGAAACACATCAATGTTAATGGAGAGAAAAATACAATAACTCATTTTACCACAAATAACATTTTCATGCTCTAGGAGATGAGCTTGAAATGCAAGTAATTCCAGCTAAATCAGTGGATTTAACCTAGATTTACTGTAGTGTGAAAGAGGGTAAAATTTGACCAGCAACATTTAGAGCTGCAGGAGCATAAAGGGCTGAAATGTGATGAGCATTACAGTGTCCAAAATAAGGTTTCATCTGTATATTTTCACTGGTTTTGAGAAGAAAAGTTGTTCCTTGAAATATTTCCTTGAAAGTGTCTCTGTTGTTGTTGATGACTAAAATTTGAGGTTTACCCCAAAACAAGACCAGAAAAAGAAGGGAAAAAATACATCACAATCCTCTGTGTGGGAGAGAGATTCCTCACTATTTTGTAGTTTTTATCTTTGTGATACAGTGTGAGGCTTGACCTTGAAAATTAAGAGTACTTAACCATCCAAGAGAGATGTTGCAGGCTGTTGATTTGCAAAGCACTTTTAATCTCCTCTTCTAAAGGATGGTGGAAGTGTAACCAGCATTAATCCTATTTTGGTCCTTCCTTGAGAAGGTGTCATTCCTCCTTCTGAATAGATTTGCTTTTCCATCATGGCTGGGTTCCCTGGCAAGTTCTTCAGTGAAGTCAAACATATGTGTGTTAGAGAGAGAGTCTGCTGAGGGGGGAGTGTCACAAAGCCCTTCTGGGGGAGACAGTCCCTTGTCACTGCCTCATCCTGATGTTCCACAGTGGGTGGAAGGGAAGAGAGGACCAGGTGGGCAAAGATAAATTTGTGCAACATTTGGTTCCATCCCCCATCCACACTGTCCTGCTTCTCTCCAGGCCTCTTAAATGAGAGAAGGGAGAGCAGTTGGCAGGGGAAAGACTTGGGAATAAGAAAATCCATCAGTTCTGGAAGAACCTAAGCCTATCAGCTACTCTGTATTCTGTCAGGCTGTGGGGGAGAATTTAGCTTGTCTTATTAATGTCATATCAACATGTCTTATTAATAATGATAGAATCACTCGATACCATTGAAAAAGAATATAATAAAACCAGCTATGATAAGAGGTCAAGACACAGAGCAGTTCTTTTCTGAGTACAGTCATCCATAAAAATGTATAGATAGGTTTTCTGTCTCCTTTTTTGAGAGTTTGTGCTCTTAGCAAAGTCAACAGAGGTTTGCAGAAAGCCTCCACTCTTTTCACTGTCCTGAATTGTGACTTTTGCCCTTTGAATTGACCTGAGCATCCAAATCCACAGATGTTTTCAGGCTGGTAGCCAATGCAATGACCGAAAGTTTATCTGTTTGCCCCAATTACTGTATCTTGTCATTGGAATCAATCTTGTTCTGAGAACCAATTCCTTATTGAAAATCTTGCCAATAAACCCCTGATTTCATTTACTAGCAGATGGCAGAGTTGGTTGGTTTTGGTTTGGTTTTTCAAATTCACTGCTTAAATGCAGAGCTTTGTAGGTGTTCTGGGTTTCTACAGTGCTTTACAGATGTGATTACAGCGAAATCAGGCTGGGAATACTGGGCTGGAAACTTGGATGTTGTTAAGGAATCAGGACATGCCCCAGCTAAAAAGTCAGTAATGCTTGTTCAGAATGTTGCCAGAGAAGACCTCATCCCAGCAGTTTTCTACTTATTTTAGCACCCATCTTCATAAATCCACCGAGTTGGAAGGTGGTGCTTTCTGTTTACTGTGTGAACAAGGGTGGATCCAGGTCATACCTTTATTTTTTCTTGTGTAGCTTATTTGAACTTTTTGTTTCAAAAGAAGGATGAATTTGAGGCGGTTATGGAATTTTCTATGTGTCTTGTGTAAATTGAGTTCAGTTCTGATTACTCATTTTATTTAAAAGTAGAATAATTGACCAGCTGTTAATGGCAAACTTCTGAAAAGAGGTCTTGATCCTGTGTTAACTTTTTACATTCCTAGAGGACAATTTGTCATGAAACCAACAAAATGTGCTGCTAATGATTACTTCATTGAGTCCACTGGTTCCCTGGGAGCCATTAAGCTGGAGGGCCATCTGCTCCTATTAGTCCGTGCCTGCCATTCCTGTGGTCTGACCTGCAGGTGATGGGCAGGGAGTTTGGCCAGCACGTGCAGAGCAAGCATTGGAAGCTGGAGGTTTGGGCAGGTGTTTGCCCTGGTAGACTCTCATCCACAATGATTGAAGCAGTGCTGAAGATCATCAAATCAGGCTAGTTCTGAATTCAAGAGGAATCCGGAAACAGTTACAGAGGCTTCGTGGGGTTGTGAAGGCTGTGATCAGAGACAAAGGCTAGAGAAAGTTAAACAGAAAACAATTTCCCAGACAACAGGAGTAAAGGAGATGTAGAAATTGCTGGAGTCCCCTCTTTGAACCAGCAGTGCTGTCTTAATTAGCTCCTCTTAGCACATGAACTGCTTGTGGTGCCTGCACTTGCACAGCCCTGGGTGGTCACAGGACAGGCAGAGGCTAAAACAGTCTAAGGCCCTGAGGGACTGAGAAGTCACAGAGTACCTTCTACAGATCACAGGCTGCAGGATTTTACCCCGATTCTGCTGCTCCTGTAACTTCTGTGCAGTTAAAATGCTCTGTGCAGACAGGCAGCTCACCATGATTTCAAAGCGATGGGATAGGGAACGTGATCCTCTTTGTGACCCTTTGTTCCATCTCCTAAGTGCCTTTGCTGTAAAGACAGTTGCACCCTACAGCTTACTTTCAGCCTTCGGTTGTGGCCATTAATTCTGGCTGTTTCTTTGGTGGGTGGAGTTCCTTTGTCTCTCTGTTTTTGCCTTTTGGTGGCACAGAAGCCTTGAAGTGTGCTTGTTTGAAGTTCAGAGATCTCACAAACACATGCCATGCCAGAACACTAGCCTGCTGCTGTTGTGCTCATCAGCTGAACTAATAAAACACATTACCTCTTCTACAAACTGTGAGAACCCAACCTAGAAGCCGTCAGGGCTGTGACAACATCCACAGTATTGAATTATTACATTGTGTCTCATATTTGCACTGACATCTTAGGTGTGCAGATGTTTTTTCTTCACTTATTTCTGTCTGTGAGCATAAGCACTTTGTGGCATAGCTATAAGTTGTGTCATAGAAGAACATCAGTTTTATTTGCTTTTATTGTCCACCATGGAAACATTGCAGGTTTGATTCTAAATTAATCTTTATTGTGTTCTTAAATTTCTTCTTATTCCTTGACATAACCCGCTATCTTTCAGACTTAGCTTTGCTGGCTACAATCAATTTATTATTCATAAATTCCCTGTTTTGACAGCAGTAGTCTGGATTCAATTATGCCAAAAGGCCCAGTCATACCAGGCTGCAGTGCTGAAAATGAATTGTTCAATGACTCGATCTGTCTTAGCAAACGTTAAGTGATGCTTTGATAATTATATAGACATACGTATGCAGCCAAAAAAATAAAAAGGCTTTGGGAACATTTTTTGCTACCCCCCCGTGGAAAGCAGTAGAGAACAGTGGAGGAAGATAAATTGACAGATTATTAGCTGAGGCATCTTGTAAAGCCAGCCCAGAGCCCACTGCTCCAGCTCCGCTGCCTGCGCTGCTGGAGGCTGGACCGCAGTGGAAGACTGAAGACTGCAGCAGTACATGGAGCAGCAGATAAAATTAACACCATCATTTAGTTTTATTTGTTAGAGTTTTAAGCGAGCTGGAAGATAAAAATGTTTCAAATAACCCCTCGGAGAGAGGCTGTGCTGGAGAATCCCAGAATCTTCATATTTCCCAGTGACAGAACAGTACCTCTGCTGGTGTTTTCGTGGAGGAAGAGAAGGGAAGAGCACTCCAGGTTATCTTTCAGGCTGACAGGTGAGAGGATTGACTGTAGGAGTTTTGAAGGCTGCACGAGGTGTCTGTCAGGAGACAGCAAGTTTTGCTGACAGCATCAGATTTACACACTTGCATGGGCACGCACGTATCCTGTACACCCAGACAGTGACTAAACGCTGCTTCCTTCCCCAGACTACATTTCCCTTCCAGGGTAAAAACACTTCCCTGCTGAAATAAGACCCTGCAGACACTGTGGTAAAAAAACCAAAAACAACAAAACACCACAAAACCCCAAACCAAACACAAACCAGCTTTTTTTGCCCTGAGGTCTTCATTGTGTCTTTTTGTGAGAATTAATTTTTGTTGTTAGAGCTTTCCCTGATCAGAGTTGGCCTGTAGGATTAAAACAGGCACAGGAGGAGGACAGCCATTTCCATGCTCATTTGTCATGTGGTCAGCTTTTTTCTGGAGCAAGAATGGAGCATTTGCAGTATGTGCTGCCTTTTTTCCATGTAGAAATATGCAGGTTCAGATGCAGAAATCAGCTCTGTGGTCCTCACTAGGGATGGAGGGATCCTCAGGAGAAGCCGAGTCCCCATTCCCAGCCATGAAGCAGAGTTGGGGGAGTTTAAGAAGGACCTTTGTGCAAATGTTGGGATCAATTTGGGGAGAAGCTGACCTGGAATTGCAGTTGTCTCTTAGTGTCTAAAAATGGGTCAGAAACTGAAACTCTGGGGAGCTGAATTCTTTTGAAGGTCAGGTCCTAAGTGTTTCAGGTAACAATTTCCTCCAGCACCTTGAGGAGGAAACCTGGCTTTTCATTACTGAGTCAGCTGATTCACCTCACCACCTTCCAGAAATGGCTCAGAAACTGATAATTATGCTCAGCTCTTGTAATTGTATTTTTCATGAGTAGGTACTGAGGCAATGAGGCATTTCAGGAAGTCAATATCGGTGCAGTTATTTTACACTTGGAGAAACTGAGGCATAAAGGTGTGTGCAAGGTCATTCAGTACCCACTGGTAGGGCTGTGGATACAGCCCAGCACTATGAGCTCCTTTGACTAATAATCATGCTAAATAATCATGCTGAAACAATCAGATGTGAGCATTAGATCTTTTTTCTCCAGAAAAGGGTCTGGAAAGGTATGAGCCAGTCTGGGTTTGTTCCTTTTCCTTGCTCTTATTTCCATTTTTCTTTCTTTCTATGTCTTTCCTTCAGAATAAAATTGTCCACTGGGAAGGAGAAAAATTCTCCTGATTTTGTTTAAAAATAATTAAAGGAAGGAGTTTACTGACTATTTTTTATAACAATAGACAGACAAACTACCTTTGTGCTTTTAGGAGAGCCCAGCCTAAACTGAGTTCCAGATGGCTCAGTGGGTACCTCTGCAGTCACTGGTGGCTTTTCTTTTTCTGAATTACTTTCATGCTTGGGCATTACAGATAGGGAACATGTGTCATCCTTTCTCTGAAACAATACACCCCTCCTGTGATTGGGAAGAAAACAGCAATGCAAAGCTCAGTTCTGTAAGGGCTGAATATTCCTGGAGGTCTTCACATTGCCACCAGATCTGTCTTTAGTATTCTGCCAGGAGAACCACTTTTGCAAGCTCAACTTTTCCCTCTCCTGTTCTTCAGCTCACTGTAATTCTGCTTTCCCTACTGCAGCTGCCACTTCCTTTTGTGTGTTCAGTTGTAATCCAAATTTCACGCTGTCTTTGGTCACCCACTTTGCTACCTACCAAAGCAGTCTCTCAGACTTCCTGATAAGGAAATCTTCATCAGCATAAAGTTGATTGCAACATCTGCACTCCCCTCTTCTTCCCCCTCCCCATCAGTGACACCATCAAGTCTGGCTCTGCTAATAATGAAGCAAAAAAACCCCAAAAGATGAAAAAAGAAATCAGCACAAATGAATATTGGTGTCCAAGAAAATGAAGTACATTCAGTACACACCCAGGTAAAATTACTGAATGTGAGATTTGAAACCCTTCATGGAGTTATCAAAAGCAATGGACTAAACATGCCAGATGAACAGTGATTTATTGCCTGTCTTCCTGACCCCTCACTGACGTAATCAATATGTTTATGATGCAGACTGCAAAGTGTCTAAATTAGAGCACATCCTGTACATCCTCCTCTGGCAGGAGCAAAGGCAGTTACTCAACAGGCTGTTGATAATATCCACTGCCTACATCAACTCACCTGGTGATTTTTACCATCTTCTGTCTCATTGAATTAATTGATTTCCTTTATTGGCTATATAAATAATTTCCTGTGTTTTGCTATTTTTCTCTCTCTGTGATTGCTTTTTGCCTTACCAGCATTCTGTGGTAAAAGAATTTGGTAATGGAAGTGTTTGGGTCCTGAAGGGCAAAGAGTGGGATGTTATTTCATAACCTATGATAAATGCAGTAATAAACAATAATCCTAATTGTGTCTTGCACATGAAGCAGAGCCTGAGATGGGTGAGCAAACCCAACGGCTCTGTTTTTCAACTTCCCTGTGCTGCAGGTTGAGAACCTGCAGACTACAGAGGGATGCTGTGCCTCCTGTGTGATGGAGCAGTGCCCATCCACAGGGTTTTTCTCCATAGGGTGGTCAGTGGGACTTTGCCAGGTAAAGAGGTGGTGGAACACATGCATTAGGTTGTATCTGTTAATTGCATATAATTCCTCCCTGCACCTCCACCCCCAAAGCTCCCATGCCACCCTGGCAGGCTTTTTTTTTTTAATAGAATTCATTGGAGAAAATAATGTTTTCAAAACACATCTTTTAAATAGTGCTCAAAATCACCCAAACCTGGTTTGTGGGGCTTTTCATCTTCAAAGCAATTTGTAGCACTAGCTGATAAATATTATGTTACAGTTAATATATCAAAGCATAATGTGGTCTGTGACAGAATTGGTAGGTCATCCATCTGTGTCACATGAAAGGAACTGTTTTTCTGGTTTGGTCTGCTAGTTACCTCTTTACCAAACTAAAGGAAATAACTTTGTAGTGAATCTTCAAAGAGACGTTAGATTGCTTTCTCCTTTTCTTCTCTTCATAGGGATTTGGAATAGTTTTAAAGCATAAAAATCCTGATGTGCTTGAAAAGGGTTTCACGTGCTGACCATAATCTTTGTGCTGTTTCAGCTGTTGGGTCAGCTGTCTCACCAAAGCTCATGTCAGTCTCTTGGGAAACAAATGCCTTTCTGGGAAAAGGGGGTGATATTTTATTGGGTTATCCAGATTAGGTGCAGGTGCTGGCTGAAGAGGCCTCTATTTTTCAATTTCACAAAACTTCAGCTCTGTCTCTTTTGGCATCTGCTGAACATTGTTAAAAGAATGTTAATTTATGTATGAAAATTGAGGAGTGACAAGGTCACAGAGTAGACAGTTCATCTGAAAGAGCAGCATTTCTCATTCATGGTTTTGCACCCCATTAGATTTGTGGCTCTAATCAGTCACATGAAAAAGCTCTAGAGGCACCTGGTGATTGCAGGCACCTTTTCAAAGGTGGCCTCTAAAAAAATATACACAGCAATTAGCCCACTAAATTGACTTGCTTCCTGAAACATATTAATTCTCTCTGAATTACTTAAAGTGACTCCTTTTTAGTTTATAAACTTAAAGATTTATTGGTGATTTCATGCTCTGTGTCCTCAGACTCTGGGTTAAGGATAAAATTAAAGACATAAAGCCCATGGTGAAATGGGAGCAGCTTCCAGCCAGGGCTGTGAAGAGTTTGTACAAATGGAGGCAATAGAGTGCCCACACCCACTCTGTCAGCCTGGAGTTCACTGTGACCCAAACTCTTATCTCTGGTTACATCTGTAATCTGATTTTCTTGAAATGTGATAAGGAGTTCTGAAAGAAAAACACTGCTTCCATCTTCAGTTACCATCCTAAAGAAAGCTTCCAAATTTCACCTACAGTAGTCTTCTTGAACCATTCTACTGTTAAGGATACTTTAAAAAAATCCTTAATTCATTTTGGAGCCTTTAGTTTGAAGAATAAAAAGCAGTGTAAACAAGAAGGTTCAGCTGGTAAGCACAGAGCATATATGAGAAGTGAGAGCTTGAGAACAAATCCTGGGGAAACAGATGGGGCTTGTGCTGTTTCTCCTTCTAAAACCTCAGTTCTCAGCAGATCATCTCGTGGTCTGTTAACTCCAAACATTTGAAGGGCAGGTACTTCTTGGCTTTTCAGAAAACACAAGCAGTGCTAGTGAAGGAGTTACCATTATAATAGATACAACTTTATCTCCAGCCAAGTATTTTGTTATTTCTTTCCAGCATTTTTTTTGCTGTGATGAGGGAGCAGGGAAAATGGATTTGATAGCCAGGTATCTTGTCTTGGACTCATTCTTGTTTCCACTGTTGCCTTACACACATTTCTCTTCTATCTGATGAAAAGTGTTGTACTCATTTTTATTCCCTTATTATGCTAAGAATTAAACTTCAACAACAGCGGCTGTTGCATTCACTGGGAGCTGAATTCTTTAGCTATAAAATTATGTTCTGCGTATTCATGAAAATGGATCAATTAAAGTCAAGGGGACTACTCACATGAGCAAATGCTAATTAACAAAACTGATGCTCTAATGAAGAGAACACGATAATGTTGCAGATAGATTCTGAATATTAAACATACTTTGCTCAGCAGCAGTAGAGGTGTTTACTCCATAGTATATGAGCAGTTTATTAAATTTCTGGTTGGAATTAAATGCTTTGGGTTGGTTCTCTAATTGGTAAATGTTCTGTACTTTTAGACTCAAGTGCTGTCTGGAGCAGTTATGATGCATCCTAAGTGTGCTCCTAAGTCAGAGCTGATCCACAGATTGCTGATACCATCTAGCTAAACCAGACAGGTGGCTTTGCTGCAATAAGGCCTAAGATATTTCTTGCCCAGCTGGTGGGGAAAAAAAGAGCTGTCTTTTTTTTCCTTCTAAAAAAAATAAAATTAAAAAAAGCTCAAAAAGCCTAATAATATAAAGAAGGGACATCTATTATCACATGTAAGTCAGTGGGAGAGAGTCTTTAGAACAGCCTGGTAGCTGGATTTTCACATTAATTTATTTTCCTATTCATGGAAATTCTACTTTCATCACCAAGTGAACTCGGTGTTAATTAATTAAATATGAACTATTGATTAATGTATGAAGCACAGTGAAAGCTGTGGCTACAGGACTGGTCTATTTTCAGAGACTTTTCTGTATTCTCCCTAATATCATCTTAATATTTCATAGTTCAGGTCTGAGTTAGGAGATGTAAACAACCACTCCAAGGGAGATGGGAGGTGGTCCCAGCTGTGTTTTTACAGCAGGGCTGGGAACAGCCCAGAGCTGAAATAGGGCCAAGGCCTGGGGGCCCTGGGGTGCCCTGGCTGGGGTTCCTGCCCAGCCCCACCTCTGGACACTCCTGCATGGGTGGCTCAGCTCAGCAGGCAGGGGGTGGCACCAAGAGAGCAGGAATGATGCCTGTGACTGGAGGAGGAGCAGGAACAGATGTGTCTCTTCCTCACTTGGGTGTTTTGGGGCAGGATTGGGGGAGGTGGAGGCAGGACAGGCAGCAGAGACAGGAAGCACTCAGGAGGGATGAGGTGGGTGCTCTCTGGTCTCGCTGCTTCTCTTCCTCTGTTCCTCCACCATCCTTTATTTCTGATTTCCAGAGGTTTTTTCCAAAGAGGGAGGTGGGAGGGGAAGAAACCCAGGAATTCTTGTTGACCACACCTTCCATGTGCTGCTGACATCACCTAAATCCAGGCTTGTCCTTCTGACCTAAAGCGTGGTGAAAATGGAATTGTGAAACCATGAGGGAAGTGCCTCTGGCAGAAGGGTCTCTTTCATGCATCAAGCAGGAGAGGTGGGATCTGTTACAAGAGGACATAAAACTGAATGTCCTGAACATTGGGATCCTGGAAAGAAATTCTCTCCATTTGTATTTAAAATAGCAGATTGGTTTGAAAGGACTGCTAGCTTTGGGATATTACAGGCATGCATTATTTGGGCACCAAATCCATGTACTGTTGCTGAGGAACCAGGCACAACATGTTTCATGTTGCTGCTCACACAGTAGGTTGTTATTTCTGATTTCTAAAATAACTTTTTTATGGTAATCCAAGTCTTTTACAGCTTGGGGACTGAACAGAGAGACGGAATGGGCCATAATTAATTAAATTGTGGGAAAAGATTTTTTAAAAAGCAAAAGTAAAAAAATAGCCAAACTCCTTTAAAAGCTAGGTTTTGTCAGTAGGTAATGTGTTCCTGTAAGTTTGGGTATTGTCATTTACATTTTCTTAAGGAAATGAAATACTATACCACAGTGCAGTATCAAGCAAAACTAAATTATCCCATGGCATTCATGGTTAAAAGTTTATCCTGACTGCTGTCCTGGCACATCCACATTCTTGCAAGATGTTCAAAACATTCAAAACAGTAAAGAGCTATGATTCCATTGATGTTTAATGAAGTTCACCACACAAAGGCTTTCCTTAAAGAAGCTCTGAGTCTGAAGTGACAGACAGATGTCAAGGTGGTGCTGAGTGTGAAATGAAAAATTGAAAGCAAACAAATTGTTTAAGTCATTTATGGGATGTGATCTGGCCCAACTGTGAATTCTTCTGTGGATGGGTTGGGAGTGCTATCAATCACCCTTGACACAAGTTATTTGTGCATAATTATAAGTTATTGACCCATACTTAGTAAGAAGGGCTCTGTGCATGCTTAGCATTGTTTGATCCCAGCCTCATCTGTCATTGAGACATAAAGTACCAAATATTGCATATTTCTGTTCTCCTTGCAGATAGGACCTGCAGGTATCTCTAATTGCCCTAATACCAATCCACAGAAGGCTAAACCTCTCTCTCCAAGCTAATCCATCCTAGCACTGTCAGGAAACAACAGCCTTTTAGTGCAGGAGGGGAAACATCCAGCTTTGAGCAGGGATTTCCAAGGTGATCCATGGTGGTGTTCTGCTGGTGCTGGCTCTCGTGGCAGCGTGCCTTTGATGCATGGTCTGTCACAGAGCTGCCCACATCCAGCCTTTCAGATCTTCATAAGCCTGGCAGATGAAAGGTAATTTCAGGGCTGTGATGAACAGCAGAACCTTGGCTGGTCAGCTCCGAGGGCCCTGCGGTGCTAATTAAGATCTCAGATGTCTGGGTGACCTTGGCTCTGCTTCCACGTGTGTGAGGGGACACAGGTGGGGCAGACACAGGGGTTGCAATCTGACATACTGAGTGTCAGCTCCTGAAGAAAAAAAGGCACTGGAAGGAGTTGGATGACCAGAAAAAAGGATTTGTAAGTAAAGGTACTGAATGAAGTAAGGACACAGGGTCTGAGCCATGATCTACTGAAGTCAAGGCAACCTTGACCTAAGGAGGGTTTTATTATGGTTAAAGAAAGAAAAATTGAATCTTTCTAATCGCTGCTGACAGTGATGGTGGTGCTTGTTTTTCCAATGATGGTGTTTTGTGTTTTACAGCAAAGCCTCTCTGCCTCTTTTCAAGGAAATCTCAATAGGAGTTGAACCTTGTATATATTTTACTGAGTTTTGGGGGGATAAAAATACTAACTTCTTTCATTTGCTGGGAGTGCTCTGTCTAACAAGTGTCCTTTTCCATTTTTTATTATTTTTACAGTAACAGCTATAAAAAAAGCAAATTAAAATATTTAAACACAACACTGAAAACATTTGTTTGTGCCTGCTGGCCAGCTTCCAACTTGTGTAATTAAATCTTGCAGTCTGTTACCTAAATACTTCCCGCAGTTCCTACTCAGTGCAGTCCCTTCCCTGAGTTTCTGGCCCCAGCCAGTTTTGCTCCTGCTTTGCACTGCGGCACAGCTGCCACTTTGGATCACAGGGATGGCTGCATTTCTTTGGGAAAACTGATTCTCATATATAAATAATTGTTAAAGTGCTTTGGAAACCTCCTTGGGGTGAAGAGCACCATTGAAAAATAATAAGCCTTTCAAATACATTATTAATATTGATGCCATTGCTGATCACATTCCAGCCCAGGGACAGGGAGGAGGTTACTCTGCAGTCTGTGTCATATCCTGGCACCTGGGAAACCTGGCTGTGAAACCAGGCCCTGCCCCAATGTTCTCTGTGAGACTGGACAGATCATTTATTTATCCCTTTGTGCCTCAGCACTCCCCACCCTGGACTTTCTTGCTCCATGGCTTATTTAATGTATATTTTTATTTTTTTCAGAACAAGGGGTATTTGTTAGTGTGGGTGGCCCATTTTCTGATTGTGCTGTCAAGGTGGACACTGTGAAGTCAGACTGAAGTGAGCAAGCAGAAAGTCCTGATATCTGGGCTTGGTTAATGAAACCCTCCTTGTCACTGCACTTTGCAAGTGAACACAGATATTTTTTCTAAATTAGAAATGACAAAATATTTCTCACGTTGAACACAGAGGATCACCCAGCAGACTTGTTTGTTCTGCACTCATTTTCTGTTGCACAGTGTAGGCATTTAAGCTGTGTCCACTGCCAGGTTTTTTATCCTTCTTCACCCCTTAGATACTCTTTTGTAACCTTGGAAAGCAATTTGTAACGCATGTGAATGTGCAGAAAATACTCAGTGCTGATTCCCATACAGCAGAGCAGTTACTTACAGCTGTCCTTTAGTTTGAGTGAAGTCCTTCACTTTATGCTCAGATTAACCAATGTTCCAGCTGAATTTGATGTTATCTCTCTTTTATTGATGTGAATTATTTATAGCAGAACTGTTGAATCATCAAAATGCAATTCCTGGGACTATTATTTATGCTAAGATATTAATCCCATGTTCCTATTAAGATTTATCCCTCTGTTCCTCATACTGGATTCCTGAATTAAATTTAATTATTCCATCTTTCTCTTTTGCAGTTGAAGTGCAGTTAGGTTCGTAAAGTAGAAGTATTAGCTTGTGGGTGACTGTGTTGAGGTCAAACACAAAATCTGTCTTCCCTGCTTTCCTGTAGGTGTGGATTTGAATTTTTATCACAACCAGAGGCAGCTCATGGGTAGCACCAGGGTTAAAGATAAAATTCTTTTATACGTGGGATTTTTCTGGACATGTGGATGCAATATTTGGATTGCTCCAGATGGAGACACTTACATTCCTTCTCTCCAAAGGGGACTTTTGGTTATTGTTGGAAGAGAGCTCAGGTGATACTATAGGTGTAGCCCTGCAGTTTTGCTTCTTGCTGAACGTCCTGCTTGTGCCCCTTTTCCTTTCCTGTCCTCCTCCTGCAGGGTGAAGCTTCAGGAGATCGGTGCAGGTGACAGTTTTTTCTCCCCAGCAAATAGTCCCATGGTTATTTTGTTCTCAGAATAAGTGTTTCCTTTCTGCTTTTCCCCTGCTTGGCACCAAGAAAGAATGTGGCATTTGGGTTTAGCATACAGAAATCCCCATGCAGCCTGGGGAGAGCAGCCTGTGCAGTGCCAGCTGTGACAGAAGGTGTTTGAAGATCTACCTGAGGCAGAACACATCCTGAGTGTGTCTCTGGGCATCCCTGCAGCCAGGAGGAGCTGTGTTGGGTGAATGACTTTGGGTATTATGGGACCACTTCAGTGGGAGGTGCCAAACTGGTTCTCTGGTAGCCTGAAAGATTTTGCAACCTCAGGGTGAAATGTGCCAGCTTTTGTTTTCCTACATTCACTCCCCATGAGCAGAGGCCAGTAGAAGTGAGAGCTCCACATGGAGCTGTGGCTTCTCTCCCTCACTTTGGGAAGGAAGAGGGGTCTGAAACACAAATCAGAACATACTGACATAACCAGATAAATCAGAACTCTTTGAGGAGGTAATTTGTCTTTCCAAGTTTTGCAGGCTGGACCAGGCAGCTCAGCAGCACTGGGAATTGCCCCCAGCCCAGTTCCCCATCTCCTTGCATCCTCCTGCCTTTGCTCTGCTCCTTTGAAGTCAGATCCTGCCCTCGGAGCAGCTGCAGCTTATGGCAGCACATTTCATTTTGTGCAGCTACAGCTACTTGCCACAAGCACTCCTGCAGTTGAATTTAACACCTTTTATAATAATTACTGTTATTCTTGCAGGCATTTCTCCATATTTGTATTCTAGTCAAGGCCCCCTCTCTTGTGCTGATAGTAATGATGTCATGGCAGAGAGATCCCCCTGGCTTTATTAAACTTGGATTTATACAGTGCTTCTGTCTTGAATAATTCAAGACAAGGCCCAAAACAGGGCTCCAGATAAAGGCCACACATAAATGTAGGGCAGCTCAGGTGTCAATGTTGCAGACAGGGTTCTAGTTCATCTCTGGCCTTTCTTTGTATTTCTGATTTAAAAAACAAACAAACAAAAATAAAAGTAAAAAAAAAAATTGTGATTTCAATGTAAATCAATTCTCTCAAGGATTCTTTCCTCAGCGTACTTGTACATTCATATAGCAGGATTTGGAAAACCTTTTAGCTTTAGGCACCTACAGATGGTTCCTCAGAAAGCACACATCCAGAGCAGGGGTAGGGCCTCTTGTTTGTGTATGAATGTCCTCTGACCTCTGGTGTTTGCCTTTCATTTGTTCTGAGAGCAGAACTTACCTCATCCTCCTCCAGGGTGACAGGGTTAAACTGCTCCTGATACCACTCGATGGAATAGCAATAGTGGCAGCCAATAAAGTGCAGCCCATTTTAAACCATTCCTAATGATTTAAAGAAGGAAGAATGTCACCCAGAAGAACCATTTCTTCATTTAAAAGATTTTTCTACAATATTTTCCTGTGACTGATGTGATAGATGCAAGCCCTTGATCTTCAAATCATTGTTGTGTTTTCAGTGATAAATGGCAGAGTTCTGCTGCCTTTGTGTGTGAGCACAAGTGTTCAGGGGTGGTGTTTGGGATTGCAGGAGTGGCACATTCCCTGCACTTACAGAAAAAACTTAAGAATTCATTTAAATAACTAGGCATCATATGCAGGTAATCATATCTAGTCTTTTTGAAAAATTTACTTGACCATTTGAAGTATGATGCAGCAGGGCATTTGGATTAACACTCCTGTTGTTAGTGGGGCTTCCTTCAATTACAGTGTTGGGTTTTCATTTGCCTCGTTTGGATTGAGATCCATGATACAGTTTGTTTGTGTAGTCACATGCAAATAAGAATAATATTTAAAACATAGAGTACTTTAAATATTCAAAACACTGTGGAAATGTTTGCAGTTGTTCTTGCAACCCCTGCGTGGAGTAGGAAAATAGTGGAGTTATGACTTTAAGGCAGTTTTGCATGGGAAAAAAGGTTTCATAGTATTGCTGATGGAAAACAAGCATCAGACCTCCAAACCTGAGAGTGATGTGAAGGGACCTGACACATTTAACGTTGTTTATATTTGTATCTCAGTTTCAGAGCTTTCAGAGATGACTTTTTCAAGTTTTCTTGACAGGGAGGAATAGTAAAATCCACTTTGCTTTTAATGAGCAATGAAATGATGTCACATCTTTTCCTGAGGCTGGAGCCCCTCAAAATGCAAAGAGAATTTCACAAGACTTACAGTCACAGGCAGGATTGTGCATCCCTGAAGTTGGCAGAGATACTGTCACTGAATTGAGGAGGATTTGTGTAACACCTCTGTCTCCTGGGTAGAGCTGACAACATTTCAGGGGCTGGTCATGGCAGAAATACCAAGTTTCATGATTTGCCATAGGTTCTTAAAAGAATCCTATTAAAACCATGTGTGTGCATTAAAATTTATGGAAAAATGAAGGCAATAAGCTGTTACCATTCTGCTTACTGCAGGGGGATTCACAAGCCTTTCTCTGGCCCCAGGCTGTTGTCTGCTCACCTGTTGGTCCATCTGGTTGTATGCAGTGAGGAGGAACCACACATCCAGTCATTCTTTGTATTTCTGTACCTGACAAACCTGTCAGTGTAAACTTATTTGGGTGGAAAGGATGAATCATGCTGGAATTAACATGCTGATTGAGTGGGAATTACATTTACAAATGTGCAGCACGGTGTGATGGAGTGTTTATGCCCCTGTGAAAAGGCATCTGGTGGCTGGAGTGGCAGCTCTTGAGCTCTCTGCAACTGCTTCTCAGCTCGAGCTGCTCCGTGCCAGCTTTCCTCATCTGTACTGAAGGAAGCATAACCTCATTGTAGAAAATTACCCTGAGATTCCCAGCAAAAATGGGGATTTTGACAGTGTCACCCTCACACTCCTTAAATGGATTGCCATTTCCACCAGGAAAGAGTAAATGAAACAATAGTTGTTCCATTTTTGCACTGTTGTCAGGGAGGGAGCACGGGAGGAAACCAGACATCCTGAAATCTGTGGTCCTTAGGAGCCCTTTATTAAATGAAGAAGGAAGATACTTATCCATGATGTTGCCCTCCTGTATTTACAGGGATTTGAATGCATATATCTAGTCATTGGTACTAATGAGCTTATCAGAGTCTTTAAAGTGTTTTCTAAATCAGCTAGGCAGAGCTTACCCAGGCTGTCCTTGAGGCACCTTTTTTTTTCTTTTTTTTTTGAAATAGATTATTATATTTCTCTAAGGTATTTATGTGATCTCAGATACAGAGCACTGATCTTCAGTGCATCTCCAGGAATACAGCTGGCACAGGGAGGAAATGACTGATTGGAAGAGTGGGGAATTGAGACCTGCTCTGATATACTGAATCCTAAGCAAGTATCCATCCTGCTGCAGTTATTGCTGTGTCCTAATGTTCATGTGACTATTCAGAGGCAGATGGGCAACACTCTAAAAGTAATTTAAGCTCATGAAACAAAGCAAGTATTCCACAATTATTAAGAGTTTAGCACTTACTTTTTGTAATTCCACCCATCACAGGGAAGGATTTCAGCAGCTCTGCAGAACTGCAGCAATTTGAAGGATGCCACCCTCTTAATACCAGTTTTAGCAGACTTAATATTTTGCTTCTTTAATTCCTAAGTGAGTCTGTAAATGCGAGGTGTGCATTTCTGCAGATTTTGTTCATCACTAAAATAAATAAATGAAAAAATTGCCTTATTCCTCAAGGACTTTCAGCTCCATCTACAGCAGAGAGTGTAATTATGCCCATATCATTGATCAGGGGACTCCTCCCCTCGCTCCAGTCTGTATAGCACCAGGATTTAGCATTTAAACTATATTTAAGTAACTGATGTATTAGACAAAGGAAACCATGCAGTAAGTGGATTGCCATCTACTTTTAGCTCAGCATGCTTGTTGAATGCAGGCCAAACTTCTTCGTTTCCTGGCGTTTCCTTTATTGTAGCCTGAGGAGCAGCGAATATCTGTGAGCAATTGGAGGTTTCTAGCATTTCACTTCACTGAATTCTCTGTTCCCTGTTGTCTCGTACAGACTGTCAACCATTTGTATTTCTGGGTTGGAACTAATCAGACCCATCTGGTCTTGCTGACAGTGTGAGCCAGGAGGATAACTCTGTATCATGATACAGGATCCTGGAACTTGGGCCATGGAGAAATTTACTGCCTCGCCTATTCCTGCTTTTTAATAAACTCAGCAGTGCCATAGCACAGCTTATTTTCTCCTTTGTTTGTTTTAAATCAAAGACAGCAGTTGTCTGTCAGACCACAAATGTATAAACACTAAGCAATCCATAGATTAAAACGTTTCCTTCTAGCTTAACCTGTAAGTAGTTCTTTGTATCTGTGCTGGATGGAAGATTTTGTGCTGGAATGAGTTTTTCAGCTACAGAATAAATTAGTAACCAGACAAAGAATAATTATTGTCTTTTCAGTGTTTCTTAATATCAGCTGCTAAGTGAAGGTGAGGTAGTGTAAGAGCTCCTGTTGCCTAGTCTGCTTTGGAAAGAGCATCCAGGCAGTTCCTAGATTGCTAAAAGAATGCCAAATCAAAGGCCATGTGAGGCACTAATGCTGCATATTGTATGAAGTGTGCATACCTGGGAGTATTTGAATTACATCTTCATTGTATGTTAGGGAGAGAATTCAAGGCAAATCAAAGTTTGTATTGATTTTGGAACTAGGGGAGGGGTTGTGGAGGATTATCTGAATAATTCTATTATTCACCTTTCTGTTGGAAAATTAAAGTGGATAGTGCAAAGAGCACTACTGAGAGAGATAAATGAGCTGCTTCACTTCAGAATGAACTCTCGTCTCAGCAAACTGTTGACATTATGTGCCTAAATTCCTAATGCACTTAGTAGAGTTATCTGCATAAAATATCCTTTAAATTCAAGAATGACTTCCATCAGCCCTGTAATGATATCAGGGGATGATTGTGCTCCCATTTTATTTCAGTGGGTGTACACAAATACTGCTATTCTACGAGATTATTAAACCTCAAAGGGCGCGTTTTGTGATTATTTAGGACGGATTCCATTTCAGTGGTTCCAAACCTTGCAACCTTGTTCAGAGCAGTAAAATAAACCTGTAAGATGAAGAAAGACATTGTTGTCTTTTGAGCAAACATACTGAACAAGGGATTCTGTAATTGAACTTCTATCAGCACCTTTGCCAGTGTAGTATCAAAGGTACAGAATTTGATATTGCCAGTTACAAGCCTTCTCACACATCATGAGGCAGAAATGCTTTGCTGGAGGATTTAGGGACTGTACCTAAAATGTGGGAGCTGGATCACAGCTCTGCAGGATCCATGGGTGCTTTTGTGTCCCTTCTCCATCCTGGCCCTGTCAGAAAGCTCAGAAGTAGTTTTAGTACCAGTGAATTTTGTTTGGCCATGGTAGCGCTTATTACTGTCAAGCTTGGAAAAAGACAAAGTTAAAAACTCCAAAATCTCTGTCACCAACAGACAGAAATTCATCATACAGAGGGGAAGGAGAGGAGAGGTTGCAGGGAATGCAGCTGGACAGAACCCTCACAATATCGTGCACCATACAATTCCCAGGCACAAAGGGTAACTGAGGCAGAGCATGGTTTGCTGATCTGCCATGGAAATCAGAAACGAGAGCATCAGTTGCAGCTATAAATCTGCCTCGCCAGGAATTTCTCAGCCTTTCTGTTCCTACCCCAAAAATGAGTTAGGGAACGTGAAGAATATTTGTTCATGCTGTAGGAAGGGGTGAAAAGAAAGTGTTATATGGGTGAGCAACAGCACTGGGGGAAGCGGCACTGAAGGAAGAGCTAAGGTTTTTGCAAAAGTTTTTTGGCAAGAACACATCTCTAAAGGTTTTCTGTGATGCAAATATCCCATTTTTCTCATGTTAGAGAGGATAAGGTATTGGGGATAAAACTTCACATTACTTCTGAGTCATCTCACAGGATTTTTCACTCTGTTTCTTGAGTCTTGTCTTGAATAAGCTCCTACTCAATTGAAATTTGCTTTGGTCCTAATGCTGTAAAAACTGAGTAAGCACTTTAAGATTTGCCCCATTGATTTTGCCAAGTTTTGGTTGAGTGAGAACTTAATAAAGGTTTTGGATTGTGAAGATAAAGAACTGACTTCTGACATCCTGATTCAATTTCTAGCCAGTCATTTTACGGATTAACTCCCATTGAGTTCAGCAGGAGCGTGTCAGTGCAAGGGCTGAGTCAGGATCCAGCCCTGGCTCCCCTGCCAGGAGTCAATGTCTGCCTCCTTTAACCTGCCCATTGATCCAGGAGTTCACAACTTCAGGGAAGAAACAACCACAGCTTCTGTGATGAGTTTGATCACAGGGCAGGGGTTGTGCTGGCTCCAGCACACAGAAAGTTAAAAGGAGTCCGAGCAGAGGGAGAGAAGGGAAGGACATTTGGTCTGAAAAGGAGAAGAGGGCTTTTCTGGGCCATGGGGCAAGCTGTGTTTATCAGCAGAGGAGAGCAGTGAATTAGATCCTGCAGTTACAGGTGTGGTGATGGGCTGGTGTTGGATTAAGTCCCAGCAGGCAGAAGGAGAAGGAAAATGTGGGACTTGTGCCTTGTGTTGGTGGTGATGGAAAAGCACCAGTGAGGTGAGTTCCTCACCATGGTGAGGAGCATTTACCACACAGAACTGCACCACCAGCTGCAAAAATGGGTCCACATTTGGAAACTGATGGCCTGAGAATATTTCACATCTCTCTAATGCAAGCATTGCAATTTCAGAGGGTTCCAGACCCCAAAGCTCCTTTCTGGGTGTGCTCCCTGCAGTGAGGGGCAGTGGTGTCTGTCTGTGAGCTGCACAGGGCTGCTGTGGCTCTCCTGCCATCCATGGACACCCCCATAGCAATGCAGCAAACTCCACACCCCTCTGCTGCACAATTTACGCATTTTGAAAGTCCCACTCAGTCTTCTCCAAAACAGGGGAGCAGTGAGGAAGCAGCCACTCATGCTGTAAATATCCCTTCTTCCTTCAACAGCAGAAATCAGGCAGCTTTCATATGATGTCATGAGTTGCTGTCATTATTCTTCCTTTTCTATTATTTTCTTTTATGTCTTTTTTAAATCACTTATGTCTACCAATTTGAGCACAGTCTTGATGTATCCAGGATGTTTCCTGTGAGATGCTTGTCTGAGTTTGTTGGGAAATACGTAGCATTTCTACAGATTCTCATTAATAGAGAATACATTTGGGAAGGGTAGAAGATTTCTGATTTTGAGGGGAGTACATTAATTTTAAAAGTAAGTCTGCTTGATTTATGGTGGAGATTAATAAACTAACGAGATTTGTTTGGAAACATGAAGTTTCTTTTTTTGGGTTGCATAAGCACGGCACAGTCTCTTAAACATTTTAAATCAATTTTCTTTGCACTCTTAGAATTCGAAAACCACAAAATGGATTTCTTTCAAGTTTCTTGTACTCCAAGGTGCAGCCCAGAGGGATTTTTTTTTTTTATTTTTTTTTTGTGGCTTAGAATAGGGTTTTGTTATGAAAAGCCTGACAGATCCTTTACTATACTGTCACCGGGTACAATGCTCTAATATATAGTGCGAGATTAACTTGTATTTTAATAAAGTATCTTGAACAGAATAAAGGGAGCATTTTAAAAGTATTAGTTGAAATCTGTGTTAGTTTAGTTTGAACCTGTGTTAAGAGAATACACTTTCTTTAGTTTCTCTGGTTCAGTCAAGAGTATAAGCAGCAAAACTGTGATGTAGGGAGCCTTTCAGATGGTTAAACATTTCAGTCCTCTGTTCCTTACAAAAGTTGATGCCTTTTGAAAATGTAGCTGCTCTGTGAGCTTTGCAGAATGAAAAAAATGTTCTGAATTCCTTTGTGTAACACATCCCTTCTTCCCAATTTCTTGCTAAAAGAGAAGAAATAATAAAGGGCATCACGGCCATTCTCTGTCCATTCCAAACCCTGGCCATTACTTGCTCCCTGCCCCCAAACACACGTGGCTCTGGAGTGTGGCCATTCCTGGACAGGGCTTAAGGGGCACTGCTGGCAGGGCAGCCTGGGATCCCATTGCCACAGGAGCAATAACCAACCTGCCAAACTGTGTAGGTTCATTTGCTCGGGTTCTGCTTTTACTTGTTTTTCCCCTGCAGACGTGTGTGATGGCAGCTTTTCATGTGTGCTGGATTACTTGAAGGAGTTAAAGTTGTCCATTTTTTAGAAGTTTATTTTATATGCATTAGCACACTCATATGGATGTATATATAAATATATGTATGTTTATTTATGTAATGAAGTATCTCAAATATCTCATCCTGGCCATTGGCAAGGATAAGATGTAATTCATAGCAGGACCTTCAATCTGCTCCTGTGTGTTACATCTTACAGGACATAAAGCTTGATAAGAATTGTGAGAGCCCTGATTACTTAGGTAGGAAAGATGGCCAGATTTGGATTAGTACAGACTACAAACCTTTGTTCTTCTGAGCAAGCTCTAATTAAGGGGGTAATGAGCAACGTCCTTGTGCTGGTAGCACCTCCCATACTGACTGCTGAGAGGCTGTGGGATGGACTGCAACTGAGGAGGAGGTTCTGGACCATTGGCTTCATCTCAAAGGGCCATTTCTGTGTTGCAGTTCACATGATGCACTCACATAGACACTGCATGGACATGTCTGTGGAATTGCTTCCTACAGAGTTATCTGAGCTCTGCCCAAACCAGAGTCTCGTCTGTACTCAGTGGAACAGGAGCTTGGGTGCAAAACACTGTCCTCCATGTCTTGAGTGTCACAGATGTGTCACAGCCCTGGGCACCAAAGGGATGATTACACGTGCACTGAATTAGCATCAAATTCTTATGGGTGCTGTAAAAATAAGAGCCCCTTTTCCATGTGTCTGCTGGGGTAGTTGTATGGCATGGATGTCTGATCCCTGTTGTACATCCACACTGACTTTGAAAGTGGAGACTATAATATTATGTAATCTTGGCTTGAAGGCAAATATTAGCTAATTTAACCAGATATAATCTACCCCCAAATGTCTACACTACTCACCACTGAAGCAGTGTTTTTAAAAGGTTTCTTAAAATAAGCACAAATTTAAAATTGTGTGTTTAGCTCTCAGGGAAATAACTAGTATTTAACTGGAGCATTGGTTTCCCTGTGCCATGCACTGCTGATTTACTGAAGCTGGACAAAGTAATTCCCATCAGCATTGATTGAGAATGTCCAGGTTTTGCCTTTCAATTAATTATGAAACAATCTGTTGTCAGCATTCCCAACAGATAGTGGGACTTTGCCATTCAGAGTTAATGTGGATGAATGTGGATGTAGTGAGGCACTGGAAAGAAAGGCTGTAATGAAATTCAGACTGAGCTGAACTGGAGAAAAAGGGCAGAGAGGAGAAGAACAGGCACACTGAGATCCTGGACAAATAGAGAGGGGCTGATGAATCTTTCAGTTCCAGCAGGCAGGTTGGATGCTGGGCTCCAAGGGACTGGGCATGAGGAGTGGATAACACAGCATCTCTCATGGAGGAAAGTCCTTCTGGGCCCCAAAAATGAGCTGGGCTGGGGATGGCAGACTGAGAGCTGCTTTCCTGAGCTGTCACCAGGACACTGGGGTGTTCACACATTCTTCAGCTGCAGGTGCTCCTCTGTGGTAAGGACACAGCAGCAGCAAAAACTTCCAAAGCTGGGAGCGTTTCCGTAGCTCCATCCTCACCATCTCCCTTTCGTTAATGTTTGTGACTGCTCCTCCCTCAGACTGTGGAGGAATTTACATGACTGCAGATGTGTGAAAAGACCCACTGACTGGCAATTCCTGATCTGCTTGGATGTGTGAGGCCCAGAAGGGGCTGTGTGCACCAGGGGCACTTCTGTCCCCACCATGTGCATCCCTGTCAGTGACACTTCTGTGTGGACACATTCAGTGTTCATCCAGCTGTCTGGAGGGATTCAGTTCCCCCAGAATGCAGGCAGGTGTCTGGTGGGATTTGCTAAATGCTTAAACCAGTTGGCTCTTTCACACCCAGTGAAATGAGTCTGTTGGGATGCATAATTCACTGAAGTAAAGCACTGGGACAAATCTTTGCCCCAGCAAAATGTTCCTGAAACCCCCCCAAAAACCCCATCTAATATATGTGTATAGGAAATTTCAAAGATTCAGCCATTCAGAACATAAGTTCACTTTTTGGTAGTTTTCCCTCAGTAACTTTAGAAGTCATTTTTTGTCTGTATTTTGAATGCCACGGGGGTTGTGCCTGCTGAGAAATTAGCAGAAAGCCATGCAGTCCATCCATCATTGTTGGTGTGTTTGTTGGTGTTTTCCTTCCCACGTTGTATCTTGAAACCCATAATTAAGACTAATCTTTTAAATGCCTTTGTAGAAAAAGAACACAGCAGGCATAGAGTGGACTTTTTTATTAAAATTAACAAAAGAAGCAAGATTTGTACATAACATATAACTGCTGAACATTGACTTAGTCATTAAAATTGCTTCTGTAAGCCTGTTCTTACAGATACTGAGTAAATAAAATTGCTGTTGCTGGCAGATTGATATTTCTGTTCACACTAAAAATTTAGAATTTAGGATAAGCAGTTCTTCCATTATAGGCTATGGAATTCACTGGAATATGTCCAGCATGTTAACAGCCACAAAAGTAATTAAGAATCACCAACAGTTGTCAAGAACTGTATATTTATAGTTATCTCAAGACAGAAGAAATTCTCTTCTGAAGTAGAGGATACTGTTCAAATACTAGGATGTTACTGTATACAGTGGCCAGATTTTGGGAATTAGACACACCCTTTTTTAAAGCATGTGCTTATCTGCTGTCCTGGATCTAACTAGTGACCTGTGCTGAATGAATCAGAGCACATGCCAGTGCATTTTATAACTGTGAAAATGATGCTATTTACAGCTACCAAGGGAATGATGCTATAAATAAGCATTGATTTGGAGGGTTTTAGCCTCTCCAGTTCAGCATTTAACAGTCCAGTCTTTCATAACCAATAAAACTGCTTTGGGTTCTTATTGATATTCATCATTCCAGATTGTGTTTTAATATTCTGGAAGAATTAAAAAATATTTTTATCCCTCTTTGTCTGTAGCTTTACTTAAAAATCAACTGGAGATTTTAATCTCCTTAAGAATACATGAATGTTCAAAAGAGGGATTGGGTGATTTCTCTCTTGGGTAGTACAAGTTGATTATCTTTCTGATCGCCATTTCTCCCTGTTAAATGGTTTTAGTGACTACCTAGGAGCTGGAATGTCCCAGATGTAGCTTCTTAGCAGATGATGAATGCCTTTTATAACATGCCCTTCATAGGGGCTTAGACAGTCTGGAAGGATTCACAATAAAGCCTCAAGATTACTCTGAGCACACAAACACAATAGCACAGCAGCTGATGTTTATTCATCCTCCATGAGGCTCGTGTAGGCGAAGAGAGCAGGGTTCCTGCTTCCTGATGTCCTGGGGTCATTTGGCATCAAACGTGTCCCAGACCTTTGGGTGTATCATGTTAAGGCTCTGCTGCACTTTGTGCAAAGATGACATTTTTAACTGATGCTGTCTGCTTCCATTTTTCCTTTTTCCCTTTCACCATCTCTTTTTCTTTCTCCATCCTTCCATCCTTCTGTCCTTCCTTCCTTTTTACTGTCCAAGATGATTCTAGTTTACAATGAGCTTTATTTTTGAATGGGAAAGGTACTGTTGACAGAGGGTCAATGTGATGAGGGCAGGGACACTTTCCACTAGGCCAGGCTGCTCCAAGCCCCATCCAGCCTGGCCTGGGACATTTCCAGGGACAGGGCAGTCACAACTTCTCCAAGCAAACAGTTCCAGAGCCTCAGTACCCTCGCAGGGAAGAATTTCTTCCTGGTATCAAATCTAGACCTTTCAAAGCCATGCCCACTTTGTCCTGTCACTGCATGCCCTTGTCCAAAGTCCCTCTCCAGCTCTCTCATAGGGCTGCCCATGCTTCAGAATTTCCCTGCAAGAGTGAGGAGAAGAGAGAACATGGCCCTTAATTGCAGATCTGTTAACTAAATTACTAAAATTAAACACACTGTTATCACTGTGACAGGGCTGGGCCATTGTGCACAGTGATTTTGGAGATGAAGCCTCAAGAATGATTTTGGAGCTCTGTGGAGACCCTCAGGGCTAATTGCAATAGTCTGCTTATGGATTGGGAACAGATCCAGCTGTGAGGACATCTCAGCACCTTTTTCTGCTCCATTTACAGTGGGAGACCCTTGCTTTTACTGGGATAAAACCTCAGAGTCAGTGAAGTTACTATTATTGCTGCTTTACAACTCTTGCTAAGAATAAATAGGTGAAATGGAACTTTTTGCTTGAATGTCTCTTTTATCTTCCTGAGGTGAATATCTGCCATGGTGTTCCCTTGTTCTGAGGTATTGTCTGGGAAGCTTTTCCTTTCTTCTGCATTTTTGATATATTCTCTTATCTTCTAATAAAAAAAAAAACCCAGCAAAATGCAAGCAAACAAAAAAAGAAGGCATCTCAGAACCTGACCTCCTTCCCCTCCCAACACATTGAAAGGCTTTAATGAAAATAACTTTTGGCAGCTGTGTTTGAGTGACCAATGTGGAATGGGATGTGACATCGGAGCATAAACAAAATGTATAAATGTATGCAGGACACAATACTACAGCTGGAATAAAAGATTCAGATGCCTTTTCTTTTTGACACATTGCATTGTAAGGTCACAGACTGAGCTGAAGATGCAGCTTGAGGAATGGAAGTGTCTAGGTTGATGTAAACCAGTTTTAACCCCCTCAGTATTTCGAGATAAATAGCGTTGACTTGGAGAAGGCACATTCTCACTTTACATTCAACCTCTCTGCTTCCTGGAGAGCATTTTAAATCTTAGGGGCCTGAGCCAGCCACAAATTAGGGAATAATGGGGGTATCAGTGAGGTTGTTTCATGGCTTTTAAAATTAAAGGAATTCTTAGTGAGTTACCAGCAGCTTGCTCTGCTTTCTTTTTTTTTTTTTTTCTTGCCATCTTTTCATTGTATTCACTTTAAAATTCTTCGATGAAGATTGGCATGGTAAGATCAAAATCAGTGCTGTGTAGAAAGCAAGTTTTTACAGTTCTGTCCTTTTTTTTCTTGTACCTGGTAAGAAAAGATGTCATTAGGAGGACTGGCGATTTTCACCTCAAATGAAACGTCAGATCTAATATTCCCTATGAGTCTCTGTGTCTTTGTTAAGGTCTCATTATCTTGTGAACATGTGGACCAAGTCCAAAAGAATTATATCTTTAATATTTGTCTATCAGTCTTATGTCCTTTTTGCTTCTAACAGAGCTGAGACAGGGAGGGTTTGTTAGTGCAGGGATTACTTCATTAGTTTGATTCGGCATGTCTTGGATTCACAGTGCTTTCAAGAGACATCACGAAATAAATTCAGAATGTGTTATGAGGATGCCCACAGAGCAAATAACATGGGCAAATTACCTCACTGCTAAAGGGAAAATAAAAATCACATCACTACTGCAGACAATATGACAAAATAGAGCAGCATGCAGGGGGAAAATCTCCTGTAAATACTGCACATTCATATTCATGTGTTTTACATTAAAGCAGTAGAACCCATATAAAACTGCACTTATTAAAACAAAACATTTCTAAGAAACAAAACAAATAGCTAAGTGCTGGGAAAGCAAACTGAAGCTTTTAAAGTACTGTTTCCTAAAAAAATAATCTTATGTAACTTAGAGTGGCTTTTTATTATCTGCACAGCTCCAGCAAGCAGAGCAGTGGTGAACTTGGGAATGTGTGGCACCACTTAGGTTTTAAGTGTTACTCATTTTGTAGCCACAGTGGTTTAAAGGAGACTGCACCTTTGTGAATTTTTACTACAAAGAATTAATTTGGATATTCTGTGCACTGGTAGCTGTTCTGAAAGTATATCCATATGGATTAGCACTGGGTGTTGGCTTGGAGAGAGCAGCCTCCAGAGTCAGTTGTTTTAAATAACATTTGTGTGTGTGTGTCCATTTTGAAAGGAATTGATGAAATCATCATTTCTGGAAGGATGGATTTGGGTATCCATACCTTGGAGAAGCTGACAGTGAGTTTGAAGTTTGAGAAAGGCTATCCTGCAATGATAAGACTGCAGTATTTTATTATGGGTCTGACAAATTGAGAGCATAATGAGGTTTGTAGAGATGTTGCTGTTGACTTCAGTGACTGCAAGATTAGGTCTTCACAAGTTTCTGTGGGAATAATCTCTATGGATAGCTCATTTACAAACATGAGTGGATCATTTAGCCTCATGGGACATGTTTATTATTCACATATAAGTAATTAATACTCAAGCATAAGGGAATTTATTCTTCTTACTTATCTGTCTTATAGGAACTGACCTTTTTCTCCATCCAAAAGATTCCCTTCCCACATGTCCTTACAAAAGTGGCACATGTGGTGCAGTGGGCTAGGGGTTCATATGGCAAAGGGAAGGGGTTTTGACAGGATACAATTTGCAAATTTCATTTAGACCAATTATGCACATTAGTTCCTGCCTAAACAGTTTCATTTGATGAGTTTTCATGCAAGTTAGATACAGGCCTTCTCAATTATATATGAGTAAACATGGCTAAACACATTCCTCTGGTTATTTTATTATTGAAATAAGCTCCAAACCAAAGCAGGACACAACCATCTATAGCAAGGTTACCTCCTCCTATTGCAGGCACTGAGCATTAAAAAGCATTTATTTAAATATTCAATTAAAACCAGGCACCATTGTACTGTAAATAGCATTTAAATTGACAGAAAATGGAAAGTGTTTGACTACATGCAAATTATGAAGGTTGGTTTTAGGGACAGAAATTTCATTTGGGACCTTGCTTTGGGAAAGAGCATTTTTATACATATCTTCTAAGTGACAGAATCTCGGGAGGAAGAACATCAGGCACCCCAACTGCTGGTGTTTTTGAAAAGCTCTCCAAAGACTTGAATTCTTCGAATTAAGACATTAAAATCCTGCACTCGTTAATATGGGGATTAGTTAAGTGTGAGCCAGCATGTATACACGTTCTGTAATTAGGGGGTTTATTTGATCTTTACGTATTTGATGAAAGCAGTGTGAGGAAATGAGTCATCTGAAAAAAAAATACTCCAGTTTTGCAGTGATTGTTCCTCTAACAGTGCTCACTGGGCTTTCTGGAAACCTTTGGTGCACCTGGGGGCAGTGGTGGCCATTGCTGGGATCTTACAGGCCCACTTGTGCCAGGGATGTGAGGGGGCTGACAGCAGTGTTCCTCCTCCCGTTCCCACTGGGATCCTTCTCTCTTCCTCCTCCTCACCAGGGAGATGGAAAGAACCAGGAATTCCTTTGCAGCAGAGTCCCCAGTGTGGATGTGATGAGGCTGGTGCCTCCCAACCAGGGGGGGGATGTCTCTCATTTGCTTTTCTAGACCAAATATTCCTCAGGGAAAAATTGTTGGAATGGCTGAGGGTTTGCTGTTCATGCTGGGAAGGGCTGTTCCACTGCTCTGGATTTTTTGCTTCTGTCTTGTTGTGATTTTGGTCTCTATAAAATCCTTCTGATAAGATACCATTCTGCTTTTTGTTGCTTTCATAAAAGGAGAAGAACTAAAATTCAGTGTTTGCCCCAGCTCAGAATGTACCTGTGCCTCAACTCTGCCTCCACATGTGCTGAAAACTGGGTGTTTGCAAACCCTCCCTTAGCAGGTGCAAGAAGAAATCTGCTAACATTTTGCCATTTTTTGGCAATCTTTTAAATAACCTCACACCTAAATGGCCCAGAATTTCCTCCTGGATTATTATGGCACACACTTTCTGGAGCTTTTTGTGCTTATTTTGGGGTTCCTCCACAGGTTAGTGTTATTAGATGTGGGAACACAGGTGCAGGAGTGTGCACACTGAGGCTGAGGAGTGAAAATCTGTCCCTTCTGCAGAATAAAGTCTTTCATTTCCTCCAGACCACATTAGAATGTAATATAACACATAATGGGACTTTGCACTTCTGGAATCCAGTCCGTACCACCCACTTGGCTTTTTGTTACAACATGTGGGAAACACGAGCAAAATCGTATTTCATGAGGGCCAGAAGAAGCTGCAATGCCCTGACACCCACATATCAGGAGAACAGAAAAGGAGTCCACATCTGTCATTTTGCCCTTCTAAAAAAGTAAAGAAAGAAAAATAACTCACTCCCCTTCTTTCCCATGTATTTTGTGGGTTTATAGTCAGTGTAATTGGGACTGAAATTCATCTTTTGTCCTTTTTGGTGGCAGTGTCCCATTGACATAAGTGGTGTCAAAGTGTGACTCTGGATTTAGGTCACCCACATTTCAACAAGTGCTGTGTGGGAAAAATGTGCCTTATTGTCCCATACTCACAGATTCTCTCTGCAGATGTTCTGTTGTCACTTCTGCTGGCACATCTTTTGTTCTTGTACCACATAGTGGAATGGGAGATACAATTTAATGTGAATTACCTACAAATCACATACAGTGCCACTAAGTAGCTCTTTGCAGTACCTGGTGTGGGTTTTCTCTCGCTGACAAACTGAATAATGTATCTTTTCTGAAATTCTAAAAAAATTACAATAAATTCCAAATCTGATGCAATGGAATATAGTTAGATTGTGAGGCAGCAAAACAGATTAGAGAATACAATAGAGACTGTGTCTATCTATATATTTCTTCCTCCCTCTTTGTGTTATTTTATAGATTTAGACTTCTGATGTTAATTGGACACAATCAATAAAAAGACATCTGAGCATCTTTTAAAATTTGGATACAGATGCCCCTAAATCGAGACCTCCTATCTGCAAACTTCCCTTAACTGCTGCCTGGCACACCCTGGGCACACAGCTGAGGGTTTTGCCAAGAGGACTGTTGTCCATGAATATACAGGAGCTGACTGCTGGGTGTACATGGCACTGCACGCATGGAAGGGCTGAATCCATTGGAACTGAAACAATAGTTACCTAAAAAAAGGCAGGTTGTTGTTCCATTAAAGCATACGGTGAACTTGTAAATTCCGAAGAGCTGGCTGAAAGAATGGACGTTAATATAATCAGATTTGTCATCTTGTCCCTGCTGCCATGTGAGAGGGTTACTGGAGCTGAAAGTGTTCCTGTGGTGGGTACAGCGACTGCAAAACGGCCCCGGAGCCGCTGCTGCCCCCGGCATGGCCCTGGGACACGGCTGGGGAGCTCGAGCTGTGGCCCCATCCTGCACCCACCAAGGAGGGCCAGAGCTGGGGCTGTTGGGCTGGTGGTGGGACAGGGATCTGGGGATTCCCCAGCACACAGAGCTGAACTGCTGTGAGTGCTGAGCCTGTTCTGGTGCACAGAGGGGAGGAAGGCACCACCGCACTGCCAGGATCCTGTGGTGTGATGGGAGGGCAGCTACAGCACTCCAGCGTGGCACTGGGAAGTCCAGAGTTCAGAGGGGTCTGTCTAAAGAGCAGGTTCAGCACCCTCAGGGCACAGTGTGGCCCTGTGGATAGGGGAGAGCCCCTTTAGGATGTGCCAGCACTGGTGTCCCTCCTGGGCCACGTGCCTGGCCAGAACACGAGTTCACATCCCAGCCCTTGCAGGCCAGTTAAATGTGCTGCTGCCATGGCTGCGGCACTTCCATGTGTCCAGATGTTATCTGAGACTGCCAAAACAGTGCTGACAAAGGGGGAGAACAAAATGGAGATTTTCGAATCATTACCCCTCAAATCTGAAACAAATTTCATGGACCAAGGAAAAGCCTTCAGGGCATTTTCTGAATTTCCAAGGCTAGCTGCAAAAAAATAGTGTTAAGAACTCAAAAAAGGTCACAATAATATTTTATAATAGCAAGTGTTAGCCTAAATGCAAAGGTTGGAGCCAGTGCTCCCCATAAATAATACATACAAACAGAAGAGGGGGATCCAAGAGGTCTCTGTTATTCCTGTTAACATGCAGCCGTATCATTTTACAGGAGAAAAATACATCTAGAAATTACAGAAAATGCTGAATACTTTTGCAAGCTGCTTTTGAGAAACTGAGTGTCTTTGTATAAAGATGGGAATGACAGCTCATAGTACGTTAAAGTGAATAGAGTTCCCAAGTCATTCAGCAGTTGCAGAAATTCACTTAATCTCAGCTTTATACAGGGCAGTTTTTTTCCCCCACCAGAATGATTGTCTGGGTTTGTATGTCTGCTGTTCCTCTCTCTGCTGCCGTCCCCAGCTCATGGGAACATGCAAGATTCTAGGAAATGTTACAGTTAATTTCACTTGTTCTATTCAAATTTACATGTTTTAAACATATTTCAAAAATAACACAAATAGACAGTTATGAAAGGCTCATGTTTTATACCCAAACCCAAAAAAAAGTCAGAAGATGACACTGCCTCAGTTCCTTAGTTTGATTTTATTAAATCCCTGGTGGAATCACAGAATGATTTGGGTTGGAAGGGACCTTAAAGACCATCTAGTCTGACCCCTTGCCTTGGGCAGGGTCACCTTCCACTGCACTGGGATGCTCCTGGCCTTGGCACCTATTGCTGATAAAAGCAGCTGACAGAAACAGCAAGGCTAAGACATGGTTAATGGTTGAAATGAGTGTTCAGATGGTTATGAAGCCTGACAGATAGCATGAGCCTGAAAAATCTTTTCCTTCTAGCTCTAGGACCAGGAAAGCTCCTGGGAAGAATGGACATTTTGTAGATTCTTCATTATTTTTTCAGCCACAGCAAGAGATGTGGAACCTCATGAGATGCTGTTGTGGGCAGACACACTTTCTGCCTTTCAAATTCTGCTTAATCTTGAATGTAGAATCTTTGGCTGCCCTATTCGCATTTGTAGAAAGCCAGCTGGAATAAATTCAACTCCGTTACAATAAAAATTTGTAGGCAAGGCTCCTCTCCGATAACGTTCCTGCTGTGCTTCCCTAAAAATAAACCCTTGGCAATCCATAAAGCTGGAGAGGGGCTAAACCTGAATGCAGGATTTGGGGCCTGGGGTGTTAAATGACTTTGGATCACAAGCTGACCTCTGTAGTTACCCCTGCCCCAGGTTTGAGTGTGTTGGGTATCCAGGTGTGGAGTTCTGCCCACTGGACCCACAGCAACAATTGGCAGGTTGTAGACACAGGAACAGGTGCAAGTACAAAGCACACGATGACTAATTTGTAGGATGCCCCTATAATTTCATGCATATTAAGCCAGTTATGCAGAACAGTTTCAGTGCATTTGGAAGCACAGATCTTGCACATGCACATTGATCAGTGAAAATGAAGCTCGTAGCTGTTTGCACCGATTAGCATTTGAATACCAACCTTCCCAGTTTTGGGGCAGAAAGGGAACTATCCCATGGGATTAGTCATAAAAGTAATTCTCAGTGGTTATTTATAGAACTCCAGTGTCAGTAAGTTATTTCAGAAACAAAGTATTTCTATTTTAATGGTTAACAAAACCGCATTCACATTCTGTTGCTCAGTTTTCCGCATCCTGCAGAATTCATTTGCCAATTACTTTTAAATATCAGCAACTCTTATCCATTCCAACATCAGAGGAATTTGAAAGAGAGCTCCATGCAGAATTGATCTGATCCAGCAACATCAGGATTATGTTTTGTGTGAGGGTTTTTTTTTCAGGTGTAAGTAGACCAGAATGTTCCCAAATCGTAATTTTTTTTTTTTTTCATTGCCAAGATCAAGGAGAGATTGCCAATTTTTACTAGAAGAATAAGAATTTTCAGAAAATTCCTATAGATCTCCAAACTGTTCATAAATTTATTGACAGTTGGCAGCCCTGCTGTGTGTGCTGTACTGTTATATATCTGCCTTCTCCACATCTGCTTTGTCGAGGTATGAGACAGCGAGGCAAAAGTAGCTTAAGCAGGCTTAGCAGTGTCTGTAAATAAAATGGGGGAAAAGCTTTATTTTTTTCCCTTCCTCAAAAGATTTTCCATTTTTTAACGTGAAAGGATTTTAATGAAATCCTTGAGTTTAAGAACAGCAAGTGCAAAACAAAGGGGTCTGGCTCTTGTGTTTCCTTGTGAGTAATTCCCTCAGACAGGAGATGAGAGAGTGGAAAAGAACATCCTCCAAATGGAAAAAGCAAAGTCTCGATTACTTCTACTGCTGATTAAAATCTTAGTGCAATATTAGTGCTCAGATCCCTCTGTTCACTGGTGATGTTTAGTTTGTAACCCCATCCTGGCTATTTTTTTGCCCTTTTCTGTAAAAAGGCTCCCAGTCACAGCATGATGGCTCAGGGTACCAGTGCACTTCCAAATCTTTCATTTTGCAAGGAAAACAGGCTGCTCTGGTTTATCCCCTGCAAAGTTGTCCCTTGCAGAGCCAGGCCCAGGGCTGCTCCTGGCACTGCTCACCTGGGATGCATCGCTGTGTTTTGTGCTGACCACGCTGTATAAATTGCACCCCTCCTGCCCAGTCCTGCAAAGTCAAATTTAACTGGGAAAATTGAAGTACAGTGTCTGGGGCTTAGTGAAGCACAGCAAATCCTTTCTGTAAGCTATAGAGGTGACCTTTTAAACCACCTCCCACACCAAGCCTCCTACTTTTATTTTTGACAGTGAATATAAACCATAGGAAGGGCTAGTGAGAGGGCTCTAATACTTGTGCTCTGCTTGTGACTTTTAAAAGAATTTCAGAGGACCTACAAATCTCTCCTGTTTGTGATTTGACACAGTTAGAGGGACTTCAGTGCCATGAAAAATGACAGTATTAACTCAACACCCTAATTCAGGTGAACAGAGCCATGGGCCAGATTTGATCCTTCCATAAGCAGTGGATAAGCACAGTGACAGAGCTGCTGAATCAGACAGTAGTTTAAACATCTACTTCACTTTAATTGAGCCTAAGAAGTATTTTTAGGGAATGTTTAAAGTACAAAGGAAAATTTTGTTTAAAAATAGATTTTTGACAATGTAAAATAGGTTAGTGCTTCCTTTGAGGCAAACAAACAACCCACTTAAGAATTAAAAATTTCCAAGCAAATGATTTGGAAATCCTTCCTTCTTGAAGCGTGATCAAAGTAAAGTCTTGACAGGTAGCATTTATCACAGGTAGTACCTTCTGCTCAGTAAGTACTCGATGAGGCAAAAAGAAAAATTAAAATGGTGGTTCATGGTTACGTGAGTATCTATTGTACTTAAAGCATAAAAATCCTCCCTTTAGGAAAAACTTCAATTTCCACAGAAGCTGCAGCTCTGTTTTGAAACTATGGGTTTGTCATTACATAACTGGATTTTGGGATAGAAGAAGCAGAAGGGGAGAAGAGGGGCTGGGTTGCTCTTTGCAGGCCGCCCTGAAGAGCAGGATTGGCTGGGCACCCTGGTGCCTTTATCAGGATGCTGTCCTCTGAAATGTTTCACATGGTGGAACTTCAGCCTTGCCATAATCCTATGCAAAGCACTTGAGTGCTTAATTTTCAGCCTGGAAATGGACCAAGTGAAGTGAATAAGGATTAGTTAGGGTCTGAGGAGAAAACTTCCAAAGGCATAGAGGACAGTTAGAGCATCTAATTCTTTTCAAAAGCCAGAGGAAGTCAAGCACCTCGTACACACATTCAGAGATGGTAAATCTTTCCATGAGGCAAAAAGCATGCATTGAAGTGATGTGCTGCATTAAGACCCCCCTCTATGACAGATTTCTCTTCCATCTCAATGTTCAGCCCCAATTTCCCTTCATTACTTGAATCCCTTCTCTCCTAGGTATAGCAGCCGACATCCCTCTCTCCATTCACTTTCTTCTTTTTCACTTTCCTTCAGGTCAGGCTTTGAACCTGTGTGTTGTGCTGTAGGTGATGAAATGATTATGTTTTACCCCAAAAATAAGATTTTTAAAAGAGAAATTTTTGTATCCTTCTTCTTTAGCTTGGTTTCGATGTCACGGCATTCCCTTTTCACAGAACAATTCTTCCTCATTTGAATGGTTAAGAAGCAGAAACGTTGACAATTATCAGGGAGATAACATGGTAACGGAGATCTTGATGGGAAGGCAAAGAAAGGGTCCAGGTTGTGTTTTTAAATATCTCTGAACTGCCATCATACCTAGAACTTTAAACTCTCTTTCCATAAGAGTTCCAGTGCAGTAGCAACAGATTTCAGATCTTGCTTGTAGTGCACTCAGCCTGATACCTCTTGAGTGGGTAGAAGGTGCACAGTTAATTATTCCCCCCATGAGAAGTGTGTTTTCAAGAGCAGCCATGTCAAAATTTAGTGAGCACTGCAAGTGGTTATGAAATATAGCTGCAGTGTGTGGAAGGCATCCAAATATATCCTATTTCAGCTTCTCAGATCCACCATTCTGGATTTATGGCCACTCTTTCTGTGCGTGAAGGACAGGGTCTCAGAGCAAGGAATGCTGATTCTGTTTTCCTGGGGAGAAGTGATCCTTCTCTGTATTTTACTGAGCAGCTGATTCTTAAAATAAATGGACTAAACGAGAGGAAGATTTATTAAGCCTATCTGACAGCTCACAGCCCCACCCCAAATACAGTAAAAATACACAGCCTAAGTGAGCTCCAGCCTAATGGATCCAACTTGAAAGAATTTATTTAAAGAAATGTTTAGTTTCCTCTCAGTCTTGCACAGCAAATGGCCCTCAGTCAGCAGTATTCCCTGCAGTGGAAGTCCAGAGCTGCCTGCTGCCGGCGTCCCCTGGGACCCCACAGTGCGGCAGCCACTGGGTACCTGTGCCTACAGCTGATGTCAAACCTTTAAAATATTTAGGAAGGTACAACTGCAGATTGCAAATAGGAGCATTACCCGTGCAAGGCTTTTAGTATTTTTTGCTGGAGGCTGCAAGACTTTGCAAGGAAGGCGTTCAGGCTGTTGTCTGCACTCAAATACCCCAGCTTGCACTTGCAGTGAAAATGAAGCCTGTGAGCCAGCTGTTTTCTTTTGCAGATGTAGCCACTTAACTACAAGCCACCTGATTGTCAGCAGTGGTGAGCAATCACTGCTCTCATTCATCTTTTTGAGAGCCGTGGTGCTTGCTGCTGTTGGAAATAAGACCACTTGTGCTCAGGTGCCTGACAGAAAGTGAGTTCAAAATTGTTTTGCCTTGAACATGAATTACAATGATTTGCCTTCTTGAGGAGGACTGAGCCAGGCTAACACTCTTGCCTTGACTCTGGAATCTGAGTTTTTCCTGAAAGGCTTCATGGGTGACTTCATAGGATTTGGCATTCTTCAGGAAATGATGCTGCTTTTCTCTTTGCTGCGTTTTTACTTTGCGTTTCTCTTTGATGCTGATGCTCTGGTCAAATCTTGGCTGTTGTCTGAGCAGATGAAATGTCACCCTCTGGATGAAATGTGTCTCTCTGGATCAGGTAACGTGCTCACAGTGTTCTCCAGGCAGGCAGTGTGTGTAGTGGTTCCTGGCTCTGGCACACCCCTGCAGCTGCTGTGGCTCCTGCTGTGTGCAGGCGCCCAGACCTCTCACTCTGGAGGTGTCTGGCTTTTCCAGCTGGTGCCCTGGTGTTTAAGGATGAACACATGCAAAACAGACATGATCTGGCATGGAAATGAGTGAAAAGCATCCACAGAGTTTTGGCTTTCTGAAGGCATGGGACTTCCAGGTTTGTGGTACCAACATGTCATCTTCAGCCTTTTGTGAGCTAGGAACCCTTCCAGGGATGGATTACATTCCTTCATGAGTCCTGATAAGTGCAGATCAGACACTTCCCTCAGTGCTCAGAAACCCTTCCTTATCTAGTTCAGGTATCTATACCTCATAGCAAAAGTTCCATTTTTAAGGGTTTTTTTTTAACGAGACTTTAGAAAGCCATATTTTACAACTGTTTAGTATAAAACCTTCCCTGAGTCAGATGAAGGACTGAGCGCTTGGAATTCTGCAGGGAGGTTCTGGATCAAGTTATGCATATACATATATATATATATATATTTAGGAAGCTGCTATCCCTGTTTATGACATAAATCACCAGCAAGCTGGTTTTAAATGCAGTCAGTGAACTAATGTTGACTGAAAGCATGTATGGAAGTGATGCCCCAGATAAGGAACCCTTGGCTGACCTAGGCCCTCAGAGTGTTTAAAAGGTCCCTTCCAACTCAGTCTCTTCTGTGATTCTGTGTTTTTGGAACAAGTTGCTTGCACAGGGTTCTGCAGTCAGATGGCTTTAGAGTTTTTTGGTTCCTGATCGCTGGGTCTGCAGAAACACCTCTCTAACTTGGAAACATTAGGTGTGGAGACTCAGGTGGAATTTTGGGTGTCTAAATCCAGGCTCAAGTGCCTTCATTTCGCTGTTTTTCAGATATGCAGTAGAAAAGTAAATTGGTGGTAACACGTGTAAAAGAGCACAATTGCTTTTTAATTACTTGTCTAAATGGGAAACAATTATCAGGAGAGCAGGCAGGAGGCTGAACAAATGTTTAAACAGTAATTGACAAAATTTTTTTGTATTGTCCAGTGCTTTTTCCAGAACATTCTGTGTTCTTTGAGTCGAGACTGCAGCTAGAAATGAACATCTCTGTTTCTCTGCAGCACACAGCAGTGGGATTTCCAGAGCCCAAAATCTGTGTTAGACACTGAACCAGACCTTCAGACAATTTTCCAAATGAGAGATATTGAGAGGTACTGTCAGTTATCTAAAGCCATGCTATTTGCCTGTTAAAATTTCTTCCTCTCCTACCCTTTTTCTCATCAGGCTGTAAAAGGCTGGTTGTTGTCTGTCTTTTGTACTTAACACCACCAGTCTGTGCATTCACTAGGATGAAATCACCCACATATTTCGGAGACCAGTCATTCACTGTGACCTTTAGCAATCTGAACACACCTGATTACCTTGTTCTAGTTTGCTGGGCTTCTCTTGCATCTCTCTGGACAAGATTCTTCTTTTCCTCAGCTTTTGAAATCTCAGGCAAGTAACCTGGATTAGCCATGCTGGGATACGGAATTCCCACCGACAGCCAAGTGCTGACATGTGCAAAGATGTGTAAATAAGCTGAATGTTGTGAGTGTTTGAGAAACAACCATCATGCAAAAAGAAAGAAATACCTTTCTGGTTAAAGCTGTCAAAGGGCTTGGCCTCAGATTTGCTGAGAATAAAGAAGAGTCCCACTTGCTTGAGCAGGCTGTGGAGCAGCCATAGGCTTTTCAGTGGATTCTTTTAGACTCACTAGACCAACAACATGAAATGAAGAGAAGAAAGTCTAAAAGAGAAAGTATTAGAACAGAAGGAAATAAAATGCGGCTAAAGAAAATTGATTTTGCTTCATCAAATACTTTTTGAAGTTATGAAGTTGCGGTATTTATCTCAGAAGTACTTATTTTCTGCATGGATTTCAGAGCTATAAAAATATACATTTTCCTTTGTCAACATTTTTTCCTAAAAAAAAGCTCAGTTTAGATAGCTGGACATGCACTAATCCCTTTTCATTCTACAAAAGAAAGAACGAGAAAAAGAGAAAACAAAATTATTTGAGTCCTTACGAACTCAAACAATTTGTTTAAATGTATTTTATGCCCAATTTGCATTCTGAGCTGAGAAGCTTTTGGAATGATTCATATGGACTTCAGAAGCCCAAGCATTCAAGCGGCACAAAGGACAAGAAATGTGAAAAATCATGTCTAGTTCCAGGGGTTGGTATAATTCCTTCTATAATTTTCACTTGGATTGCCCTTTGTATAAAGGGTTGTAGCCTGAGCAGGGTTGGAAACTTGGATGGCTGAGGGCTGAGCTTTGCCTGGGACAAACAGGGACACAAGGGGACATTCCAGTCCAGAACCCTGCCTGTCCCTGGGCTTCTGCCTCTCCCTTGTGCTGGCATTTCCCATGTGCTGTAGCAAAGAGTTCATTGCCACAAGATGTCACTGACACTAAGAATTTAGTGAGCATCTTCAACAGGAAATATGGCATTGAAGTGGCTGCAAAGCATTCACAGCTTCCAAATACCACCCTTGGTAAATAAAAGACAGCTTGGAACTGAGCTGATCTGCAGTTCCTGGGGTCAGGATGAATTCCCACTTTTCCCAGTTTTCCCCCATCTTCCTCTGCCCCAGGTAGGGAACAGCATGCTGGGAGAGATTCCTGCCAGGTTGGATCCTGTGCAGCAACTCCCAGCATCTCATTCCCAGTTCCCTTTAGTCAGCAACTGGTTTTTGCCAGATCCTCAGTCTGTTAGATGGAAGTGACAATAATTACTTGTTTTTCAGGCATGGTAAAATGTTTAATTGCCTGAAATTGTAGTCTTGAGATGAAAATACTTGGAAACAAAAGCATTATTGCAGTACTGAATTGCTGTTAAAACAGCTTTCCCCATCATTAATATATCCACCATATTCTGGAAGGAAATTCATAGGAAACACAACACAAATGACAAATAATGCCAAACATTCTAAATAGTGTGTCTGTGCTGTGTTCAGTGCTAGATTTGTGGTGAGTCATAGTGGAAAATAAGGCAGTAGCTGCTCTAGTTGGAGCACAGCAGATTTTGGGAGGGATAAATGTCCCAGCCTTCTGTGCTGAGGGTCCCCATTGCCTCTGGCTAAACCCTCACAGCTGCTGGCGTGGGCTAGTGAAATTGTTACCAAGGTGTTTTTAAAACTGCTTTTCAGCCAGCAGGATTTTGGAATTTCACTCCCAGAAAAGGAATGGAAATGTCTTGTGTGATTGCATGTCTGAAAAATTTCAACTGGAAATGTTTGCATATTCCCTCTGTAAGGTTTTATTTCGATGAAGTCAAAATGTTTCATGGCAGCTTTGTCACACAACATTTAATCTTCAGATTCTTTCAGAATTTTTCAAGCCAGCTTTACCTGTTGTGGTAGTTTGTAGCTGAATCTCCTCTGTAACATTTTGTCATGGCAGCCACTGGAAGGTTAATAGGAAACTCTCTATGGCACTTGCAGCAAGTTAAAACTTTTTGATTAGAATTTGAGATGTGTGAGAAAAGAGCTTTCCCTGTGAGTTAAATTTTTAGAGGAAACTCTAACACTTCCAAATGTTTCTGGTAAGTAAAAGAGTAGTGAGTCAAAAACATGAGGCGGGATCAAGTACAACTTGATGAAACAATCCCCAGCATCCAGAGATTGCTCCGACATGCCTGCCTGCAGGGTTCTTCCTCTCAAAAGCACTGCCAGGAGTCTTGTATGGTCTTCACAGAGACTCTTCCTCTGGAGCTAAACCTTCTGCACACCCTGGGTTTCTCCAAGTGTGTGGTGGGTCAGGCAAAATGTGCAGAATCCCATTGAAGATGCAGCCAGGTCTCCCTGTGATTGCCAGCTGGCCTCTGTGGAGAAATGTCTCTAATTCCCGTAATAGTGTGCCTATTTCATGGTACTTTAAGGTGAGAACTCTCGGGTGGCTGGGCACATAAGCAGCTTTCACATAAACACTTCAGTTCTGCTCCACCGCAAAGGGCTTAGGTGCTGATAACTCGCTCGAACATGGCAGAGAGCTCGGGGTTTGTGTGGTACAATTAAATTGTTTTGGGCACCTTAGACCCACTTGGTGTGCACAGTCCCATACAGGTGCCTTTCCAAGGAACTCCTCAATCATCTTCTGGTGCTCTGTCCTCTTTATTTAACCATCCATGTAGGTAGAAACACAACTAGACACCACGGGCAAAGTGCTGGGGGCATTTATTTAAGCTCTGCCTTTTTGTAAGGTCTGTGTGCAAATTTGCAGTTGGAGGTCTCTGCACAGATGTGGGTCCATAGGTTGTGATTGTTCCAGGGGATCACTGTGGGCAAATGGCAGTTTGATGCCCAGAACAATTGTGCTGGCACAAACATGCTGAGCCTATGAGAGCATCTGTCATAAAATTTATACATCAGTCAAATTCTTTCTTGGTTGTTTGACCTTTGTAAGATGGAGTGTGTGAAGATTTAATATAGAGGTCTGAGGCTTCAAGAGAGTTTGCTTAAAAGTCTTTTTGTACAAGTTTCTTACAACTTTCTCTTGGGCTAAGTCAAGTGGCCAAACTCCAGTTCCAGACATTCTGTGGACTTAGTAAGGAGGTACATCAGGAGGCAGCTGTACTGTGAGGTCTCACTCTTTTCTTCCCATCTACCACTCACAGGCTGGTCTGAGCCTCTTGCACATGGCAGAATACACAAATATTGTCATTGGGTGATAACGAGACACGGATTTAGCAGATGTTTTCTGTCACTTAAAGTGCTCTTTCAGACTGATGAGGTCCTGTCTGCTGGTATTCCTGAAATGTGCTTCCTTCCCTATGATCCCAGCCAGGTGATAGGTATGGCAAAGCTCCATCCTGAAGAGTTTTTCTGAGCAGGTGATCACCTTCAGAACTTGTGTGCCTTCTTTGTCAAGCTTGTGGTGAGCAAAGGATTTGGGGGCTCGGGGGCTCAGTGCCAAATTCCCTGCAGTGGGATTCCCAAGGGAGGTGTGGTTTCAGTGTGCCCTTTTACTTGTGCACATTTGACACCTTTGGTAGCCCGATGATTATTCTTGCCAGATGGTCTTGAGACCTGGAAATTAGTAAGGGAAGAAGGGAATGAAAGTGGAGCTTTTTTCAGTGAAGACTTGGAGATGGTTTTTCTCCTGGTAGAGCCGCAGCACAGCTACAGGGCTTGAGCTGTCAGTCAGCTGGCACAGGGGGACAGGACATTTTTGCTGGAGAGCCTGCTGTCCGTGGTTTATTCCCAGTACCCCATGTGGGGCACAGCTCACAGGTGCTGCCAGAGCTTCTCCTTGGCCAGATTTCTCCAAGCAGATGGGTTGTGAAGGGTGCATGTGTTAAGGTATTGGCAGGGGGGAGTTAACACCAAGCTGTGAGAGGTTGTGGCTGAATGTTAGTGCAGAGAGAGGTCCCGTGGTACAGTGTGCATGGTTTAGGGGTTTCCATTCATATGAAATCATGACAAAGGTATTTTTGCATGTTAATAAGTGCAAAGAGCCAAATGTAGACCAAAACTTGCTTTATCATGGGGAAAAAAAGGCATGGCCATTACTGAAAGTGGGATGCTGCTGTTACACAAACACAAATGGAGTCTGGGGAACATTTTGGGGTAAGTTCTTTGATTCATTCTTACTTTTCTGTGAATGAATCATGGAACATCTCTCCACCTCTCCTCCTGCAGGACCTCAGGTAGATTCGGAGTTGGTGCAGCCACTTTCCTTCAGCCTGATTTGAAGTGAAGAGGTTTTGAGGCTCTGCTGTGGCTGATCATTGCAGGTTTATGTGACTGTGTAGTGTAGTGATTGGTAAGTGGGCATGCCAGGATTTAACCAGCAGAGCTACCTAGAGTAGGGGTATTTGCAGAGTAAAATGAAGAATAATGCTAAAATAAGTGACACTCAATTCTTTTATTATGGGTATCGCTTACAATATAAGTTTATCTTAAGAGAAAGTAATTGGTTTCTTTGAGATTTTGTTTTCTTCTTTGGCTTTTAATTCCTGATAGAATTAAGCTGGAAGACTGGAAGATTTCATCCAAAACATGGGTTTGGCTTTATTATGAAATGCAGCTTTCCAGCTATTTAGTGTGTTGCACTATGAAGCCAGACTCTCTTACATGAGCACCAATATAAGCATAAAATAGTTTAGCAGTGATAACAAATTGAAGGAAGTGATTGATAGTCCCTTGTCAAAATAAATTTCATATCATACATTTTCTGCCCAGGGAAGCTGGAGGGGGGGATGTGGGGAGCAGGGTATTATTCTGTTTCATTTTATTGTTTTCTTGTTGCTGTTGGCAAATGCCTCACCTACTGCCTGCTTCTGCTGTATTAGGTTGCAGAGGGAGAAAAATAAATAGTGAATCTTTAAAAAACCCAATCTTTTATTAATAGGGAAGGGATTAAAAACAAGCAAAAATCCATATTTTCATTAAATGTTTCATGAAGTGTCCCTGTTTTGTAGAAGCATTTTTACAATATTTGTCAGAGAACCAGGTTCTTGCAGACTGAACAGTACCTGTTAAACACCAGAATATTCAAATGTGGGGGGAAGAGCAGTTGTAAAATCACCCCATGCATGCATTTCTTGAGGCACTTCAAAAGTGTTCCTTCAAAACATACCTCCCCTGTGCCGGCCAGAGGATTATTTCTGTTTGTTGTGAGACAGGGTTGGACCTGAGGCTGGTCACCAGCCACAGGTGCCACCACTGCAGGGGGATGTGGGGGTGGCAAAACCCTTCCTTGGCTGGTACCCAGCGGGGCTGGCGCTCTGCAGCATCGCTCCTGTGCCGGTGGGGCAGCAACACAAAACCCACTGGGAGGAAGATTTTCTGTGAGGAAAAACAATGTACCTGAAGCAGCCAAACAGAGCTGAAACCGCTTCAGAAGCAGCTTTTTGAAGGCTCCCTTTGCTGGCTGGGAAATACAGGGAGAACATCCGCTCCGTGCGGGAGCCGGGCGCGTTCTCTTAAGGATTTACCACCCAACTTCTCAGTTCTTTAAAGGCAAGATTAATGAGCACTTTATCCAGTGCATATGAGCTGCCTATCAAGAATATTTTCAACAGTGCACCAGTGATACACTGCAGATAGTGCTGACAGAAGCTAAAGTGAAATGTCATACTTTGAGATCTGACGCCGTGTGCAGTTGGAAGAGGGCCTGTACTGCCTTCAGAGACTGACAGCTAAATCCCTCATTCTTTCAGCTTCCAACATATGGCATGAAGTAGGGTGTGAAAGATAAATTTCTTTGGATAGGTACAGAAAATATGTGCAACATTTTTACTGGTTGGCTGCATAGAAAGATCAAAACAGACGTGTTTTCCGAGAGCAGGAATTTCAGGCTTCGAAATCGTACCTGCAGACTGCCCATATTAATGATGGGTACCTGCCTGGAGGAATTAATGGCATTTTCCAGAAACCTGGCAGAGGCTGCTTGAGAGAAAATGGGTCAATGAGAGTTCCCTGTCTGCCCTCAGCTGCCTTGTGCCATATTTACTGTTAAAACAGAGAGTTGGAAGAANNNCAGTATTTTGATTTTAATGTGAAATGTGGTCATCTGGGACACACTTTGGCCTGCCCAGTATTTTCCCTGTTACCTGACTGACTGTTCCACACTTCCACAAAGGTTACTCAGGCTGCCAGCAGAGGAGCACGTGGCCCAGCCAGAGAAATTAGAGGAATAAGAGAATGTGGAGAAGCTCAGATTCAGAAAATGTTTAGAGCATTCAAAACCTGATGTCCTCCTCCCCTGATACATACTGTAATGGCAACAAATGTGGCCCCCATGCTAACAGTTGTGCTGTGGATAGTGATATGGCTGGAAAGAGGCAGGAAGTTCACTTGCTTTCATTACAGCTTGAAGATTCATTCTGCTTTTCTTCTGGGCTCACACACTCCATCAAACTGTTTACATTTTAAAATAATCTTCAGATTTATTAGGGTGGCATCTCTGCAGGATGAAATCTAATTCAGAGGGTAATAATAATAGCAATAATCTATACACAGAGATGGTTTCTAACACAGGCATTCCCCACGTGCATTTCTCCTTGGTCTTGTAGCACTGCTTGTACAAAAAGACAGACCATCTATCAACAGAGAGACTGCTTTAAATTGCCAGCTTTAGGGACAAATGTGTTCTTTCCTCTCCTCCCCTCTGTGAAAGCAGCTCTGCCCTGGGGCCGTGGTACATATGGATCATATGGATCACAGCCTGTGAGTTAGGCAAGCATCCATTTTCTCAGGTGTGGAGACAGGAGTGACCCAAGAAGTGCAGCCTCTGCAGGGATTTTTGGAGCCCCAGACCTGTGGTAACTGCTCCTGGAGGGGAGGCAGGGAATGGAGATAGTACAATTTACTGGGATGTAAACTGGGAGAAATGCCAGTGAAATCTGTGAATGTGCTATTATTTAAAACAAGACTGAAATTAGATTCCAGCTGCATTTATGGATATGTGCCCTGGCTATTTGCTGTAATAACCCAAAGGCACAGGCACCTTTGAGTGAATTCTTCTTTTTATTCCTCCTTTTCTGCTTAAAACCCATCTCATTTATGTATAGTTGATTCATATTATTTCTCTGCTTAGCATGTTATGAGCAAATGAAACTGCCTGCAAAGGTGCCAGTTCGCTCCAGCCGAGCCTGGCCGCCCGCCCGGCGGGGCCAGCTGTAATTCCACGTTGGCAGCCACCATCAAAGGGGACTCGCCCAGCACCAGCTTTCAGCCCCTGCTGATCCAGCCTGGCTCTCACTGGGCAGATAAAGTAGGAAAATGTTTTATCCCCACACCAGTTTTTGCAACCTTATCCCTAGCTTAATGTTTAGTTTAACAAATCAGGTGTAAGCCACATTAACATCCTATATCCACTTCTTACCTGTGATAAAACCTTCCTGACTTTCAGCCTACATCCCATCTGTTTGGAAATGATTTCACTTACAGCTTTCTGCTTCTGGAAAAAAAAATAAAAAAAAAAAACAAACCAGAGGCAACCCCATAATGTTTCTTAAAAATCTTTTATGATGTGTCTGCACCTTACTCTGGCATCCAGACTCATTTTGATTCTTTTCAAAACTGTGGTCAGGTGAAGGAGTAGAAAATCAATATTGGATAAAAGTGAATTACAGCCTGATCCTGGTGTCCTGTAACAGTGATAAATAAATGCCAGCCTTTTTTGTGTGGCAGGAGGGGCGTGGTGGTGGCAAAGCTGAAGTCACACCTGCCTAGGGAAGTTTGTGGGCAGGAGGGGAAATGGGAATCTGGTGAACTTCAGGCATCTCTGCAGCAGCACTGGATTAGCTCCATTCTGGTCATGGCTCCAAGCATTGGCAACCTGGAGAAACTGGAGTGCTGCTCCAAAAGAGGATCAGATGATGTGCTTGCAAGGGTGTTACCCTGCCTAGAAAGGGGGATAAGAAGCTTTTCATTCACTTTCCTTACTCGGCTGTAACTTTAAGAATTAATGTAACCGATAATTAAAACTAGAATTTTCAAAAGATGCTAAGCCAATTAGACTCAAAATACAATGGAAAGTCAAGGTGAGTTAGGCTTCTAATTCCCTTAGGATCTAATTTCCAACAAAGTCTAAGAGATTACGTTAAGCCTATTAATGCAATATGAAATTTTGAATGTTTTATAAAAAAATATCTTGTGGAGCTATCAGTTTACTTCAACTCAGCAGTGCTGATTCTTTTAAATAAGGGGGAAAGATGAGCAAAAGAAAGGAGCAGAAATTGTCTGTTTGTCAGACCTGTTTGGCAATAGAGAGGAGATTTAGTCATCTTCCTTTGGAAGACAGAGGTCTTGTGTGAAAAAGTTTGTTATGGCTGTAATGGCTCAAAGTAATTTGTAGTTTTCAGTCCTGGGTCACTCTGGGGCTTGAGAGCATCTCAGCCTCCATTAAATGGATATATAGTATTTCTTTGCTATACAGTATTCTGTGTTTCTAAAATGCATGGGTTTTTTTATTTAAATACTGAACTCTGAAATCATCCCTCCATATTTTATCATAGCATGAAGAGCTGCATTTGAGCATAATCACTTCTTATGTCAAAGCTTCAATTACATGATTTACTCTTCTAAAATTAAACATGCAAGTACCAACAATAATAAAAAGTGTTCTGCTTAATTCTAAAATTACTTCAGCTACCAAACAGATTAGTGTCTTCTTTCTTCAAATTTGGGAAATATTTTGCATAGAGCAACTGAGGGTGAAGAATATTATCTGTAATTTCGTTCCTAAATTGTCTGTAGTGTCCATGTGTATTTAAACATCCTGTGACTTTAGTCTTAAAATGATGCATAATTGTGCATTAATTAGAGGTACTAATGCATTTATTCCGACACATGGATGCAGACATGGGCTGCATATGAGATGCAGCAGGTCTTGCATTGTTGTAGCTCTGGATGTGGATTCAGCATCTGCAAAAAGAGCTGAATTCCTCTTTGATAGGGAAGCACAGAGTGGAGCACAGGGTGTGATCTGCACTGCAGCATCCCTGCTGTCTCCTCATCACTCAGGCAACCTGTTTGTGCCACGTGGGTGCACATGGGAAGGTGAATTTGCTTTCCAAAATCCCCTTTAGAACTTTGGCTTAGAAAAGAGGGTTGGGTATTTGTGGGAAAGTGGTGATACTTCCCAAAGTTCCTGTGGCTGGCAATGACCTGGTTTGGTTCTGCAGAGTTCAGGGACCCTGCTGCAGGTGCAGAGCCTGAGTACCTGGAAGGGTTCTGTGCAAGCTCTTCACCTGGGTGACATTGCAGGATTGAGGTCTCTTGTTTTTCTCTGTGATGAGAAAAGTAAAGATGAGAATTTAATGAACCTGGATATAGATTACACGAGAGGTGTAGACACCACAATCCTTACCTTGAGTTGGCCAGCAAAACAGCTTCCTCAGGTGCTCATGACTGTTTTCCATATTTATCTTTTACTTTTTAACTTTGTAGACATTCGGATTTTGCAGTTATTTATTCCAATGTACGCAAAACTCTGGCGCTGAGTGGATTTGTGCTGCTGAAATTAAATAGGGAAACAAAACAACTGTGGGTAATTAGGCACATTTCATGTATCTGTGTACGCATCTTAAAACAACAGAAACTGTCTATATTTGCACTGGAGCCTCGCATTTGATAGCTTTCAGTAAATCTAATTATAGGCTACAGGAATTTGCAAAAGTCCCTGAATGTTTATGTAGAGTTACTACTTTTCCCCACAGTACTTTGACGGATTTTGCAATTAATCTTCAGATTCATTTGATTGGAATTTAGAATTCTTGGGTTGCATCTGTTGCTGGTTGTGTGGTGTGGGTTTACCCTATACCAGTTAATGTAGGATGTTCTTTGCATACTGTTGTACATACAGTTTTTCTTACATACCAATAATATTGCTCATATAAGTTTCAAATGAGAATGGAATCAAAAGAATGGAGCTTTCTTAAGTCCCAGAAGATTTTAAGTACTGCAGGCATTGTTGAGGTGCTGAAGATAAGAAAAGAACAAAAAAAAAAAATCCAATTAAAACAACATTTCCTTTCAGCCTCATCTCTTACCTGTTTTCTGTGAAATACACAATCTTGTTAATTTTCTACTACATCATCAGGACCTATAAAATCTGAGTCACTTCACTTCTTGCATGACCTTTAGTAGAGAGGAAGTTTTTTTCTGGAAAAAATCTTATCTTTGTATTTGCTCTCAACAGTCACTTCATCAGTCAGTGCTGGCTGGTGTTGCTGACCTCGGGCTCTAGAGTTACTTCTGGAAGGAGGAATTGCAGGAGAATGAAATATGCTTCAAGGCAAATAAGCCTGGAAATTCCTCTGGCTTCTGCTGGTCTGGAAATGCAGGAGTTGATGGGGGAACTCGCCCTCTCTCTGTCCTGGTTTGTTATGCTCAGTTCTTCCCAGGATGCAGCACATTCCCTGTTCTGGTGCCGGGAGCTGGAGGGGTCTGGGCATCCTGAAGCCCCCAGGACACCTCTCCCATCCCAACTCTGCCTCCCACACGTGTGCATTCTCTTGTTTCACGTGTTTCTGGATCTGGCAGCATCTATTTTTCACAAAGGCCTATCCCGTTGGCTCCAGCAGATAAAGTTTTTCCCCACTCCTTTACCTGACTCCATCTGCATCCCCAGCCCCTGGGGGAGCTGTGAGTGGTCGAGGGGGTCACTGCACAGTTTGCTCTGATGGCAAATTTCTGAGCATCCCAGAACTTCAGACCACAGATCCCCGACAGGCTGGCACAGTGAGCCACCAGGGCTGTTCAGCCTTTGCTGCTGGCACTGGTAACTCCTGGAATGACCTCCTGCATTTGAACACGGGGTAGAAAGGCACTTGTGAGTGCATAAACCTCGGCAGCACATGGCAGACTGAACTTAGCAGGAACAGCGGGCACTGAGTGGCCTTTGAGATACTGCAAAGGGATGCTGTGACACCTCATCCGTCAGCTGGGGGAAGTCGCTTGGGAGATGCTTTTGTACCACTGCAGGGGAGTACAAGGAGCTGCAGAATAAAAAGTGGGTTTAATCAGACTTCCTTGGTGATATCCTCTCACCTCACCCTCGTGATTGTATCTGCGCAGTGAGGAGCTAGTTAATTTTAATGACAAAAACGGAGAATCTCCTTATTGAAATTTAAATTAGGTTAATGACTAGTGATATGGCTAAAGGGTATAATTTACAAAACATAAATCCCTAATGCAAAAGTGTGTGTTCAGTATCACACATGGAAATCCCTTAATTTTGATTTGACTGGTGTAAAGGCAAAAATCAAACAGAAAAATTTTGTTAGCATTTCCAGACTGAAATGCAGCCCTCTTGAGCTTGAGTTTCCTTCTTGCAAAGGCGAGTCTGCCTCTTAGCAAGCCGAGCTCCTGCCAGAACCCTCCTTTTCTCCCCAGGATAATTCCTGGATTGTGAGAAGGGATCAACCTCCATTTCCAACGGTGCCTGGGCTCAGCTGCTCAGTTGTAGCATTCTCATAGCTGAAACCAGGTTTTTAAGGGTGGAAGCACCTTTGAGTCACCTGATGAAGTTACCTGGTTTACTGCAAGATCTGAGTCACTGGGGGATGGCTGTGTGTCTGTGTGTGTTGGAATGGGAATGGAGCATCTCTGATACCGTGCCCTTAGGTTTTTTTAACCCATGTTTCAGCAGGAACTGCTGAGATGTTGGTCTCTCTTGGCAGTCTGGCCCAGTGTGTTTGCCCTGGGCTTTTAAAGCGTTGCTCGGTACCAGGGGATACTGAGAAAATGTGGTATAGCCTTGTTATGCTGGCAGTATCCAGCTAAATCACAGTGCAGGGTAGTTGTACTCTCCCAAGCTCATCTGAGTGCAGTTGGTACACCCCAGAATTCCAGGAATGAGTGGAGAAGTGAAGGAATAATGAATCACTGGCCTCAGCCTCCTTTTCTCTGCTACTTGCAGTCACCCACTGTACCCCAAATGTGTTTCCTGTCTCTCCTCACCTCCCAGCTGTCTGTACATTCCAAATTACACTTCTGTCGAGTAGACAGGAATGAAATGAAGGATGTGGAGGCGAGGGAAGGAAGTTGGGGGACTCGGGGCTGTATGTGGGAATACAGTGAGTAGGGGTTTGTCTGACCGATGGAGTAACAGCATGAAGTGACACGAGACTTTACACACAGTGTTTTTGAGAAGTATGTGAATTTCTCTTCCCTTGGCACTTGAAACAATGCAGAACTGAAGGGTGTGTCTGTGCTGTCCTGGGCAGCTGGTGTGTGGGGCTGCTCAGCCTGGCAGCAGAACATTGCTCAGACAGGTACTAATGGGCACCACGGTGCTGAAGGAACATCAGTTTCACATTAGAACCAAATGTTTCCTGTGTCTCTACTACTCCTGTGGTGTGCATGAAATAAAAACCTCTGACGTTTATGAGGTTCTTTGCAACATAGGAGCAAACATTTACTTTTAGTGTCTTAATTTCATATGGGCATTTTGCTTGCCTGGTGCATTCAGTGACATCCATGAAGAACAGGAATGACATTAAAGCACTGCACTGAATTGCTGGTAATTTGTAGAACAGAACTCATTCTTTTCTTATCATTTCCCATTTTGTGAACATGACTTTGTGAATTGATTTGACTTCAGAGTGCACTTAGGAGATAGCAATGCATGCAGGCTCTTCCAAGTCATCTCAGAGTAGAGCTGCTTTCTATCCAATAGGAGTCTGGAAAAAGCATTTTTAAATAAATTAATTAGGAGATCCTGCAGCTTAAATGAGTACAACAGCAAAAGTAAAGGCAGGTACTCGCCAACCTTCAGCAGATAATTGCTGTATAAATAAATGGCATCAGAGGAGGGAAAATTGGAGGTATTTCAGAAATAGAAATGGAAATGGGTCAGTTAAAGAAAGGGTTTAAAAGATGAAATACCAAGTGCCTGGACTGAGAGCAAAGACTAACTCACCCATGCCCCTATGAAAGTTACAAAATGAATAAGAGTTGGTGTCATAAGATGGTTTAGTCACACTTTTAATCTGAACCATCTGTACTAGGTAAATCCATGAGTGTTTTAAAGACAGCAGGTGAGTCAGTATTGCAGTAGCTCAAAACAGAAAGAAGAAATTAAAAAAACCTAGAAAGTACAGGGTATTTGTTAAATGAGTTGCACCATGAAATTTTGTTGGGAGAAGAATGCTTTTAATTGCTGCTGTCTCTTCCCTCACTCCCATGTCCTGGTTTCAAGTCACATATGAGTAGAGAGAGGGGTTTTGCAGGTATTGAAATGTGTAACAGATAAGAGAGTAAGGACTGTGCATTTGCAGCTACCAGTGTCCGTGCTGGGATTACAAGGTGATCACAGGATGCATTTTGTATTTTAATCTTCTCCAGGTGTCAGGCTGTTCGGGGCACATCCTGGATCTTGCACAGTACCTTGGGGTCTGCTACAAACATCTAACAAAGTAATGACAGACCATTTAATAATAACAAAGCTTGGCATTTGTTGACTCACTGCTCAGGAGTGTTTTGGAGCTCTGTGTACAAGATGCTGAGTAGAAAAGTATCAGATTTCCCTAGAAGCTGGGAGGCTGAAAGCTGGCTGCCTTTTTATCTGTGGGAATAATGTAAGACAAGTCCATGAGTGGAAGGGCACCAGGAATGGCAGTGGCAAAGGTGCAAACTGTGCTTGGCTCTGAGGCAACAGCGTTCCAGCTCTCAGCACTCCATGGAATCAGCAGCTGCCCACTGAACCTTTTTTGCTTTCACTTATGAAATGAAACCCATTGATAGGAGAGTACAGGCCTCAGAGAGAGGGGCTGAGTGGCACATGGAGGTTATTTCACACCAGTGCCTGCTGTGGGAGAGAAGAGAATGGACTTGGGGGAGCAGCTTCTCTGAGTGTATCTGGTCCTGGTGTCCAGCAAACATCTGTGTAAATGTGGGCTCCACTCTCAGCCCTCCTGGCTGGGTTTCCTCTTTCTTTGCCAGGCTCCAGCCTGGGGACAGCTTGTGCAGTGCTGTTTAACCTGCTCTTCATTCTGTGTGCAAATGACCCTTTTGCAGCAATAATGACAGTGTGTCCCCGTGCCGTGGGAGTGCTGTGAAAGCAAGTGAGGACAGCCTGCAAGACCAGCCTGCAAGACCAGCCTGCCTGGTCACTTCCCATTTTTATGGAGGCTGAGGGATAGAAGTTCTGCACCTTCAGCATGTTTGAATGCCTCCAGGGGATGTTACACAAAATCAGGTGAAATCCAGTCCTGGATGCTGATCATTTTTCCTGTTTTCCCTCCAAGGCACTCATCTGTATTGGCTGTTCCTTGTTGGACACCAAGGGCAGCCATTCTCAGGCTGCTGCAGTGCTGTGCCCCTGCTGCCAGAGAGCCCAGACAAGCAGCACTGCATGTGCAAGGACAAAGCTCAGCTCACCACTAAATTCACATTAGAAAGACCTGGGAAGTGTGACCCAGTCATCAAGCCATGTAACATTGAGGGGTACAGTTCTTGCTGCCATCAGTTGTGAGGCAGCTCTGAGACTCAATCATGCACCAACACTCGTTAGCAGGGCTGAAAACTGGGTAAAATTGATGTTTTAGCTAAGTATGTTCTAATGTACTTCAAAATCTTAAGAATTAATCAGTGAGTTGTCAGAGAGCTTCAGACTTATTACTTTTTAATAGCATTTTTTATTACTTGCTAATTATAAGGTGAAAAAGGTGTGAGGCACAGCTAGTATTGTAGTTCCTTAAGTAAATTGGAGCAGAAGGTCACAATAAATTGAAAAGTTATTAAGTATGTACTTTGCTGAAGACATAATGCTTATCATTATAAAACACAGGAATACAGACACACTGGGTTTTTTTAATGTCCACAGATGGCACAAGCTAATTATTCTCATTTGTATAGCACCTTACACCTCTGTAGATTTTTTTCAGAATGTTGAAAAACAGATGATCACGTCTGTTTTTGTAGCTGTGTGAGAGTTTTTCATTAACAAGATCAGGCAGGACCATCTGTGTGTTCTAGTAAAAAGTTTACCACCAACAGTGAATTCAAAACTTTCAAACAATGGATGAATTCATAATTTGTCATGTGTAGATACAGAGCCTTGGCTAACAGCCTGTGCAGCTTAGGCACAGGTTCCTGAATGCATTTCTTGGGAAAAAAATGCCAGTCATGTTCTGCTTTGCATTCTTGACCAAAGGAGGTTTTTAGGTTTGTGCCTTTTATGTCAGCGCAGGTACTTGCCTGCTCCACCCACAGGCACCTCCTTCAGCATTGTCACTGCAGGAGAGTGACCCCAAAGGAAGCTGGTGGAGCATCTTTCCCTCTCCTCTGTACACAGAAATGTGGGAAGTAGCCAGGGAATCTCAGGGAAGGTGCAAAGGTAGGTTTTCCATGGATTGTGTGATATCTCCTCTCTCACAGCAGTCCAGGCAGGTCCACACCCACCCTGCACTGCACAGGGTAACTCCAGCCTCGAGGTAAAACTGATGGAACACATAACTGGATTCAGCTGATGATGGAATACAATAGAGTGTGGAATTGTCTGCTGTCTGTGACTTCTTGAGTGTTGCACTTTCACACTTCCCATGCCATTTCATTCTGCCTCAGCCTTCTCACAGTGCCTGGCTGCCTCTCCCAGTCCCCTTCACTTGGGGTCAGTGCTTGGAGGCAGCCTTTTAACTGCATGCAGGGCCTTGTGCAGCACAGATCCCAGCTGCTCTCCATTCTATGCCAGGGCAGCTGCCCCCCAAAATGTGGCAAATGACCCAGAAAGAAGGCACTAATGAGGCAAACCCCTTGCATCCCTGACCTAGAGTTGTTCTGCAGAAGGGATGGTTCCATGGAGCACAGCCAGGCTGGGGAGATGGAGCTCAACACAAGAAGTTGTTTGGAAAGGACAAAAAAATGTTGAAAACAGATGGGGGCAGAGATGTCTGGGTATTTTAATTTTGTTTTGTCACTTGTAATTTCTGTTGGACACAGCCTGGAGCGTTGAATGGGTGCTTGACGAGTACTCAGGAAATCAGTGATTTCTAACCCTGAGCACTATCAGCTTTTCCAGTGGAATCTCTGGCTCGTGTGCCTCCCATGTGAAGTTGTCAGCGCTCGCTCGGAGCTTGTGTGGCTCGTTAGCTATGGATGGAGATCACTCGTTAGAGGTAGAAATGCATCTTGTCTTTCCAAGGGAAACATTAACAATTCCACTCTGCAAATTAAGGTCTTCATTTAAGTCTCTTCCAACATTCCCATGAAAAATTGTGGCTCGTGCACGTGTCCTCAGCCGGTCGTGTTTTTGCTGGAGTACCCCCATCAGAGAGGGCTTCATCTCCGAGTGTGGCTCTTTTAATGAGACATTGCCTTTGTGTCTGACATAATTCAGGTACTGGGAGGCTGCTCAGGTGGGATTTTCAAAAGTCAGTGCATGGGCTGATTTCAGGTTTAGTTTTACTGAGAGACTTAAAGCCTACCCCAGGCTGAAGTGGGGAGCTGCTGACATCCCCCCAGCCAGTGTGAGAGCAAGCAGCTGATGTTGCTCGCGGTGTTCTGCAGTTTATCAGCTGGATTTTCTTGGGTGAAGCATTAAACTTTTCTCAGATTCCCAGTTTTGCACAGAAGGAATGGTGATGTTTTTTGTATCACAGAATAGCTTTCCCGAGTTGTAATTAATGACTGACATGTTTGGGTGTTCAGGGAGGAAATCTCCCTTGAATTATTGCTTTGTGAGATTATTGTTTTTAGAATGGCATGTGAAGAATTTCTTCAAATGTATTTCATCTTCTCTTGGTATCCTTCATCTTTCTTGTTCAAATGTCCAAAATGTAATTATAAAAAGTTCCCTTAGGAAATAAAAATTTTAAGTGGACTCTTTCAAGCCATACTTGAAATTTGGGGAGGAGGGGTTGGGGCTGCAATTGTTGCTTTTTTTTATTTCTTGATTTGTGCTGCAGTGGTATTGAGCAGCTGCAGTTATAGACACCAGAGAAGTAGGAGCTGTACAAAATAAACATTTTAAATATAGGTAGATTGTAATACATTTTGCTATTCCAGCACCCAACCCCAAAAGAGTAATGAAATTATTCATTTCTTGACTGGCACATGATTTTAAAAAAATAAAACCTCTAAAATAACCAAAACATAGGTGCATTATTCTGCACCCATGAAGGATGCAAGAGTTCATTTTCAGATTCTGCCATATTGGAAAAAAAAAAACCAACAAAACTTCAGGATATAATAATGCTTCCTTCAACTTGGGATTTTGAGATCCATATACAAAAGGTGATTTGCTACACATTTTAGTCTTGCCCTGTGTGTGCATTTTTAATGATAGGTGTGCTTCCAGCTAGCACTCAGCTTCCTGCTTTCTCATTAAAAGCACACACCAAGGAGACACCAAGGGTTATGGTGAGAAGACGTGTCACGGGAAGAAAAGTAACTGAGAGAAACCCATCCCAGTTTCACACTTCTCTGTTACAGCCTGAAAGGTGTTTTTAGCTGAACTATCATTCCTGTAGTTATCCAAAGGCATAATTGAGAATTATTTTGTGGACCGTGACCTTTGGTATTTTGTATTAATTAAATAAGAGCTGTTTATCTGTGCCTTTGCCCTCACTGGACAAAAGACTCCTGGTTATTTCTAGCCAAGGTTCCCAGCCTCAGAGTTGTGCTGTAAATGGTCAATAGCCTGTTAATGAGGGAACTCTGTGCCTCCATGAGAGCTGAGAACATTGCCATGGGTGGGATCACTTTAACTCAGTGTTGTGGGATGATAAACTACCTTTTAATAGAACATTAACATTAATCTAAACAAGATTAGTGGAGCAAAGCATTGCACGAATAAGCTTGCTCAATTAAAACAGATGGTCTTCCATGCTGAATCCCATTATGTTCCTGAAGCCTCCCTTGCATTCCCACACACTCGGGTGTGAGCTCCCTCCTTCCAGGGCCACGGAGTGGGGCACATACAAATGTGCTCAGCTTTGTGCCTCTCGTTCCATCATCTTTTACTCCAAGAGCTTTTCAGGATTTCATATTTATCAAATTATTTCTGAATTATTAACACAAGATCTTTACATTTTCTTCTAATTACACGTCTGTCATTAATCTTCCCCATTTCTTTTGCCCTGAGCATTTTAGAGAAGGTGGAGAGTGATAGGATTCAGCAATTAGGCTCGGATGTAAGCATTATTAAGGCTGTCTAAAACCAGGGGAGAAGGGAAAAATCTAAGACTGCAGCAACACTAATGTGTGGTGTTAGCCAAAATTAATGATCAAACATTGCATCTTAGCATCTTAATATTGTCTCAGGCAAAATGGCTTTACATTTGGAGGTAACACACATTCACAATCTAATCACTCCTTTTTTCCCCCAGACAAGCTTTTACTGTTCATTACTAGAAGAAACAGAGTTTTTGCTTCAGTACTTTTTTTTTTCCAGGTCAGAAGCACAACAAAGTAGTCACATATATTAGGAGGCCTTAAGCTTTTCAAAATTTTTAAAAATCTGCTGCTTTAAAGAAACCTCTTAAGGAGTAATTCATCTCCAGAGCAAACCTTTCAGTTCAAACCAGCTAAATTAAAAGGTGGCGTCAACAGGCATGATTTGACCTTGTGTACCCACACACCCCTTTCTTAGCCTTGCTGCTAAGAAAGAGAATGTTTTAGTAATCCAGCTAGAACTAAGCAGAATAAATCACTAAATACTGTGTAGTTTCAATGTTAAGGCTTGGAGCAAGCAGGATGTAACAACAGTTACTGCTTTGTCCTTCGCTTATCCTGGAGTATTCTTTGTAGACTTGATCATCATTTGGCCCTCATTTGCCAGGTGACCAGGGCCAGAAAAACTGCCCAAATTCCAAACTAATGGAGATAAGCCCTGCTTAGGAGGCTGCTGTGTAGTATGAATCCTCTGGATGTTCATGATTTAGAGTGGCCCTGAATTGGCCAGGGCTGGGTTGGCTCTTCCCTGTTCCCTGGTAGACCAGATAGAGTTTCAAAAGATGAAGGGATGCTTTGTTTGCCAAGTGATGTGAATCCATACCAAGTATGATTTAGGCCAGCTCAGGACCTTCGTCCTTCAGGCTTCCCTTTAAATATTGACTCAAAATCCAGACAATGGGTAATTCCCAGTGGAACCAAGACTTTCAAGACAGTCACCACCAAGCACTGGGATGAGAGGCTGGAGAGGGCACAAGCACTTTCTGGGGCTTTTCTGTGGGGTGCTGAGTAGTAGGTGAATAAAATTCATTAATCCTTTAGTGATTTCCTGCCTTGTCTGAGGTACTTGGAACTGCTTATTTTGAATCTCCCTTCCAAATCAAAACCAGGGTTTTTCCCATGCCCAGATACAGAGAGGTGACTTTTGGAAAGGAACTAAAAGATCAGTAAAAGAATGGCTGCCTGTGCTGGGTTTCAGATGCGAATTAGTTTTTGTGGAAATGCTGTCTGGAGAGCCAGTCTGCCTGGTGAATGTCAATCTGGATTTGGAAAACACTCCCATAGGGTGAACAGAGGCTGTTAATTATTGGTGGGCACTGGAAACTAGTTGATGGATATACACCACTGCTCAGTCCACTGTGACTTAAATGTAAATGAAATTTAATGTGAAATTATGATTGACAAGCCTTTAACTGTAGTCTTAAGCCAGCTAATATGCTGGTGGGAGTGTTGGCTTTTCATTTCTCAGGTTTCCATGACTGGCTTTTCCAGAAATGAGAGCCTCAGATGTCTCCAGCTTTACACCAGCTTCCCAGTAAAGATAAATGAACAGCAAATCACAGGAGGAAGGAGGAGGTGTTTTAGACGGGAACGTCTGTTCCAGAGGATAAACTTTCTACCCTAAAAGCTCATAAAGTTTGCGTGATAACGGGCAGCTCCTGAAGAAAAACCCATTTGGTTCCTGGTAACAGGGCCTTGGTAGCAGCCATCAATCACTGCCAAAGCCCAGCGGCACCACGCGAGGTGTGGGCAGTGAGCAGCAGAGCCATCCCCCACTGACTTCTCCTGCACCAGCTGAGCAGAGCTGAGCAGGATGTTGGTGCTGTGCTGCTTGAGCAGCCAGAAATGACAGGGTGGGGAGCAAACCTGTAATATCCCCCTCCACAGGGGCACTGTGTGGCACGGGTACCCAGGCGGCTGCCTGAGCACAGGGCAGTGTTTTAAACAAGACAGGCTGTGTTTTTCATTCTGAAGCTGCTGGTGGGGTGGATCTTGCCCAGATGGCTGCATTGCTCCCCTGTCCCTTTCCATGTCCCAGCTTCAGTCCCTTCGGTGCTGGAGGACAGGAGTGGTTTTCAAGCCAAGGGAGCTGCAGGTGGGTGCCAGGCAGGTGTCGTGGCCACAGGCACACAGAAGGAGCACATCAGCATGGTACCTGTGCCAGCCTCCACCCCAGCCTCCATCCCAGCCTCCATCCCTGTGCGCTGCTGGAGGCTCCTGAGGAGCTTCCATGACCTCATCTTCACCACATGGGATCAATGTCCATGGTGTTTTGGGAGGTGCATCCACAGGGAGAGACCTACAGACACAAAGGACTTGCCTGTGCCAGGGAGATTTAACAAAAAGATTTGCTCATTTTTGTTTGAATTTTTACAGACATGTAGAAAAACATTAAGGTAACAGCTACAGGTCAGGATTGGTGTGGCTGATTGGGGTTCACTGGAGCTCAATGTCTGTCCCCTCCTCTGTGTGATGACCTGGTTGTGAGATGGGTTGAGAGTGGCTGGCAAAGTTTTGATGGCATTTTATTTTTTACAGAGTAGGAATGTTGTCGTATTGGAGCTGCAGAGGATTCCTCTTGGGTAGTTTCTTTTTTCTTTGCTGGCTTTTCTTGTTACTTCTTCTATTTGGGCAATGATCTGGGTGAGCCGTTCGTGCTTTTTGTTTTAAAGGTCAGAAACACCATTAAAACTGAATGAATTATGGACTGAATAGTATTTTTTGTTTCTTACTTCAACTTTTCCCAAGTTTTCTGTTGAAAAAAAGGTAGTAGATGGTTAATTTTAGCAGGCATTTGGGGTGTTGGAAGCTTTGGTTTTGATTAATACAGGTATAGCACCAGTTCATAGACATGAAATTGCTGCTTGATGTACCATTTATTGCCACTGCCCACATGGAACAAGAGGGAAATTTAGGACAATTTCATGTTTCCAGGACAATTTCAGGAAACTTGTGCCAGTCTCCATCATGTAATCTGTTATTAGGTCAATTCACTGGTAAATTGTAGACATTAAAGGCAAAAAAGAAGAAAAATTTCCCTTGTAGGCTGAGTCAGTAATATGAACCATCCCTATAAATGAGTATTTTAATTTGTTTATTGGAGTCTATTCATGCAATTAAATTTTGTAGAATATCCTGCTTTTTGTATAAAGGGAATCTTTTTTTTGTTCTTTGGATGGTTACTGGTTGTTTTTTCCTTCCTTATCACATTGTAGAAAAGTAATGTGATTACTGAACAACTTGAATTAATTGGAAAAAACTGAGATAAACAAGTGCCCGTTCTCCCTCATCTTTGCATATTAGCTTAAATTGAGACCTGATCCAGGATGAATAATTAAATAGTAAAAATTAAAACTTGTGGTCATAGCACTGCAGTACAAATGAGTGCACACTTGTTCTGTGCAAAGATGTATTTAAGTATTTAGAATAAACCTGAGGGTGTAATCTCATCACGTTCCTAACGAAGTGTTTACACTGAGCTAGACATCCCTGATAGTGGTAGCTGACAGATCTTACTGAGGCCTGCTCTGGAAAAAACTGCAGATGTGTGACTACAAAGTGTTGAAGTGCTGCTCCCTGTGTTGGTCACAGGACACAAGAGCCAGTGCAGTGTCCTCGTGGGGTTGGTGCCAGCTGTGCCCTTCACATCTGCACAGGCGTTTTCAAGATCACCTCATTCTAATCCCACTGCCCTGAGCAGCCACCTCCCAGACCAGCTTGCTCAAAAAACCCCATCCAACCCAGCCTTAATGTCTGTGTAACTCATAAAACTCATAAAAGAACTCGAGATCGAAGTTTGGTGGGACTTCCTTTGATACCATTCATCACATTTGTTTAACCTTTAAAAGATACCAGCCAGACGATGTTTCTTTTTCAACCCCTCAATCAATAATTAAAAAAATAAAATTACAGCCCTCATAACTGACTTTTTTGTCTTCAAATGGCCTGACATTTTGTTTTCAGCTCAAAGCTCTCGCAGTTGAGCTGGTGTGAAAGGGGACCAGACGGCCCGATGACGGGCAGTTCTGAGATCACTTCCATGGAATATGGTATTTTTTTAATCATGTTTTCTCTAGCAGTTGCCTCAGAATGATGAGTAGTGGATGTCAGGGTGGATTTGGAAGAAGAGAAGGTATCTGTTTACATGCAAAACTTTTTAATTAAACAACAGATACAGAGCCAAGATATTTCTTGCATTCCTATTGCTCTACCTGGAGGGTTTGTTGGTCTGCAGATGGTTCAGCACACGAGTCACACTCTGTGCTGACACTGAGGGAGGGAAAACACAGCTATTGGCCCTTTTTGCCTTCCAATTTCAGCAGTTCAGACATCTGGGGCAATTTCTGTTTTTCATCATATTCCCAAAACTTCTGTGCCATGAGTAGGACAGGATTCTGCCTGAATGCTTGGACCTGAGCTCCCCAGGGGGTGTGTTAGGCTGGCAGAGATGAGATCTGCTGGTCCTCATGGAGGGTCTGTGTAGGACCACTGAACATTTTCAGAAGATTCAGTCATTCAATAGAAACATTAGGACATTTCCAGAAAGAGTTTCCAGACTTTTTTTAAGATGGGGAGAAAGGTTGGTTGGGTTTCTCACATCCTTTTAAATTTTTTTTACGGAATTAGTTTTGATGGATGATGTGGAGGCAGAGAAATCTGAAGCTTGCAAGTGGTATTTATTTATTGCACTGTATGTTCTGTTGTGGGGGTAGTTGTTCAACTGTAGAAAGTAAAATTCCCAGAAAGATCAAAAGTTTTATCGGGGAAGAAAAAAAAAAAAACCAAAAACCGACAAACCCCACAAAATTTAGCCAGAAAAAGTCTCAGTAGGAAGGCTTCCAACAATTGCATTCCTGACTGGGTTACTCTTACCCAGAGGATCTGTCCCATCTGCTGAGGAAGTGCCACCCCACGGAGGTGCTTTAAAATGAAGAAACCTGACCACTGGAACTGGCCCAAGACCCCCACAGAGGCCCTGGGGGCACTCAGAGTGGTGCAGTAATGAGGGATTTTTACCTGCCACCACTCTGCATTAAGAGCAGCAGTTAGTTTTGTACTCTTATTTTCTTTAGGATTTTATTGTTACAAAAAGAAACTTCTTAATCTCGTACTGTTCATGAAATCAGGTGCAGGCTTGCCTGCTAATCAGTGGTTTCAGTGGTGCTTTTACTTCATCTAAAAATTCATTATAGGGATTTCCTTAATAAAGGCCATATGCATATTTTAAGTATGTTTTTGTACTATTTTTAGAAAGAGCTTTCAGTTTATAGTTAATAGTGTAGAAAAATATCTAGATGGGTAAAACAAATACAAATATAATAGTTACAAGATCTATTCATAATTAAAACCCAAGGGGAGTGAAGGCAAGCAGTAAATCAGCGTTTGTATGAACCAGATGTTGGTTTTGGGCAGTGGTGGAACGCCACGTGGCTCTCAGAGGTGAGGCTGAGACTTTGTGGACAGTAAAATATGCTTTTCTAGCAGCAGCTGTTTGCCTTTGTGTCTTGTGCCAGAACTCAGACACTCCTGTCATTTGCTGCTCTCCAGCCTAAAGGTGGGCTCAGTTCAGCTGTCTGCAGTTGGGTAGTTTATGGAGCTTGGGTGTTTTAGAAGGTTTTAAAGGGAGAAAGAAGGAGGGAATCTGTGCAGGTAGTGGAATGCTGCTGAAGAATCACATCCTGTGTCAAAGCAGTGTGTGTTTTAAGCATTTTGCAAAACCAAGTATGTTTTAAAAGCAAAGTGAAAAAAAAATCTGCTCTATCCAGGCTGATGCTTTGTGCTCTCAGGAGCAATTTGATCATAACCCTCTCTGTATCCATCTCTTCCGCTGCTCAAGTTCCCTACCTTAAAATGAATTTGTTCTGAGACTACTCACTGGGGGAATCTAAACCAGTCTTCTCTATCAGTGACACGTGTTTAATGACATTTTACTGCTTGTCTTACCCAGCACATCTGAGGAATCCTACTGCTAATTGTTGTACTATTATTGTTATTATTATTATTGTTATTATTGTTATCTGCCCTTGCAGCCCTAGAGGGAGAAGTGTCACTGGCACTGCCAGGGCTCATACTGGGCTCATACTGGGTGCATGGGAGACTCATCCCTCCCACATCAGCTCCCAACTCACCATTCCCTTTCAAAATATGGGAGGAATGCGGGGCAAGGTGGGCTCTGCCCAGCCTTGGGCTCTGCACGGGATGCTGCCCATAGGTGGTAAAATGCAAATTTTATTGCGGCAAGACAATATTTTCCTTTTGGATTCTGGGTTTTGTGTGCTTTTGGAAAGCATTTGGCAGCCACAGCAAGCATGTTTACAAAAAGAGCAGAACTGGTAAAGTTCAGGTTCGTGTTTGGATTCAGCCCCAGCAAACTGAAGCTGAAGCTGTGCCAGACGTTTGAAGCTGCCAGACGACAGTTCATCTCAAACAGAAAGCTGAAGAGGGGGAAAGAAATTTGTCAAATGTATTCCATGTGGAATTTCAGGCAATTTAATTTGATTCACTACACTCTGAAATGTCTTGGACTTCCCTATTGTTTCTTTACTTTAACACTAAATTTTATACCTTCTGGGATCTTCAGTGCTTTGTGCTGCATTTGTCACGGTCTCTAATTTACTGGCTTCGGTCTCTCTTGGTTTTAATTGAAGGGACTGAGCCCTGCAAAATTTTAAGGCTGCTAGTTTAATCCTGAGGTTGTTCTTCAGGTGAGGGGAGAGCCTTTCTTTTGGACACCACTGTAGTAAGAAGGGGCAGAGGGGATGAATGTAAAAGAGGAAAGGGAAAGTTGCAGTAAACCTCATCCCTGTGGCTCCATCGGCGGCAGCAGCAGCAGCCAAGCTCTGCGGAGATGCTGTGGTCAGGACACGTTCCAGGGTGGCTGCAGAGGCTGGGAGGTTCTGTTTGGGTCAGCAGTGACCACCACCAGACTGCCTGGATCTGTGGTTTATTGTGGTTTGCTTTTCCAGCTAATTTCCTGCTCTGTGGGTGAATTTCCTGTGGAGTCAGCGGACACTGGAGCCCAGCCCCGGAGCAGGATCCTCTGGCTCTGCAGCCTGGCAGCTCTCACACTGGCCAGAGTTTGTTACCCCCCACAAGTGCAGTTTGGGCATCAAAGCCACTTGTTCTCCTCCTGCTCCCTCTGACAAAGTGCCAGAAACAGAGCCCAGAGCCTCCACCTGTAAATAAAACTCGCTGAATTTGTCCAAATGTCAAAGCACTTGAGCCCACCAGGTACCAAACAGTGCTTTATTCTACATAATACTAATTTCTCTTGAAACCTGGAGTCTTGTGTAGATTATAGCTGAAGGTAAAGGACTGCTGCTGCTTTTTGTGCAGGCAGAAGAGCAGAGGTGCACAGCAGCTGCAAGTTAAATATAGCTACCCTGCCTTGACTCTTGCAGGTAACAAAGTCTTCCATTTCTAATATTCTTGCCTGAAACATCTATTCATTTACTGCATTGGGATCTGACTCCCTGGATCAGCATGTGTTCACACCTGAGCCAGGCTGAGGAAGATGAGAACACTCAGCCCCAAAGTTGTCAGTGTTTACACACAAGTCAAGTCCGTAAGGAGTTCAGTGTTTTTACTGGTGTGTCTGATTTTTTTTTCCCCCTGACATGTGCAGCCTCTGTTTCTAGGTGTTGAGAGTTTGTTTGTTTGAAGAGTGTGAGGAGAGAGAAGCCTGAGGCTGTCTGACACAGCTGCAGTTGGAGCATCTCTTTCAACTTCTTTTCCTAGGCTGCAAATGGCCTCTGTTCACTTTTTTTTTTCCCTCTCTAAAAATCTTCCTACAGCTCCCCATGTATTCCAAATACACTTCTGGCAAGTTGAAAAGAGATCTGTGACAGGGAGGAAAACCCCCCAAGGCCAGCAGGTTGCTGTCAGTGGGGCAGGTGGGAGCTGGCAAGGGTGGCTCTGCAGGAGCTCTGTCCTTGCCCATTTCCCATCACTGCTCCCAGTGTCGGGATGTTCCTGATACCATCAGGGCTGAGCTCTCTGCTCTGCCCAGGAGGGCTCCATGCCTTACATGGGGTTTGTCTCCAGTACAGTCCCAGCCTCCCAATAGCTCCCTCCCAGGATGCTGCTGCCCACAGGTGATGGGAGAGCAGCTGTTACAACCTAGAGATTGCCCTACACAGGCTCCACCCTTTATAATTATCACACCAAGCTTCCATAAAACCTGCAGTTCTTCCTCAAGAAATGCATAGTGGTGTTTAAAGTCTTTTCCCACATTGGTAGTTTGACAAACATGAGAGTGTTGTGGAGATCATTAGTGCTAAGAGTAAAACCTCCAAATAAAGTGCCCTGGGATTTATGTACTCTGTGCTGGTAATAATAATTAGAACATATCCTACTGCAGGTAACTCCCACAACTTGCACTTTGATCTGAAGCTGGGAAACTCATTGATTAATCCATGGGGTCAATCAGTCCATCTTGTTTGGAGAGTTAATCTCTGGTGTGCATCAGGACCAAGAGTGAAACAGGTTTATTTGCTGCTGCTTAATCAGAGAACCCAAACTCTCCTGTAGAGTGGTGAGAGGTTTGTTTCTACTTAGCCTTTAATTGCAAAATGATCTCATTAGTGCCGTAGTGAATCTCAGTACTATCCTACAGACACATCGAATTTAAAGAGCAAAGAATAAAAATGGTTGCCTATAAAAACTCAGCATCTGGCACAAACTGTGGTGCAGTTGGTATTTGCAGGATTACCCTAACCAGGCTTCTCTTTATTACCCTTTTAATCTGAAGCTGGAACATCAGCTGCACATCCCAGTGGCTTTCTGTCTACATTGCTGTTAGAAATGGAGGGGACTGTCATGCTGAAACTGCTCGGAAAGGTTTTTGTCCAAAGATAAAGGTGCTGAGAACAACATGGAAACCAACAGCAGAGTTGCTGTGGCTTTCACCAAAGGAAAGGGCAATCCCTCCAAGTTATCCCAGCAGAGAACTTCAGACCTTGTAATTGTCCTTCTTCCATCTGTCATCAGTCCATGGCTCATGTATTAATTGACCATTCCTGAGATGCCTCAGTAAGGCTGAGGGAGAGTGAGTGGATCTCAAATGGGCAGTGCAATCCCAAATAAAGCAATCCTATAGAGGAGGTGCTGGAAACCCAGAGGTGAGGCTGCATATTCACAGTAAAGCCCTGAGCATGAAAATGTGCAAAGCAATGAAAAATTTCTTTAACATGAGCACCAATAGATGCAGGTTCATGTTTCTGTGCTGAAGAAAATGCTTGAATGTGAGTCCACATCCTGCAAATCCAATTCAAACTCTGTGCCCTTTGAAATCTGGGTAGTATCTCTGTGCCTTTGTGGCAGGAATCTTCTGGCTTGAATGCAGAAAATTGGTGATAAAAAGGCTCCTCTTAAACCAGTGCTAAATACCAGGAAGAGAATAGAGGGGAATATTCCCTTTACTAATACTTGTTTCTAATCAGATAAAAATAAGTTGCAGTGTAGGAAGAATCCCTCTACTAACTGCCAGAACATGTCGATTTATCAAATTTTTCTACCGTTGCTCTTTTTTTGAGCTCGCCTCGGAGCTGGCAGTGTATGTTTTACAGTGCAGCAAGGTAGATTGATTGATCCTAAACAGAAAAGCCTTTGGGGTCTCGAGCTGATGTTTTAGCTTCAGAAAAAAACTGAGTAAAGCATGTTAATGTAGAGAAAGGAGCCTGGCTTAATTGGACCAACTCCTGGCTTGCTGAAAATTAATGGCTGGCTGGCTGTTGCCAGAGTGATTCATCTTTTCTATCATGTTCTATAGTCCTTCTCTCCAGGGGTCTGTACTCCCCTCCAATTGCAAACCAAAAGTGAAACATACTTCTTCATTTTTTTCTTTCTTAAAAACATGTATTCTAGTTGAATTGGCTTCCAGTAAATGAAAAATGGCACAGGTGGGAATATGAAGGAGGCACTCAGTGTCTGGGATTTAGATTTTTGTTTTGTTTGAATGGGATTTAGATTTTTTTTAATGTACCCTTGACTCCTCATTGCTACTGTCTGACTGCACACGTGACAGAGTGACTTTTTAAAGCATCACGATTTGTCTGTTGAAATGTATTGTTCCTTTTCTTTTTCTCTGGCCATGGAAACAGAAATTCTGTGTAAGCAAGAGCTAATAAAAGTGAATATAAAGCTGGAAAAGGTGTTGAAAGCGTTTAGGTGGCTCTGGAAATGAAAAGATGACTTCTCCATGTAGTGCCATCAAGCCCACAGAAGAAGTATTTTATGTTTTTAAAATAAATTACTTGTGCACAAAAAAGTCTTGCCATTTTCCCCATAAAACCTACAGTCCTGGCTTTGTGGAAGCAAAACAGCTGCAGATGAACATGAGGTGGTTGGGAATTCGCTGGTGTGTGCCTAAAACCCACGTGGATAATCTGATCGTGGAGGGGGTTAAACTTTGGGACTTAAAGAGGGCAAATTCAAAATGTGCCTTTAAACATAAAATGCTTCTGTGTCCCTTTTGAAATCTGAGTTTCTGCTGGAGGCAGATTGCCACTCGTTTGCTCATTCTGAGGAGTCACCACTTGAGTGGCACATGGAGCCATTTCTAACAAGCACGTAGTGGTAGGTTGGGAATGTCATGAATGTTGTATTATTGCATATTCTGAATAGGAGGATTCACTGTAACTGAAGATTACGAGAAGATAAATAAAGATAGATTTTGTTTAACATAATTACATATGGTAAATTGTTACGGTAATTTACTGTTGTTTCAGTAAGGCAAATATTAGCTCCGAGATTGTAAATAATGCACTGGAAAATTGGATGTAATGTTTCACATTGACCTGAGATTTGGGAAATGGGTAGAAATACTGCAGATTTCTGTGCCATTAATTGCAAGAAAATAACATTAAGAACATGCTAAATCATGCTAAATGTTTTCAGCAGATGATAGACTGTGGGATAGTTCATTAATTCTCCAAACTCATTCATTATATTTGTTTTTTACTCCAAGAACACTTAATGAATAACCAATGCTTTGTAAAGCTGAGGGTGTGAGCATGCACATTTTTATATACATTCATATACCAACCTACATCCTTCCATTTATTTCCTACAGTTTTTTGTACCAAAGCATTTTTTTTTAAACTGTATACTCTTAAACTCAATCACTAGGGATGTGTTTATTAGTCTTTGAAGCAGCTGTTTGAATTGCTGTTTTTACCTTTTACCAGTAGAGTTTGGTTCTCCCACGGTGCTATAAATATTAAATAAAGACACTAAGAGTTTATTAGTGTGATAACTTTTATAGGGACATGGTGGAAAATGTAACCTATAAAATTAGTAATGAGAGGATGAAAATACACATTGTCTCCATCAGGTTTTACAGCCATCATTTTTTTCTATATATATGTTGTTCTTCTTGTAGAGAAGAAAGGCTCTGAGCATTTAATGAACTGCAGGAAGCAAATCTGGCTGTGTATTGTGTGATACTGTGTGATACTGTACGTGGGAGTGGGATAGAAACAGTAGTCCAGGCTTAGATGTAGCATTGTGTGTAAGTGTGATGGCTCAAGTCAGTTTTAATTTCCACAAAACACTGAAACACCATCTCTGAATGGTCAAAATGCCTGTGGTACCTGGACACATCCATCCTTTTAATAGAGAGAAACAAAATAGGACAAGATAGGACAAGAGGGAATGGCCTCAAGTGGCACCAGGGGGGGAGTAGGTTGGATATGAGAAAAAATGTCCTCATTGGAAGGGTTTTCAAGCACAGGGTGAGGTGATGGAATCACCATCCCTGGAAGTGCTCAGATAACATGTAGGTGTGGCACTTGGGGCCATGGTTTAGGGGTGGACCTGGCAGGGTTAGGTTAATGACTGGACTTAGAGGTCTCTTCCAGCCTTCATGACTCCATAATTCTGTTAAAATCCTCTTGCTTCCATTTGAGCATTTGCCTTTTGTAGACAAGATATTTCAGTCCAAGAATAATTCCAGCATGTATTTACATGTGCTCATGGGACTCCATTTCACACAACAATTGCAATAATTTGTGTAGCATCCCTTAAATTTTTCACCCTGCACTAATTTGGAAATGCCCAGTAGTTTGTAGGGAGAAGGATCTGCCTCTGTTAGCTTTTTTAAAGTCTATCTTTTTAATTTTTCTGTCTTCTTCACTCGTATCTGGGTGATGGAGGCAGTGGCCTGGCTGTTAGAATTTCAGGACTCAGATCCCAGCTTTGCTCCACATTTCCAGAGTAGCCATAGGGAATTCACTCAAGTGCAGTTGGTTCCCACTGCTGTAAAACAGTTTTCTCACAGAATCACAGAGGGATTGCATGAACATAACGAAGGATGCCTCGAAAATGTGGCCATGTAAAATTTTATGCTGCATACTTACTTTGCCAAATAAATGCAGCTTCCCAACAAGGCACAGGACTCTCTACTTCACATTAGCACTTAATGGAGAAATCCCTTTGTGAGGCTGAAATGTGCCTGTGCATTTTTGTGGTTAACTGAATGGTTTCATGCCTGTTTTTAGGCAACAGGAGCCTCTCCACACAGGATATGTTCAGGATTTTTTAATTTCTGGTGTGGTGACATGCAGGGAATGCTGGCCAGGGCTGAACCCCCTGCAAAAGCCAGAGGAGATGGATGAGTGCAGACATTTAGGAGCATTGGGCCAGAAGTGCCAGGGCAGGAATACAAGTGATTTGCTCATGATCACACAAGAGGGACATTTCTGTGCATGCTGAGGACTCTGCAGGTTACCCAGACATCAGAAATTCCCAAAGATTGCAGTTAAGCCATCCTCACCTTAATGATGTTCACAGAAAGGGGTGTGAGGGGTGGATTTGGCAGCTTAGATTTATCACAGTGCACGGGGTGTAAGGGACCTGGTCGAGAGAGGAAACTTGAAAAGCAGATGGATCCTGCTGCAAATAGTGCTGTGTGTTTGCTGCTTTAAAGTTCATGTTAAAAGAAACATCTTTTGCAGAGATAATCCTCAAAACCACGGTGAAAAACAGGGTCCTGAAGGGACCCATATCCTGAACTGCGGGATGATGTCCTGCCACGGGGTTTATCCTAATAAACGAGTATTATCCCTCCTGCTTTTCCAGCCCTGTGCAGCTTGCCAGAGGGGGCACTTTTTAATGGACTAGGAGAAGTTAAAGGAAAATCCAGAAGGATAAGGCTGAAAGTGAATTCTTTGGTTTATACCATTTATAGTCCTATTAAATTCAGTATTTCTCTAAGACATCTGGGGGGCAAGAAGTTCAGTGTATTCCTACATCTTTCAAGATCCTGGCTTGATCATTTGACTCTGTCCAGCCAGCCTAACAAGCCAAATAATAAAAGGGAACAATGCAAAACTTGTTGAATTTTTTTTTTCACCCTGTGTCTTTTTTGAAGTAAAATACCTTTTTTTTTTTTATTCTCAGATGCCCAGCAGTTTGCTGCAGACTCCTGCAGCTTCTCTGCCCATCACTCAGTACCTGTTTCAGCTTATCAAATTGTTGTACTTCCTCCTTTCATAGAGAAGCAATTAAAAATGATGAGGGTAAAGGGTTAAACCTAAAAGCCCGCTAATGAGGGTGCCTTCTTGGTTTTCCTTTCATCAGGCATTAGATGCTGTTTTCAGCATAAGCTTTCGATAAGCATCACTGAACATTTTTCCAGCATATTTTTTAAAAAGTTAGGGTTTTTTTACCATCCTGTAAAAATGATAGATGTGTGACTCTGCTGTTTATCCGAAATCCTAATTACTGATGCTGCAGCTTTTGAATGTTAAATTCATGCAGTGTTCTTTAGGCTTCAAACTGGTCAAAGAAAGATTGATTTGTGTCCACAGAGAGTTCTAAGCCTAGTAAACACAGCCAGTGTTTGTTTATTTATTTATTGCATTATTTGAAAGTCAAGAGTTGCATCAACTGCAAATTACGTAGACTTGGAGATTTCTAAAGGAGAAAAAGGGAAAAGAAAGCAGAAGTTGTCTGCCATTGAATGAAATTTTAATTTCTGTCTCCACAAGAGCAAAGAGTAGGAGTAAGAGATGGAATTTGAAAATATGGGTGAGATTTCCTTTCCTTGAGCTATGCTATTTTTCATAGAACAATACCTTGATTTTCTTTTTTTTTCCCCTAAACCTATACACACATATTTGGGGAAAATATTTTATATATAAATATATCTAAATAAGATTCATAGATTATGTGGATCTTTGTATTTATATATATATATATATATATAAACCAGTGCAGCTCAGTAGTCATGTAACATCCCAAGGTCTTGTTTTCAAATGGCAGCAAAGAGGATAATTTAGGATTACTAATCACAGAATCATTTAGATTAGAAAACACCTCCAAGATCATTGGGTCTGGCTGTTCACCCAGCACTGCCAGCCCCACCACTAAGCCCTGCCCTTCCCTGTGCTGCAGGTGGGAGCAGCTCAGCTCTCCTGCATTCCCAGGGTGTTTCTGATGCTGTGCATGAGCAGTGCCTGGAGCCAGAGCAGCTCCTCTGCCTGACAGAGCCGAGCAGGGTCATCCCTGTGTGGCTCAAATCCCCTGCAGAGCTGCCCAGGTGAGGCAGGGCCCATTGCTGCTGTGCAGAGTGACTGAAAACTGAGGAATCTTTGTGTCCTTGAAGCCTTTCTTGCAGTTCCTAAAGGCTCTGAGGGGAGGAGCTGGTTGTGCTAATCCCTTGCTGAGCATTCACCTACCTGTGCTACCTGAGAGCAGCAATGTGGAGCAGAGATGGTGCTTGTTTAAAAAAAAAAAAAAAATCAGACGATTTCTCTCAGGATTTTCTCCGTCTCTAGTCAAGTTTGTTTTAAACTAATGGAAGTAATTAGCAAGTCACAGAGGGACTTTGTCTACGAGGTAGCCATTTTTAGATAATGGAGCATAAAAGTCGACACAGTGACATATGACACCAGAGCAGCATCTTGGAGCCACAAGCTGGGTCTTAAGCAGATGTTTAAGTACTTAGAATACTGAAATCACTATTTACACATATAGAAAGGGTTTGAGTTTTTTCTCTCAGACTACTGGTACACTGTAGGGCTTTCTTTTAATCTCAGTAAAATCAAAGTAAGCTCTGAGTTTTTTAATGTGCAGGCATTATCACTCCTTTCTTCTTTAAATGTCTCTCAGTATATGATATGTGGGTACTTGGAGACTAGGGATGGAATTTGAGTTCTGCATGGCCATTACACAGCAGAGGGGTGCAGCAATACAGCAGGTGATGTTTCACGTTTCTAACAGTGCCCAGGGTGTTGAGCTGAAAATAAATAATATTTAGAAGTGAAGATGCACTTGATATGTTCACACATATTTATTGTAGCTGTGAATGCAGGGGAGATTTGCAGAAATTCCAGAGAGATGAAGGTGTTCTCCTAGCAGGGTGGTCCCAGAGGTCTGGGGTATCTCCCCTCAAAGGTCTCAGAGATTGTCCCAGTTCTTGTAGGTGCCACCAAACCATGTGTGTGCTTACCCTCATCCAGGGCTTTCAGGTTTTTTCTATACTAGATAACTTTATCCATCTTATTTTTTATAAATCAGTGTGTGGCATTCAGTGTTTGTGCCCAGCAATTGCTGCAGCATTTGGTAGCACTTCCCACCACACACATAAAAATGTACCAGTGTGGTCTAAATAAATACACAGCACAGAAAGCCTCTGTAGATGCACAGTTGTGACACGATCACAGCACCCCAGTTATTGAGGGGTGCAGTTTGGGGAAGGTGGGGAAGGATTTTCCCTTCCTCTGCCACAGTCTGCTCCTTATTTCTCTGTACTTTGATGAGGCCAGGGGCTTTGACAGCCAGATGGGTTGAGCCATTTCTTGGCTTCTTTTTTCTTTCACCTGTGCCATGGATGTTTTTTCTTTGTTTAGCTCCAAATTAACCCTTGATTCAGCTCAGAGCAGCACTGCAGAGCTGTGCTTGGTACAGGGGAAAGAGACTGTTGGGGTACAACAGTCCCAGAAGCTCCTCCTGGAGTGCCCTGCATCCCTTGTCCCACCACAGCCAGTCGAGGTAGGACCCATCTGACCCAGCCCTTCTTCTGCAGGAATTAAGTGCCTGCTGATGCCCCCCAGAGCTGGCCCAGCAGGTTCTCCTCAGCTCTGGGCTGGCTGGAGCATCTCAGCACGAGAACCCGCCTAACAATCTGAGCTGGAGCGCTGTGCATCCATTCTCACTCACTTGAGATGTTTTTATGGGTACAATATGTTTTCCTTCACCACGTGTGTTCTGCCTCGTGGATTACTCGAATGGCAGAAAGTGTTTTGTTTCCTGTGTTATTAGCTGCAGGTTCAATTTCTATCAGATTTGTCAATTCTGTCATATAATAGGGTTGTTTTTTTTCCTGGTCTAATGTATGTGACATGTTTCATAATGCCAATAAAAATAGTTTTCAAACTAGACTGTGAAAGACTTTGACCAAAAAAAGGCGAAAATAAAAATATCAGCGACTGGGGAGCTTTGATCTGACAAAGTAGGCTTTCAAATGACACGTTCTGGTTTATGAAGCACAGTTTAACAGTTCCTTTTTGCAGTAGCTGTAACATGTGAGGGATTGGCCAGGGTGGGAATGCAGCTCAGGATGGGGGGTCCAGTTCCAGCAGCAGATGCGTGCTCCAGAATGGTTTAAACTTTTATTTCTGTGTTTAATTTTTTTGTTGTTGTTTTTATATTTCTGATAATGGAATTGTTATGGGCTTTTGAATTTCAGTTAAGAATGTGCAAATAGGCTATCTGGTAAGTAGGTTATTGAAGGGTTAGGGAAATGGAGAACATTTCCTGAAAAAAAATACCCACAGTGTGGGTAATAGACTCCAGTTGAATTTAAAAGATAATGGCAACAAGGGAGAAATCCACTTGTAGAAATGGGGAACAGCTGTGTTTGAGATCTAATGAAACTGTATCAAATACTTTAAAAATGGCTTACAACTTCTTCCCTAGGGAGCAGAGATAAAGCACAAGAGCACTCCTGAAAGGTCGAAGAAACAGTTAAATCATTTCCTTGATGGTTATTAGAGATATAGAAGACATCAGTGAAAATTAAATGTCTGAAACTTGTATTTGATTGCTTTCCTTATCACGCCAATCTCACACATTTCTCCTATCTCTTCCTCTCTGTTCTAGTAAAATTTAATAACTGTGCTGGTAGCAAGGGTGTGCGGTATGAAACCAACAGCCTGGACTTCAAGGTGAGGGCGGACGGGACCCTGTACGCTGCCCACCACCTGCAGGTGCCCTCCAAGCAGCTGATCCTCATGGTGACCGCCTGGGACCCCCAGACCCTGGGCAGATGGGAGGCCATGGTCAGGTTTCTGGTGGCAGAGAAGTCCCAACACAACGGACACAAGGTAAGAGCTTTTCAAAGCTCCTTTTCCTACTTTGTTCTTCCTTTGCCCCAAACCATCGGAAGGTTCTCGTGGTGTCGGAGTGTTCATGTTGCCTGGTCTGTGCTTCATAAGGAAGTGTCCAAGTAGGAGGTACCATGAGCAGCATCAAATTCCTTGCAAATGGTCCTTGAACCTCTCTGACAGAAATGCTTTAAGGTCACCAGTGAGGGAAGTATTCTCTGAGTTCATACTTCTGTATTTCTAAAGTGACCACTTGTCTGTGTTACCCTGCAGGCCATGTGCATCATGTTTGCACCTCACTGCTGATAATCATTCTTGACTCCCAGTAAAACCAGCAGATGAAGGTGCAGACTCAAAGTCAACCATCTTGTAGGTGGCTGTACGTTCAGCTTCCTTTTGTGACAGCACAGACCTGGAGTCACACACTGGCAGCTCTGCCCTGCTGCTAATCTCCCTGGTTTTCACAGTTACTCTTGCAAGCAATCTGCATGGCCCTGCAGCTTCCAGAGGGGAGATTTGGCCTTGTTCCTTCCCTTGCAAGGACAAGGAGCGTTGCTGCTGCCTGATAAGGGATGCGAGCTCGTGCACAGCGCAGGCAGCGAAGCACAACGTGGCACTGCTGTGCCAAACGTCCCCTCTGCTCAGTGCCAGCATCTCCCCTCGCCCACCCCGACAGAAAAGCCAGAGCCAGCGTTGAGTCAGAAGGGTACAGATGGTTTCTTTCTGCTTTAGCTCCATACACACAGCTGAGAAGCAGGAGGGCTCTGTCCCTGCGTGGCAGCGTGAGAGCAGCGTTCCTGCAGTGAAATGCAGTGGTGGGCTGCACAGAGCCACTGAACTGGGGGCTGCACACACATTTCTTCTGGTCCACCCCTGGTGTAGCTGTCACTTTGCTGCCTCGTCCATATAATTGCTGGCAGCAGCAGTTCACCTTTTCATTTTTGGTGTTAGTCTGGGCTGAAGATTGTTGACTACACGGAGTAAATGCAGTTATCTCGTCTTGTGCTGACTCAAACAACACAATGCTGGGCTGCTTGGGTGGTGACATTTGGGCAGGATTTGGCAGGGAATTGGTTCAAGACCTTGATTTATTGCTGGATCTTGAAGACCTGGGGAGTAAGGATGAAGGTGTGAGTCCTGGGAGCAGCCGTGGCTCCTTCAGGGACAGGGCGGGGTCTCTTGGCTGTGGCTGTAACTTGGATTAATGCACGGCTGTAATGGTCCAGACAGCAGGATTGGCCTCTCCTTTCCTCCATTCTGCAGTGCTTGGACAGAGAGTGCAGGGCAGGATGGAGAATTCTCTGTCAAATTGTTAGAATTCCACCATGTGACCCTGCTGTTATGGAGAATTTTCACCCCATGTGAGAGAAAAAGGAAAAGGCTTGGACAGACTTAAATCTCTCACTTGCCCAGTAGGCTGACCCCAAAGGTTTTGCAGGGCTTAGAGTCATATAAATACACTTGTGCTGCTCTTCAGTAAGGCTTGGGCTTGTGCAAGATGTAATTAAGCCCTGTGTGTTATGTCAACTCTATTTGCCATTTCTAACCAAAGAAATACCGCTTCCTTCTAAAAGTAATTAAATATTGATAGAACAAAGTAAGATGTCTTATATACTGCTTGAAATTTCTTCTCAGTGTAGCAGAAAAAAAACCCTGAATAAGCACACATTTCTGTTTTAGTAGAATATTTGGTTGGAAATTCATCTAATGTTAATGTAATCTGAACTCTGGTTGAAAACAGAGAGCTAAGCTTCTTAAAATTCATATCCCTCCTTTCTAAAAGCCTTATTAGTGTGTAGTTTGAGGCTGGAAAAATACGGAAAACAAGACTAATGACAAGGTCATAAGCAGTCTTATTGTGGGTCCCTATAGCAGGCATCTGACTTGTGTTTTATTTAAATGCCTGTGGTTTTTGCAAGCAGAATAATCCTTTGTTTACTAAAGAAATAAATATGATTATGAGATTATTTTAAAAAATAATAGTGTTTGTCCTGAAAAAAGTACCCCAAACCTTACAATATCCAGTTCAATATGTTTCAGGCCATGACCCTTATATGTTTTATGGCTTTTACTAGAAGCAGATTTCACATTTGGTTTAATGTGGTATAATATGACTCAAGCAGACTATATATATATATTTTTGAAAGACATTTCAGACTGTTTTGTTCTATTCAGGATATAGAGATGGCAAATACAGGAGAGAAAGGAGGTGACCTGAGAGAGAGAGAGCAGTTTTCTTCCGGTGTATCCATTCATTTCCTTTTTACTTTGTAAATTTGTGACTGATTTTGCAAAAATGCTGAACAGTTCCCAGACATTATAAATAATTGGCATGGAATTCGGTTACTGCACCTGCTGGTCACTGTTTGTTGGCACCTACAGCACAAAAAAAGTCTTTTTGCCGTGTTCTTCCTCCTCTCCATGAGCAATGGCCCTCAGCGAGAGCAATGGCCCTCATGATGGGGGACTTGGTGCCCCTCAGAACCCTCTCTGAAAGGATAAATCAGAATTTAGTTCATGAATATCCAGGGATTAAAGCTGCATCAAAACCAGCCCTCCTAGAATGGCCATTATTAGATATTTGGTTTATAGCTGGTTTATTGTAGAGGTTATAATACAGAATGAATGTTACAGGAGAAATCAATGTTTTTGGGATACTGGCTGAGGTTTTGGGGGGCCAGGAGTGAGCCTGCCTGCACAGTGGGGACAGTGGGCTGCTTTCCAGGAGAGCACAGAGGATTAATCCATCAATAAATGATCCTTTGTGTCTGTGATCCTTTCCTGTCAGAATGTGTAAGACTGAAAATCTGTAACAGGCTGAGAGCACTTCAGTGGTGGCCAAGGGCTTCCAAAGCAGGAGATCATTTCTTGTTGGGACAGTCCTCCCCTTGTGTGCTTTCACTGCAAAATGAAGGGTTGGTGTCCATACCTGTGCCCCAGAAGCCCCAGCTGAGTCTTGCTCTTGATGCAACCTGACATTTTAATGGGGAGGGACCCAATACAGTGACAATTTCCCCTCTTTCACAGGGTTGGCCTTATAAATGTGCTGATTGCTTTAGATGACTGAATAACCTGGGCAGACCTGCCAGTTTTCAGTGAAAACCACTGTAATGAAAGAGTTCTAACTACTACATTAAAGTGTCATGCTAGTAGGATGAAATGATAGAAAAGAAGGCAAATACTTTAAAAATTTATTTTATGATACATGAAGCATACATTTCCCCTCCTCCCCAGCAAACACTTGAATGTAAACTTTACTTTCTGGTTAATGCAAGTGATGTTAGTAACTCAAGGAACTTTTTTGTTCAGTCTTGCAGGAAACCTGATAGCAATTCAATTAGAAAATGCAAATGAGGTCACACATTTCCCACAAGAGTGCTGAATTACCCCAGAGGAAACTGAGTGATATTCCAGCATAACAATAAATACTTAAGATGAAGTTTCTTCCACTGTTCTTGTCTGGCTGCCTGTTCTTCCAATTGAAAGTATCAATCTGGGCTGTGGGTGAAGTTTGAGAAGAAGGAAAGAAAAAAGAAAAGAGAAAAGCAAAAAGAAAAGAAATTATAAAAGTTGCTGTTTTATGAAATAATATAAAGTCTTTGTGGCTTGTGTCAGCATTTGTGAAAGATGAACTTGAGTGGGATAATGCTCCAGAAGAAGACAAAGTAAAGCCAGGCTTTACTTATAAGGTATTAGCTGTGTAGTATCTTCTTTTCTAAGAGTGCCTGCTGTTATTTTGAAAAATTGGATATTGATTCAACCAAAAGTCTAAAAATGAAGATTCTGTTTCTGAACAGTGACGTTGCTGAGGACTGCAGTCTTCAGAGTGTCCCATTTTTCAGTTACAGAAACCCAAGTCCTTCCAAGTGCACAAGTAGAAATATTGCACCATTTGTCCTTCACACCCCATCCCTGCCCTCTGTGTCCATCAGTCCAAGCTCCTCCTCATGGTTCCTTCACTCCCTGTGTTTGCTCTTCCCATCTGAAGTTCTGACCCTCTCATTTATATTGATTGTTTTCTTTAATTTGCAGTCCTTTCATGTGTCTAAAGCACATCTGGCAGATTTTCTTGTGTGCTTATTTAGCTGTCTATTTTTCTGTAGTTCTCATCTCAAAAGTTAAATCCAGATCATAGAAATACAGCATAGAATGGAATTCACAGCAGAAGAGCTTAGAGGTACAGGATATATTCAGCACATGTAGGATGTCAGTCATCTGCTGCCAGTGACTTAGTTTGGCAAAAAAAATACTGTTTTCTTTGAATCATGTTTATGTCAACCAAAGTTTCTCATTGTTTGAGCTTTTCAAATTCTGAGCATGGAAATATGTAAATTTTTGTAATGTTAAATCACTGGGAATTGTGCAATTAAACTCAGAAGTATATGAGGTCTGCAGCTAGTGTTTAAAACATTGAGAACTGCTGTCAGAAATCAATTCTTGCTTAAGCGCAGCTTGGGTTTTATTATGTCTCATCTTATTTTGGGCTGCTTTCATAACCCAGCTATGAGTCCACAGCCATACAATGTGAATGTGAAAAGCTGATTCTTACAGACAGAGGGTTTCTTTTATTTAAAGCCTTTAAATAATCATCTGTGGTATTTTACCTGGCTGAGGTTTTAAATTCCGAGTACAGCCTTTTATTGCTGATCACAAGCACAAAGGTCTCTGGGCAAGGAAAGGCTTATTCAGCACTGCTCTCATTCATGACCTGGGTTATTGTGCAGCCAGGATGCTCTGCACGAGGCTGGGGAGCCTTCCCTTGAGGGAAGAAAATCAGAGTTTAAGTGGGAGCTGTGCTTCCAGTGACTCCAGTCTCCCTGGTGCTCTGGAGTGGGTGTACCTGGAGGAAACAAGGAAAAAAAGTGTTCCCTTCCTTTCTTCCTTCTTTTACCTGCTCTGAGATGTTATCTATGGTATCAGGGTGATGGGAGTTTGCCCCATCAAACTGTTTTATTCCTAGAGAAGGCCTGAAAAAAGGAGGTTTTAATTGTCGTCCTGCCTTTTTCTGACAATACTGATGCATATTTTAAGTACTGGGTCATTACACTGACACTGTCCTCTTTCACTGCCTCTGTGGGGGATCCAAGGCAGTAACTAAATCCAGCAAAATGGCAGCTGGAATAATTTTTATTTCCGTATCTCATCAGTGAAGCAAGACCTGGATTTATCTGTCAGGGAAGGTACATACAGAGATTTCTGTTTCCTTCAGATAACTTGTGAGACATTGTTTGGGGTTTTAACAAATCAGATCAGTGGAAAAGATGAGAAAGAGGATGACTAATAAATGAATATCATATAATTGTTACCAATGAGACTGCTCATGATAATTGTGCAAGTCTAATGAAGATGCATCTGCTGAACTTGCCTGACCTCCTACTTAAGTGCGTTTGAACATCTCCCATGTAATCACTGCGGGAGGGGAGAGTGGTGTTAGTGAAAACACCTGAACTTCCCTGGCCTGATTTTCAGGTGTTCTCAATCCCAGTGCCTTGTGCTGAAGCCCAGATAGGACACACAGGTGCTCATTGCCTTGGAAAATCAGCCCAGTACGGGAAGTTTCCAAGCACTGCACTTGCTGCATTTAGTTCTTAAGCAGTCAGCATCATACCAAGGGTCAGGCTCAAAGCCACGCTCGACAGACCATCTGTAAGTGAAATTCACTCCAGATCTGTCTTCCTTCAAACAAAAAGAAGTCCTAAGGATTGAACTGCCTACGCAGAAATAAGTTTTTTCTGATAAAACAAACCCCTTGGACTGCTGTGTGCTCCTGCCTGTGATGCATGCCTTGCCCTTGCCAGATCAAAGCTTTTGACCTCCCATTTCATGTTCTTTGTTGGTAACTGCTGAAGTCTGACTGCCACTTGAAAAAAATATTTTGGACTGGATATCCTAAAAATACCTTCAATACCTTCATCGCTGTGATAATCTATAGACAGCTGCTTGTAAACATGAGTTTGAGTGCAGACCAAAATTGCTTCATGCAGGCATGCCCATTAAAATAAACTTTTTTTTAGGGGTTTTGGGTGTCCAGGATCTTTCCTTTGCCCCAGCAAGCTGAGACAGATTGGTAGAAACAAGCTCAGTGCAAAGGAGGGTTTTGGTTCCTCCCAGCCTCTGGAGGCCAGGTCCTGGATTGTTGGATGAGATAGTGACCCTGTGGCATGTCCAGCTGGAGGAGAGGAGCCAGGAATGGGTGTCCAGCAGGGCAGGGTGGCCTGAGGGCCTGGCAAGGAGTGGGATCTCAAACACTGTCCCCACCCAGCAAAGCATTTAAACTCATGCTTAAGTTTCATCTTGCAAATTGAGATAAATTGAATGTGTCCTCACGGTCAAATTTGAGCATTTCTTAGGTGCACTCTGGAATTGGAGAAAAAAAAAAGAACAGTCTTTTCTCAAGAGCCTCTTGAAATAACCAAAGCATAACTTGAAAGGGCAAATTCTCATGCTAGCACTGAGGAGAAGTACCAGACTGAATTACTTTGCTTTGTGCTAAAGTAGCAGCAGTGCCTGTGATCTTTTAAATCTCTTGTGATCTTTTTACTTGCAAACATTATGAAGAGGAGGAGTATTGTTACATTTAATTCATTATGATTATTTTAATTCATGTGTCTTTTGAACCTCATGGCTTTAAAAAAATAAAATGAGATTAAGATTTTTCACAGGCTTTTTAAGGAGTAGACTTGCTCCTGGTTCTTTCTGTGATGAAGAGCACTTGTTGTAGTCTGAGTTTTAGAAGCAAGAGAAATGTGTTTTGGAACTATGTTTTCAATTGTTTGTTAGAAGTTTTACTGGGTGGGGGAAGAACTCAGCTTGCTAGCCCAGGTAGTTCCTACCTTTTTCTCAAGATTAGGTGCAGGATGAGAGAGGTAATTCCAAGATGCAGTAGTGGTTTTCACTGTATAATATGTGACAATTTCTACCACCTTTATTCCCAACCTACATGTAACAAGTATGACTATTTTGTGATTTAATAGCCCTGCTCTTGAGAAGTACTTGTGGTTCTGAAGCCATTGTGTATGGCTTCTCCAAATTAGGAGAATGACATTAACTTGAAGGTAGAAGTGTCTCTTTGTAAACACTAGAAGTTAGAGTACAACAGTAATTTAGATGTTTCTTAAACAACCCTACCTGAGAAGTACTGTGAGATTAGATCTTATAAAGGGAGTGTGGAAAGGTCAAGTTGATGTGGGGAGCTTTACAAGGAAACAACCTCATCAGAACTTTTCTTGTTGGGATAAGACATTCAAGCCTTAAACTGAGGAGGAAAAGTACATCAAGAGCTGTGCTTTGTGGATGATGTCATCTTCTTCTGTCCATTGAAGGCTCTTGCAATATTCAAAGCCTGACAATGACAAGGAGAGTATCACAGGTGCTGGAAACCTGTGGGAGCCATGAAAGATTCCACCAAAGGCAGATGGATTTCTAATGTACCTGCTTTGATAAGTGATTCTTCCAGAGAATGGAAGAGGAAGATCATTTGAAACCCTGCCAGCAGTGCCCTGGCCAGGATGTGCCTCTAATCATCCGTGGTGTGCCACAGAATAAGTCTGAGCACAGCTCTGCCTCTCCTTCCCAGCTGAAACTCCCATCCCTTGGAGATCCCGTGGGCATTTTGTGTCTGCTCAGTAAGGAAGTGAGCGCTGCCCACGCCCGTCCTGACTCTGCAGCACAAAAGCGAAGCCTGTTGAAGTGCTCTGGTGACTGGGCTACATTTCAGCTTCAATTGGTGATAACTTACCCAACAGAAGGTGTGGGTGACTTCAGGTTTCTGAATTTCAATTAAATTCTACCAGAAAATCAACACTTCCTGTCCCAGCCTGGTCAAACCCAAAAAGCCCCGTTCTGGCCCCAAGGGCATTGACTGCAGCCTGTGTCCATGGGACCCTCAGCAACCTTGTTAGGTTCTCTGATAACAGAGAGTAACATGTATTTGTTGGGGTTTTTAAACAAGAACCTTCTGTGGTAACCACATGGGTTATGTCCAGAGCTGATTTATCTCTTTTCTCTAGAGTCCAGACTTAACTCAGCATTTAATTACAGTTACCCACAAAGGGCCCTGCTTCACCTTTTTCAGAGAAAGGATCTTTTCCTGCCTGACTCACAAACCAGTGTGTCGTGTTCTCCCTATTTAAAAATTCCCTGGTTTTACCTGCTACTCTTCTTCAGCTTTTTTCTTGCTTTGCAGCCCTGCAACACCAAGGAACATTTTGATTCCTCGGTCACGCTGATCCCATTTTATTAGTTCTATTGGGTAAAATTTTCCAAAGCCTGCAAAGCCAGCCAGATACCTAACAACCTTAAATTTGCATGCATGCCTCATTTTTCAGTGCTCAGGGAACACGGCATGTAGAGCTTTGACACTGACTCCTTGGGAACAAGAGGTTTTGGCATGGCTGATGCATTTGTGTGTGTTACGTGGCTCATTCTCCTCCTCTGAGGGCAGTAACTTGGTTAGCTTTTAGGGAAACTTTTTCTTCCCTGTCAGCTGATGTGTTCTGGAAGCTCATGCACTTGCCAAATCTGACAATTTTTCTTACTAATTGACTCTAATGTGAACTGCTCTATGCAGCCCCACTGCTAGCTGATAAAAAAAAAATAAAGTAATGAATTTTTGCTTAACTAGCTGATTTAATTAAAATGTTTTATACTGTACTTGTATGGTTTCTATAAATAGAGAGGTAATTTTGTTTAATGAGTTCCTAACCAAACATAACATTCTTGACTGTACGTAGCCAGATTTGATAAAGGTCACAAACGCTGCAATTCCACTGTTTGCTTTTGGAAGTCGTGATGATCAAACAGCTTGCTTGGGTACTGGAAATATCCTGTCAGGATTGGTTCCCTCTATTCTTGTTTATACCAGAAATTACTTGTATAGTTTTAGGAGCAGAGGGGGTTCTTCTCTGTATCTGAACACTGTTCATTATCTTTAAAGTGGAAGTGTACTGCCAAAATCCCATCTCATTGTCAATTAGTGGAAACACATTAATTTAATGCCCCTGCTGAAGAGCTGTGCATGTTGGAACATCTTGCTGCTAAAACAATAGTTTTCAGAGCTCTTTGACACAAATCATTCATGAATGGCAATTTATGCCATGATGGTAATGGGATGTGACATGAAGCTATCTTTGATTAAATTTACCACAGCTTACAACTATTAGTAAATAAAGCTAATACACACAGTCATCACAGAGTTCTAGAGGGTGGATAAGGAGAAAAACAGATTATGGATTCCTTACCTGTGCAGTTCTTAAATAAGAGCTTCACATAGCACAACTATAATAAATTAAAGTCTAAAATAAAAAGTCTGATCTTTTTAAAACTATTTTTTTTCCTGTCTCCAACTTCAGCGAATTCAGCAGTGACCTAAATAAAAAAGGAATTGGTTACCGTAAAATAAATAAATTTGCTGTTTGTTCTGCAACCCTTTCATTCTACTGTATGAGAACACAAAATGGAATATCTTTCTATACTGAAAGATCAAAAACTGGAGAAATGGTGCATTTTGGGAAAAAGGGTTCCTTCATTCTCCACTGCCATCCCTGATGTCAGCAAAATGTTGTTTCTTTAGAACAGAATTCATGCAAATGTTTATTTTGCAGCACTCTCATGTTCCCTTTGTTAAAGAACTAAGCTCTATTTTCATTGTCTTATTTTCTGTTTGGTAAATATCATTTTCTCCTGTCCTTTCCGCAGCTACCATGGAAACAAGCAAAATGCTTCAGATTAAATATTTTTAAATAGATTCTTTTTTTCCCTGGTAGAAAATGGTACCAGTTTTCAAAATGTATATTGATATAGGAGATGAAGGGAAATATGTTTGAGCAATGGACTAAGGGTGGCTTTGTATCCCCTTGTATTGATAAAAATATATTAAAAACACATTGCCTCAGTTAAACCCTACGAGTGACATAGAAGCAAAGTAACCCAAGTATTATTTCTTTTCTGAAAAATGTGTAGTGTGAAGTGTTAAAGACCCTATGAAACTAGTAAGACTGGCATATAAATAAAACAGGTTAAATCATAAATAATTTTGATACCTGGGAAATCAAGGCATTATTTCCTCTACTTCAATTGCAGGTACTTTTTATTGCAAGTACAAGAATAATATATTTTAGTGCTGAATCTGGAGCATTTCATTTTTCGGGTTGAGCCCTATGAAATTATTCATCTCCACCCAACGTACCCTAAGACTCCCTTGTTATTTATATGCAGGGAATGGTGGCTTATTTACCCAAACATTAGAGTGATCCAAAACGCTCAGCTAAGCAGGAACACAAAATATGATATTATATTATGTAAATGGGTTTGTGATACGCTCTGCTGGATAATAACTTCCAGATGTCTCCGTAGCCAGAGGCTGACGGATATCAAAGGCAGGTTGGCTGGGAGGGGAGACAAGCCAGCTGGCCAGGCTGGCTACTGCTAAGTGTAGCGGAAGGTGAAAGCTGCTGGTTCTTCTCACTCACTGGTTTTATTTGTGGGCTAGCAAAAAGTCAGCGGCTCGTAGCCTTCTTGTCATGAGGTGGAGGGGCTGCTGGTATCCCACATGTCCTGTTCTTTCAGGGGATTATTTTTGGATCTCTTTTACGAGCAGAGGTTGGGTTTAGTCTGAGTCTCCCAATAAATGAAAGGCTGAGGAGTCCAAGACCATCACTGACAGGAGCTTATAGACTCGCTAGATGGCTTTTCCAACTCATCCTTTATTCTCAGTGCCAAGTGCAGACAAGGAGCTTCCCTGAGCTCTCAACGTCGTGATGTAAGTGGAATTAGTTGAAGCACGCTACAGCCTCACCAGTTTGGAGTAAGGCGTCCTAAATCTGATTTTGAAGTCTGACAGTCCCTTTGGGGTTTAGCTCCGTGTCCTCTTCCGAGTGCAGAAGGGTGTGTTCCCCATCCTTAAAGGCAATTCTAGACTGAAAAGGGACTGGAAATGACTCCTGGCAGAGGCCATTGAAGCTGCTGACATTGACTCCAAGACAGCGATACTCCTTCTGTGAAGCAGCCTGGGAGAAGAAAGTTCTCACATTCCTTAGAGATGAGGCTGCACCTCCTCCAACCTCACATTGCTGTCTGAGAGCTTGATCTGCCATCTCAGTGAAAGGTTTCTGATTGACTTGAGTATGTTTTTAATTGATTCCAGCTAATAGCAAAAAAAAAACCCAAACCAAAAAAGTGGCAAGGGGAATTGCAGGGCAGATTCTGCCACACTGTGCTGCAGTGAATCCTCAGCTCTTCAGCATGACTGCCTTATCAAACGCAGGGAGGATGGTCTCTGAGAGGCTCTTCCCCTGCCCTACAGCTGCTCATAACAAATATTAGAGTTGCACATTCCAAAGAAGCATTTATCAGCAGAAGATGCAATGGCTGTGTTGTGATTTGCCAGCACTGGTGTTGTCCTTGTGTGTCACAGTTATGGGGAGAAGCCCACTGGGAGAGACATGGGATAACTCAGAGCCAAGTGTCAATCCCAGGCTTGCAGAATTTGGGCTTTAAATACTGCAGCCAGCACAGGACTCTCAGCTGCATCAGCAAGCTCTGAAAGATGCAGCCCCAATACAAGTACTAAGGCATTGGATCCTATTGAATCCAAACTCTCCTAACAGGTTTATATCCCAGCATGGGCTCTTCTCCTGTTGTTTTTCTTCATCCCACACTTTGTAATTACTTTTTCCCCTTGATCTTGAAGGTTTCATCTGTTTTGGCTCAGCTGTATTTCTCCAGCTTATCAGTGTCCTAAAGTGATAGACAGGCATAATTACTGAATTATCTGACTATTTTATATCCTCCTTTAATTATCTTTGTATTACCAAAGACTGTGCTCACATGTTCTGTGTTTGGAGCTTGATCCTGTTGTAACAAGTTATAAATGTCACCGTGTCATTTTTGGACTGGAGAGTGGATTCCACTTTCCCCTGGGCCCGTGTTTCATGCACTGCCTTCCCTTGTGCTGCATGGCATCACCCTTGTGCCATATATGAAAGAGTCACAAAAACAATGGGAGGGAAACCACCCTAAAGCAGCAGCACTAGAGGTACTTGAGTTGATTTTTTGAAGGAGTATGGACAGTTGGTGTTCTGGTGTCACTACAAAAAAAAATGGAGGAATATTTTATCTTCTGAAAATGCTTCTGAGATTCTGGAAAGCATATGGCCAGTGAGGCCATGAGAGAAGGAGCAGTTGTAATCTTAGTAAAAACTGTTATTCAGAAAAAAACAGAATTGGAAGCTGTATTTTAGAATTAATTTAATTTGGTGTCACATTCTGCTTTTGAGCTGAACTTTAGATTCTTGTAAACTCGAAAACACAGGAGAGTTTTCTGGGGCTCACAGTTAGACGATGCTGTTATTCCAGATACGTTCTTGGATGTTTCAGTCAGAGATCTGAATAGTTCTGGCATTTATACTCACCAGACTTTGTTACTGCATTTGTCTCACAGCTTTTAAACAGCAGAAAACATGTACAACATATTTAAACAACACCAGAGAAATTAAGGTCATGAGAATGCATTGTCAACAAATGAAGATAAAAAAGAACTGTTGTTTAAAAAAGGGAAAAAACATTGTTGTTCCAAGATGCTTTTGAAATTCTACATATCAAATTCAGAGTCATGTTGATGATTTATTCCAATATAGGAAAACATCATCAAGAGTGACAAGCCAGCTAGTCACTGTCTTTTCACCTGCCAGCAAGTATTTCATACACACTAAAAAGGCTGGTATTGCCTTGCTGAGCTGACACTAATTATTTTAGTATACACGGAGCTCTGGGATTCGTGTTAATTCTCAAGTCTGTCTTTAGTTCAGACTCATTCCACTGTGTAAACTCAGCAGAGCACAAATTATTTGACCATCCTTTCATAATCTGTCCCCATGCTCACTTGCCAATTATATAAACTGATCCAAATACCTGCTCTCAAAGGATTCCCATTTGGGAATCACAAGCCAATTAAAAAAAAAGAGGGGATATCCACTTTTCTGTGGCTCATGTCTCATAGTCCTATTTCATGTTGTCATGCATTTCTGGGTGTCTTCTTCAGATAACATTGTTTTCATCAGCGTTCAGAAAAGATACTTTTCTGGCAATAAAACCCTTTTTAAATGGAACCTCTGCTGGATATAACATATTGCATCCTATAGGAAGGAGGAAGTCAGCAGTGCCTACCAATATCCTGACTATCCCTAGAAAGTCTCCCACTGCCACACCATGATTCTGTTTCTTTGTTCATTACACACTTCAGTGAGCATTTTAAGAGCAACATCTAAATATTGAACATGGTGCTGTGATCTCGTTGAAGGTGTGTAAGCAGCACTTAGGTGAACACCCACACCATGAGTGTGAGACAGGACCAGAAGAATGTGCCTCTTTGTATGACTGAAAAGACCATATTTGTTCTGTGAAAATGCAGCTCTGGAACAGGCTTGTTTTTAAGGTTTGCAGTAAAAATAGCTGCATTTTGGCACAAATGCTTCCAGTCCTTGTAGCTAGTGGATGTCTGCCCTCCACAGGTAACAGAGATCAGAGCCATGATCGAGCAGGGAGATTGGGTTCCTTGCTGCTGTGCCCAGCTCTCAGCATCTCCAGCCTTTCTGGAGAAGGTCCACACAGCTCTGGAGCCACATCTCAGTGTAACGTTCAAACACTGTTCAGTTTATATATACTGCATTGTCTTGAGGTGGCTGCCCATTTCTTTACCTCCCAATCAGGAATTAAAATGTGCCAATAGATGGATTTATGTCAAACTAGAAGTCCTGAAGCAATGATTCCCACTCAAATCAGTGCCTGCAGATAACTGCTTGGAGGGTGTTTGGGTTTGTATGTTTGGAGTAAGACAAGCAGTGAATGTGGCTCAAAATGTCAGGAGCCTCAGAAAATGCTTCCATAGCTTTTCCTGCAGTGTTCTTTTGTATTGGGGCATTGGTTTTTGGATGAGAGGGGATTTTTTGAGAAAAAAAAGCCAAAAATCGTAAAATTCAGAGAACAGTATTCCCACTGGATCTTACCTCAAATGAAGAGCATGTCTCTTGCTGTCTTTGTGATTTATGAAAGTTTAAACATTTTCTGGTGGGAGTGCAGGTCACCATATGGTAACAAAAGCCCTTGCTAGTTATCTTTCTGCAGACTTTCAGAAGTAATTGCTGGAATCCTAGAAGACCACGGAGTATTTAAGTATTGGGACTGCATAACCTCTGAAGAGCATTCCCAAATCTACATTTCATTGATTCATCATTCTATAAGGCATAAGTTTTATAATAGTGAGCCAGTCGCTCTAAGTCAAAACCATGGTGCCACCATTTCCATTTTTATCCATAGCACTGTAACATTTCCAACACCAAAGTATGCTATGCAGAGAATCCATAATGTAAAAAAATACCACAAAGAAGGACTCAAAATCACACCAAATAACGAAAATTTACTGTGCCTGAGATGCATTACACTTCCCGGCAGTGTGTGGGGTGTATTTTGGGATTTGTGTTCAAAACCCAGCTCTCATAAAACGATCATTTGTTATGAAGCACTAAGAATCTGAGCCAATGCACCCTTGCAGCCATGGGGCTGACTCTCCCTCTGGCTGGGATTGGGTTGGTGTGGCAGAGTACTTTTACCAAACCACAGACTGCAGGTCCTTCTAGCCCTGCTCGTGCTCAGTGCCAGACTACAAATCTGGAACCATGACATGAGCTGTAAAGGAATCCTCTCCCTTTTTTTGTGTTCTGGTAAATTGTACTTATAGGAAATTTGCAGCAACTTCTTTGCTCCAGTGTTCTGCTGCATCCCCTTGCAGCTGGTGTAATGAGGACGATGCATTCCGGGAGACGTTTTGACTTGGGAGTGACAGCTCCATATATCTGTGAATGGTTTAGTTAATAAGGTGGTGTTAGGCCATGGGTTGGACTTCATGATCTCCGAGGTGTTTGCCAATCCAGCTGATTCTGTGGTTCTGTGAAAACGAAGTGGCAGCAGAGATGCCCATAAAGCACGTTGTGTCTTTTTTCCACACGACCGTTTACATCGCTGTTGGGCCAGGTCCTCAGAAGCAAAGAAGAAGCTAACTGGCTTTGCTTTCTTGTTTCCAAAACAGCCCAAAGGAAGGAAGGCACTGCCTGGAGAGCTGGTGCAGCAGCAGAGTGACACCCTGCTGCCATGGCGGCAGCACCAGAGTGCCAACGGGCTGCGGCGGCAGAAGCGGGACTGGGTCATCCCACCCATCAACGTGCCCGAAAACTCCAGAGGGCCCTTCCCACAGCAGCTGGTTCGGGTGAGTTAAACAAGAAACAGTGATAACAGTGCTAATAACAACGGTGCTCTTGCATTGGATCTGGTGAAGCCTGGCTCAGAGCACAGGCTCTCTGCTCTCCCTCCCTCCTGCAGGAATAGTTGCCTTTTCCATGCTGCTCCAAGGCGCCTCGCCCCAGTTTCCCTCCCCAGCTGACAGCAGCCTAATCGCCTCCTTCCAGCCAGTCCCTCCCGAGACGCGGGCGCTGCTGCCAGGATGGCGCTTTGCCCACGCTCTCATCCCAGAAGCGGCTGCAGGTGTAAAAGCCGGGCTCGGTGGCGCCCAGCGACGAGGGGGCTGCATCCGTGCCTGCCCTTGTCGGTGCAGATGCGCGGCGGCCCGGGGGAGGTTGGCTGCCTGCCGCCGCTGCAGATGGAGCCCGCCGCCTCCCTGTGTCCCTACTTTCTTTCTTCTCCAGGATAATCTCTAGATCAAGTTTACCCATGTGGGTTTTTGTGATGGTTATGGGATGACGGGGAAAGGAAAGGAGTGTTTTACAGAGACATTTGGTTGATTTATTGTTGCTGTTTGTAAGTGGTAGTGAAATACAAATACGTGTTGCTCCTCCTCTTGTGGGTGCTGGTTTCAGTTTTTTGGAGCAGTTGAATGATTAGCTGTACAAAAAAAAAGAAAAAAAAGAAAAAACCTCCTTGGCAGACATTTGCAGCTCTTCCCTCGGAAGAAAACGGAAACAATTATAAAATTTCAGAAGTTATTTTAAGTAGCAGTGCTGTGTCCTTGGCATCCTTTCTCAGGAAGTTCATTTAGTCCTCTTGAAGCAGTGCCTGGATTCTCATGAGTTGCATCATTACCTGTTTCACATTGATACTCTTGTGCACAGCTTGTGTCTGGGAGGAGGGAAAAGGCATGGTTCCCAATTCACCAAGGATTGGATAGGCTTGGATTGTTGGTGTCATTTCTCTGTGCAATTAGGGAAGTACAATAAGGACTAAAAAAGTACAAGGTGGCAAATGCTTTTATGTCTGCCCTGGAAAAACAGGGAGGGAAGCCAAGGAGTCTTTGTGTGGTCAGCAGTGCTGGGTATGGAGTGACCCATTAATGTGTTACCCTGCTAAGCTGAAGAAATGTCTGAAGAGGAGAATAACCTGATGTGTCAAAAATGCCTTTTTAATTTTAAATTAATAATTTAGAATAAATCTTGAATTCCTGTGAAAAATAAGGGTAGTACTTACAAAATGAACTTGTGCTCTCTCCTATTCCCTACTGATTTTTTTGATTTTTGACGAGATAGCAAGAGGACAATTTGGCACCAGCTTACCATGGCAAATTTGTTGATTGATAAGGACTGAAATCTCTGTGGCACTTTTTACCCTACAGTCTGGAGATGAAACAGAGGGACTCAATTATGCAAAATTCTAATATTAATGGAAATGACAAATAATAAATTTTATATAGGTACAGAAGAATTTATATTCATCACTTAGACTACCAGTAACCTTGGAAAGATAACCTGGCTTATGGAAATGCAGAACTCCCAGATTTTCAGCAATATATTCCATTGCGGTTTTTGAATACAGATGCTAGAGGAGACACTGAAAATGAAGTAAAAATGGGGTGGGAAATAAAAAAAACCAAACTGGCTTCCAAAGGGCTGTTTTCCTCTTCACCTGACATACAGAAAGCATCATAATGACAGGGAAGATCATACAAAGAGTGCAACTTGATTAAGCGTGAGACTCCTGATGTTTCAGGCTTGGGTTGAGTTTTCTGCTCCTCTGCAGCATCTGGCCCTTCTCCTGGCACCTGAGTGTGAAGCTTGGGTGATTCCTATCAGGAGTTACAGCTCCCTCTGTTAGACTTGGCTCTTTAATTACCCAGAATAGGACAAATCAACATCTTCAAAGACCAGCACTATCTGATTATTTCCATCCACATAATCTTCAGATTGCCCTGGAGCATTCTGCTGTCTCCTAGATCTAGGTAACAGTTTTGATCTGATTTCCCATGCTTTTGCTCACTGGGCACTGAATATTTTTGTGTCCATCTGCTCACAAACTGGAACCAGAAGCGCACATGTGAAGTTGCAGCTCAGATCCCATTTGTACAGAAGCAGGTCTGTCACAGTTTTCTCTGCTATTTTATATAAAACCTTCAAACCTACTGCTGGTTCTTGGACATTGAACTTTTTTTGGTCCAGACAGCCCTGCCTGAACTTGTATTTTGTAGGTGTAACTAATGGAAACCAGTCCCTCCATTGTGCTGTCTTTGGTTTTGGCTTCTTCCAAGGAGAGGAAGGGATGGCATGAAAAATACCAAAATTAAAAAACAAAAAAACCCTACCAGAAGTACATTTTCATAGAACCACTTGCTGTTTGCGTTTTTATAGGTCAGACTCATTTAAAGTGCATAGGCAAATCTTTTGGGTTCCCTCCTACTCCTGCTTCCTATTGTGAAGGTAAAAATTCCATTTTATGGAAGTTGATTAGTTACTTGTCAGTATTTTTAGCAAGGCTGTGCCTGAATGAAATCATAGCAAAGGTGAATGCAGCTTGATGGGAGCCACATACCTCGAAAAACAGCCCTATCTGGTTCAGCTGGGATCAGCTATAATTCTCTGCTCATTAAACCATTTCATTCTGATAAAATATGTTAAATGAAAAGGTTTTTAGAGAAAAAAAAAAAAGGAAAAAGAAACATTATCCCTGCCAAAAAAACCCTTCTGTTAATTACAGGATTTTTACTTTCAGAGGAACATCCGTGTCTGCTCATATACATCAACCTCCCTAACTAGGAAATGTGTTTCAGAAAAATAATAGCTGAAAAAAATAATAATAGGAATTTCTAATTAGTTTTGGCTGCTGAAAAGATTTACTTACTCTACGAAGAATTTAAATAAACATCTGACATTTATAAGCTAAAAATAATTTGTTAGTATAAAAAAATGTTTTGTAAGTTCTACTTTTGTCTTTGAGCTGAGAAAACAGTTATCAAAATTTATTGATATACACTTATTTATTTTGGAAACATTTATGAAAATCTTGGGTTTAATTTCCTTCTGCTTCACTTCCACCTTTGTACTACAAATAATATTGTACATGCTGTGAAATATTTCACTGTAGTGAGGCTAATTTCATTACTAATTGTCAGGTACTCTCATTATTATAACTGAAGTCCATAAAAATGCCTATTAAAAATACAAAAACAATATGAAATCCCCCTCCTTCTCCAAGCAAATGACTCATGCAGGCACACTGATCAGCTCAGATAATATATTAAATAGTTGCACCCTTGCTGAGCACTGTCTATTTTCTCACTGACTCATCCTTTTTAGCTACATGCGTAGCTAATTCTTAATTATCTATTATCTAATTATCTATTAGCTTATCTTGTATTTCATCCTCTTTTGAACTTCAAGAAGAATCTCAGTTTTGGATCCACAAGTCAATCTCCAGCTGCTTCTCATGGGAATCTTGACTCAAGTTTTCAAGGCAAGTCTTGGTCCATCTCAATGGGATGCATGAAAATAATTCATTTAAAAAAACAAATCTTGTGCAGAATTGGCCTTTGGTCATCTTTGGCATGCTTGGATAATGGGCCCCTCTATCAACCACTGCAGCTTTGTTCTCCTTTGGGGGGGCTCCAAACTTTTCTGTTCATCTCCAGGACCTTTCCAGAGCTCCCATCTTGCACTTCATAGACCTTAATTTTTCCAGCTTGCCTTTATTAAACATGGAACTAAAAAATGTATTTTTTTCCTGTTAGATCTCTTATAATAAACAACTTGTTCTCATTACACCAGCATGAAAATCCCCCGAGGATGACCAAGACAGGATCTTGGTGCTCTCACAAACTGCCTTGATTGCATGCTACAGGCACAGCGTGGGCTCCCGTATCTGAGGGCTGGTGATCTCAGCCACAAGAATACTAGAAATAACCTGATGTGTGTTACAGGGAATAAGAGGGAAGGATGGATTTTATGTAAATTTAATCAGAAAGTCATGAAGTGGCTTGGAAAGTTGGCAGAATATAATGTACCTGAAGACTCTTGTGTTGCTGCTCAGTGGAGGTGTCGTTGTCGGGTTGGGTTTCCAGCAGCACGGGGCACGTTAAGGGAGCAGAGAGCTCCTCTTGATGCACTGCAAAACCCTGTGCTGGACTCCTGGGGGGGTTTAGCACATCTTAAGCTATCCAATGACATGGAATATTTAATATGAAAAGAAGTTGATAGCACACTCTCCAGCTGTCTGTGAGCCACAGCCCACCCTGGTGCAGGAAATGGGTGAGACAGCTCTCCCAAAGTCTGAAATCCTGGTGCTGGAGACACAGAAGGCACACTGAGCTGTGAAATCCCTACCAGCTTGGACCACCAGCCCTCAACGCTACCTACCATCTCCTTTGCTCCTCGTGGCTGTTTCAGCGTGTGCCTTTGCACAGTTTTAAATAGTTTTATTGTAGGAAATCCCTCTTGCCTCCTCTATCACAGCATTGCTCACTGCTGTGAAATTGGCAGTGCGGAATCCATTAGCTCCCAGCTGCAAGACAGATGGCATCTGTCTGTGGTGAGAGAAGGTTTGTTGAGAAAAGGCCTTGCAAATGCTTCCCAAAGGACATCAGACCTTACTTTTCCTGAGAGAGACGCAGACAGCCTTGATTACAAATAGACCTAGATCTTCCCTGTTCTCCACAGGAACAGGTGTTTCTTTTGCTGTACCAACCACACACACTCCAAGAAAAAAATTGCTAGTTCTGGCTCTCAGTGCACCTCACCTTTGTGATGCCCTGTGAGCATTATCAGCTGAAATTCAGGAGTGAGGGGATTTGGTCTTTACTGTGACAGTCAGACCAAGATAAGAAGGAGCAAGCCCAGAGGGTGGAGAGGAAATGGGATGTTGTGCAGGTTGTGGTGCTCTAGAGAGGTACAGCCTCTCTCTGAAAGCTGGTTCAAGGATGTAGATTGCCACAGCTCTTGGCTCTTGACTGCAGTTTCACACCACAAAACCAACCTGACACCAAAGAGAGAAAGATGAGCAGGAAAATGGTTCATTAAACGTTAGTGTTGCCACAGTCTTGGCTCTGGTATTGATCTCTCTGTGTGAGTTACTGAACCAGGACTTGCACATGACTCACGGGATGAGTGGAGAAAGGGAAATACCACACAGCACTACTTTCTTGACATGTCCATTTGAAATTCCTTTAAAACCTGCAGCCTGAAGGAAGCTCCTAAACATATTCCATGCTGTATGTACTACTCAAAGGACATCCCTTTGTTTACATTCTCCCTGATGATGCCTTTCTCAGTTTCCAGCATTCACAGAAAGAGAAGGGCAGATCCTGATGCAAATCACACATTTCTGCCAGAGCTGGTGGGGCTACCCCAGCGTGTGCCATTTGGGAATCTAGGTCGAAGGAAGCAGATGCCCAGTGTTTTATGGGCTCTCCATGCACGCTCACATCCAGCATTATGGATTGAAAAGTGCAGCTACAGCATAAATGCTCCATTTAAAATTCTCTTACAACAGCATTCAAGCCTATACTGTAATTATACATATTGTATTTCCTTGTATTCAGATCTATAGGGAATTTATACTGTCCTTGCTAAAGCCAGAGGGACTGAAGGAAAGCAGTCATTTAATGATTCAGCTGTCTTGGGCTCTATGATTTAATCAATCATATGAAAGAAATTTTTAGATTCTTTGTGTTTAGAGTTCTCTTGTCTGAGCAGAAAATGTTCCCTTTTTGAATTGCTTTAATAGCTGTATTTATGCAGCTGAAAGTTCCTTAAGAAATGAAAGTAAAATCAAATTGCTGAGAATGCCTAGATAATTTATCGGAGAATATTCAATTAGAATATATTAATATTTTAGATTTCCATCATTAATTTAATATTCAGAGATTTAATTTAGCCGTTGAATTGCTGTAGTGCCATGCGTGGGTAGATTGTTAGGCTGAGTGCTTAAAACACCTGCCACAAATGGGTGAATCTCACTTTGATTCCCAAGAGCACAAACGCCTTTCTACTGACATAAGTCTTGCAGCAAAAACTCAGACACTAAATCTTGCCTGTGCTCTGCATTTTTCCATAATTGCAGAAAGGAATAATACAATCTTCTAGCAGGAATACATGCAAGAGCCGTATTTATTTATGCATTCAAATCCAGACTGAGGGGAATTTGGTGCTCTGTGGTTCTGAGTTTGTCAATGTATTACTGAAGAATTTCATTTTGCCAGACTGGCCTTGTCACTTACTCAAGGAGAACCGTCGTAAGTGAGGTTGGGATTTAAAGGTGATTGACACTTTGCAGACAGATATCAAGGACTCCTATTGCCCAGTTCAGCTAAAAAAGCTGCCCTTGAGTTTTTGCCATTTTCCAGGATGCTTTGGGAATGGTAACGTGAGTAGAAAAATTCCCCACTAAATCATAAAAGGCCATGTGATGGGGAGTGATAAATCTCCTTTGAATACAGCATCCCAGTTGCATGAAGGAAATGGAACCATTTTTAATTTCCCACACAAGATAAAACCTGAGATTCTCAGAAGCCATTGGCAGCAGTGAGACTGCTCCCACTCATTGGGAAGTATCAGCATGCCATTTCAGAAGTCTCAAAAATCATTGATAATATTTGTGATGAAATTCAAGTCATTAATTTGGGGTACAGCACGTCAGACTGGGAGGAGATTGGGATAACAGACCTGTGGTCTCACCTTGTGGTTGATGTTTCAAACTGTTTTGCAGTCACTCAGCATCCCCTGAGGCAGAGGGGTGGGATATCCTAGCAGAGATTTGGGACCCTACTACTGGTTAATGCTGGTTAAATACAGATTGTGAGAGACATGGAATGATAGAATTGTTTAGGCTGGGAAAGATCTTTAAGATCCTGAAGTCCAGCTGAGATCCATATAGCATTTGCTTAGATATTTTTCCGTGCAGGGTCTGATTTTTTCAGCCTGCTTGCATCACTCAGGATGGTCTTTCTCTCACAGACAGGAGGCCAAGGCAGGCAAGCTGAGTGGCTTTGTCTGAGACCACAGAGCTGTTTCCATGGCCATGGGCAGCACTCTCCAGTTATCAGCATCAGGGTCTGTCCTTGGGTTATTTGAAGAATCTCATAATGGACTCGGGTTTTAATGGAGTAGTCAGAATTTTTTTGCTGATGGTTATATTCAGTCACATTATTCCATGTATGAGTTCACTGCTACACCTGTGCATTGGGTCTGTTAATGTGCAGGTCTGTTTTCACAGCCATGCAAAGGTGCTTCTCTGCTCTCTGCTGGCTCTCCACCACTTCCTCCACCACCACCCCCAGCCAGCCCACACCTTTTAGCTTGAGCTTCCCATCAGGAGCAAGAGATTCAGGAAGCACAGAAGGATAACTACCCCTCAAATTGTCATACCAGGCATACTGCAAAAGAGTTCATCAGTCACTCCAAAGAGTATTTAGCTATAATACCCCATTGCACATATTGCAACATATCATTACCTCCCATCCCCTCCAGAAAGTGAGATAACTGTAATAGCCATTCGGGCTGGCTGTCATTACATGAACAGGCAAAGGCAGGAAGGCACAGTCAGAGCTAATGCACACAGCTCGTGAAAGCTATTGGAAATCTGTAAAGACAGTGTACACAAAAACAGTGGGTTAATTTGCTTAGAAAAGAGCTTTGGTTTTGCTCATGCCTTTTCCAAAGTAAAACACTAATAATGAAAAAAGCTGAGACAGGAACAGACAAAGAACTCACAATCTGCCTCTTTGCTGCAGGAGTTCATTCTTTAACACTCATCACCCACATTAGGTGGCTGTGGGGCTTGGCTTCCTTGATGAGTTGAAATGGAGTCCCGAAGACAGAGTGGTGCTGTGTGGGTGTGAGTTTGGATTTGCAGACTGATGGTGCAGATGTAACCTTGACAGCTAGGCTGTTGCTGAAATTCACTGTAGCAGGCTGGGATGAGATAGGGAAAAAAAAAAAAAAATCTGCACTTTTTATTTCCTTACTATTGCATCTGTTCTTGATAGTCTGCACCAATGAAGAATTAAATACAGCACCCTGGAATTTCAGATGTCAGCTTTTAAGATTTTAGAGAATTTACTCTTGGGCTAATTTTAAGCTCTCACTGCTGTGGTTAATTGTTTTATTTATAACTGCAGAGATTTTCAGTGATAAAGGTGTCACCATCCAAATCCTATCTCAGCTGTCTCTAATGCAGGCTGATGAAAGATGTAAGCCATGGCTACATGATGGGGCAGCAAAGAGTGGATATGCAGTAGTTTACCAGTTTCATTAAAGGCCCCATTTCTTTGCAGTTTGTCCTTTCCCACAATTCTTACCATATTTTTAATAATTACCATATTTATAATAACATTCATATTTGTTGCTAATTTCCTTAATTTAAAGGACATTTTCCTCCTATGTGAACAGTTAGACAACTTAAAAAGCAAACAAACAAAACCTTGGATTATATTAAGGGAAACATTTTGCCCAAGGCAATTTGGATATCTGCAGATGGTGGTACTGAACATTTTGGCCCTTGTTCAGCTGAGATTTTAAGTATGTGCCTAAATTTGAGCCTTTAAGTAACTCTGGTGGCTCTTCAGAATTTATTTGGTGACTGGAAACTGAGGACATTAAGAATGCCTTACTGGATTAATATATCCAGCACTGTGCAGTACTAACCTCTTTGGCCATATTTATAGTTTTTATTAGATTCCCAATTTTAATGACACTTTTCTGAGTGTACTGGTAGCGTACAGAGAGCACACTTTCAGATGTGCACACACATCAGCCTTTGCCTTTGTCTTTTTTTTCCTAGTAGACACCAGAACCTGCCCTGAAAAGCCACCCAGTAGACCTCAGTTGCAGATTTTTGGGACTGGGTGAATTCTTTCCCCTCCATGAACCAACTCATGCATCCCCTAAGAGCCCCTGCTGGGCAGGTGAGCTCACCTGGGAGAAGGAACAGGGCCCAGCCACAGGTGGGGGAGGTTTTGTCTTCCTCTCCATGGACAAATGAGGTGGGTTTGACTGCAGCTGCCCCTGACTGTGGGTGTGTGGGGAGAGGGCTCTTGGGAGAGCAAGGAGCTGTTTATGCATCGTGAAGGATGAGGGATATGTGCTGGGGAAGGACCTGAAGGTGAGTGACTCTTGGAGCATGGTACAGGGCTCGGCTAGAGGTGGCTGGAGGGGACAGCCAAGGACTTGGCCAAAGCTTCAGGTGTCCTGTAGAAGCTGGAAGCTTTTGCAAGTCAGCAAAAGAGTGAAGAGAGGGTTTGGTGTGCTTGTGGTGGTGGTTCATGTTGCTGGAGGGTTCACCCACCCTTCCATGAGTGTTGTGGGGTTGTGCCTCATCCCTGCTCTGCTCCTGGGCATCAGGAGGTGAAGTGGGGATATGGCTCAGCACAGGCTGTTACTTCACTGGGATCATTTCTTAGAAAAGTTTCACCTCGTGTTCCTCTGCCTCAGGTCTGTGCACAGTTTCTGAGATGTGTGTGTGTGTAGGTGTATAAATACAGCCAAAAAACAAGTTATGCCACGTATGCACCCTTCTCATAACAAACCACCTGGCCATGCCCTCACCTTGCAAAGTTTTAATTGAGTAATTCCCCTTTGGGAATCAGGTTTTGGAAACCAGGACTTACCCTCTGTGACTCAAGTTGTAAACTCCTAAACCTAAAAGTTTCTCATGGAAATATCAGCAGCCCCCTAAATGCCATGGTGCTGGTGGCATTGCTGGGACAGTCACCTTCCTGACTCCTCCTCCCACTCTGCTCATTTTAATCAAAACATCATGACCTGAGGAGGGTTTTTAATCTGTGCTTGTGTTTTTAGTGCTTTTGGGCTGTTTTGTGGTTGACTTATTTGTTTGATTTGTGCTTCGAGGCTGTCTGAGCTATAACATTTATTTAGGCAAAGAAGCTCGTTTTCTTGTTGTTAAAAAGGGGACAGTAAAAGGAAGAAGAGAAGCTATGTGGGCTATTTTTTTCTGTCTAAAAAATGAAAGCCATGCATTGTGTTGTGAAAAGATTGGACATGGAGCCTGTGGTTTGAACCTTTAGAGGAGCTTGGAGTCCATGCCCCTGTGCTAGTTAAACTCCTCTGTGGAAAAGGCAGAGCTGCAGTGCCCCCATTACTGCAGGACTATGAAAAATTCAGTGGGAATGGCCAATTTTCTATATTTCCAAGTGACTGAAAAAAGGAACAGCAGCTAAAAGGCAGAGTTTCTGACCACACTATGAGTTATTTGGAGTTATTTCTGAAGTAACATCATTGGAAGGGAGCATATTAATATAGAGAGGAGAGGAAAGGAAACTAAGATTAAGGATCTGCACTTAAAAGTGTTGCTAGTTAATCCAAACCCTCGGAAGGGATTTGTGTGAGTTGGAAAACAAAAATAAATGTTTGGCCAGCTTACATTTTTGGTGGTGTGGTTTGCAGTGAAGTGATGACACAATTTACTTACCAGTAAATGGCATTCAACTGCCTCTAACAAAAAGAAATTACAGTAGAAGATTCAGACATTATCAGAGCATAAGTCTTTTATGGAAGATTATAGCAGTTATTTATTATTTGAAAGCAAAGAATTGAGAAGCAAGGTGGCAGTTTTCTTTCAGTCATGGGAAATGCACCCTGTAATGTCTCCATGGAAGAAAGGAAAATGCTGCACCAAAGTGTTCCCATTCAGCTCAATGGCAAAGCACTACTCGTTAGCATCTGTTTTTGCAGGGAAACTCCTGTTAAGAGAGGAATTTAAATATCGGAGGAAGCATTTCAAACAACTGTCTGGGTTTACCGAATATTTTTCAGACAGTGTTATGTTTATGGCACAGGTTTTTGTATGCTGAAGGAAAAGGCAATTCAGAATTTATGAAACAGCTGCTGTGTCTTTTGAGCACCTAAGGGACAGAATGACACAACATATATGTATTGCTGAAGTCACTGGAAAAAACAATCCAACAACTTTCTGTACTTCCTTTTGAACCATAACCCATGGTATCTGCAAGCATTAAAACATTTTCTCTTAATTTTTTAATTAGACATGAATACAAAATTTAACATTCTGGTGTAACATGCTATTAGGAAATCAGCTCTTTTTCTCCTCGTTCTCGATCCATTCAGTTGTTAAATGCCCCCCCCCCCTTCCTTTTTTTTTCACCTCTTGTTCTTAATGAGACTTCCTCCTTCTCCCCATGTATCTTTATGTAGGCAACCTTAGCTCTTGATTAATCAGTAATTAGGGAAGGAGTCATACTGATTTCAAGTCTTTAGTATCGTACTCTCCAGCTGAAATTCAAAACTAAAATCTGAAGGAAAGCCATAGTGTCAATATTATGCTATGTCTAACCATATGATGACAAAAATCACATCAGAGTCAGACCAGGCATATCTATTTATATAGGCACAAATCTGTCCCGCTTGGTATCGAGTGTAACACAATCATAATTCTCTCCCACGGCTGCTTTCTCACACATTCCCTGCTATTGCCTGCCTTTGTCACCATCAGCATTCAATATTTCGCCTTAAAGTTTACTACACCCTCTGTCATCTCATCTGACACGTACTGTTTCACTTCGTGTTTGCTGAGCAGTTAGGGCTCAATTCAAAGTTTAATGAGCCCTCATTAACCTCCATGAGCTTTGGATCAAACCCTTGTAGTCTAATATGGAAATAATGCCGGGGTATTATGGAGTCAAAAGCTGCCATACAGTGGTCTGAGGATAAAGTCACCGCGGGCAGGAGGCTTAATGGGGTGTTAATTGGATAGAGGGTGTTCATAAGTACTGAGCACTGAGTGAGGATGTTGTTGAAAGAAGGGAGTAAATGCTGAATGCTATGATCCTAAAGTAAGGAAAACTTGAGGTTCCCTTTGCATCTGTGCTGTAACTCTGCATCAGGCATTTGAGGAGTTAATGCTGATGGGGGAGATGTTTCTGGCCCAGGTTGATGGGTGCTGTCACTCACAGGTCATTTTCTCTCTCATCCTATCTGCCTTGGCTCCATCGAAATTGTTCTTCAAGAAACTAAGTATTAGTAAAAAAGTAGTGTCACTGGAAAGGAGATGCTAATTCCACCCCACAGCTTTTTCATTTCTTTTTTTTTTTTTTTTCTCTTTTCTCTGGGATATGGCACTTTCAGCATTTAATCAACCCAAAATGTTATGTTGGCTGAGCTCTTGGTGCCAGTCAGCCCCCCAGCAAGGCTGGTTCTCTATTCCTATGGACTGCTTGGAATATTCCCTTGGGGCTCTGCTGATAGAAGACCTCCACCAAGTCACATCAAAGCAGCTCATATTCAATATTTTAGTCTGTTTCCTTTCTGTACCCAAAATACTGTTAATTCTTGGCGGAGCTCCATTTCTTCCTCCGGCAGTGTGCAGAGGATGATCAGGCACAGTGAGGAATTCGTCCTTGCTAATAGAGGTTCCTTCAAGGTCTGAGGGATAGCTGGGTGCCTTAGCAGGTCCTGCCACATGCCCAGGGACACCAGACTGCTGCTGCCCCTCCTGAGCTGATATGCCTGGGTAGTGTGAAGGGTCTGGGAACTGTGACATCATATTTTCATCAGAGAAGTGGGACTGATTCCTTTCATTTATTTGATAGTCTCAGTGCTTCTTGCCTTTTTTGAGGAGCTGTTCCTTTCCTTCTGTGAAGCCACAGATGCAACACATCCTGTCTTCCTCCATGCAGCCAAGTGCTTTTCCCTTTGGGCTGGTGACAAGTCACTTTTTCCTCCACACAGCTAAGAAGAAAAAGAACAATCACATATGTAACCATGTTTTTCTGGAAACTCCCAACCCATGATAGCTGCAGAAGACATATCCCCATTCTGTCTTATTCTTAAGCAAAAGGCTGTGTAATATCTGTCTCTGTACTGCCTGTGCCAGCCTGCAGTTCCTGCCTATCCTAATCCCATATGGGAACGAGGTTTGAACATGTATGCTAGGAAGGACTAGGAAATTCTCCTTGATTTAGTGCTCTCCTTTTTGTTCTTCAATTGATTAAGCAGCTGATAAAATAAGCCTTCCATTGGAGGAGTTCCATAATGCCCTCCCCTCCAGGGCAATACTGCAGCCTGTAAACCTCCCTTCTTTGTGTCTTCACATTTCTTCTCTCCTGTTCCACCTTTTTGGGTCTTGCTTTCAGGTTTTCTTTTTTGCTGTAGTGTGTTCCCAGGGAGATCTTTCCATGTGTTTCCTTTATCTCAGGTGGTCCCTGCACTGCTGCTCAGCTGTTTGGGAGCAGGAGTCAGTCACAATCCCTGAAAACTGGGAGGTTGGCTGAAGTCTTGTCTGTCTCTAGCTCTTGTACCTTCAGTTTCAAACCTTTTTTCTCAGTTAGAAATATTTAAAAAATAAAAAAATCCACCAACACCTAGACTTGTGGCGTCTCTAGAAATTGAGAATGTAAATACAGAGCAATCTGTGGTGAAAGCTGGAGCATTCCCACTGTTGTCTCTCCATGGATTTGTGTACCAGTTAAATGTCACCACTCCAGTTTTCTTGAAAGGCTGCTGTGTTCTCCTACAGGACAGTGTGGGTGGAAGTGTGGATATTTCACAACCAAGGGTGTTGCTGTAAGGGCTGAATCAAAGTGTGGGAGATTTCATTAATCTTTTCCATTCAGTCTTTCTGATTGAGCTTTTTTTATTTATAATTATATGTCTGTCTGATTGAGAAAGCTATTTATCCATTCGATTTGATGATGAATGATCAAGAAGAAAGGATGGACAGGATGTTTTTAGAGCCTTTAAAGGCCCATAGTTGTAGCCACTTATACTGATAGCTTGCATTGGAAAATGGAATGTGAATCAGAGAAAACATGGGAAATAATAGGAGGAAAATTCAGAATCCATTTCTGATGAGTTATATTAAACCCAAAGATCTTCCACTTCATAGAGAAATTATTTAAGTTTTATGCAGCTTTTGAGATTATGACAAGCTGAACAACTTGTTCTGGCTTGGTGCTCAAGCGCCATATGGTACTACTTCAGCAATTTGATGTGATATTATGAATAAGAGTGCATGAGTAGTGAAATGTTTGGGGTTTTTATATCATATTGGCCTTCTGCAATAGACATTAAAAATGAATTCTGTTTAGAGTAAGGGAAGGGAAAAAAAAACCCAGACCTGCAGGTTTCAATAGCATAATTGCAGCAAGCAAATTGAAAATGAATCTGTGGTGATTACAAAACCAGTTGCTGACAGGATCTCTTGTACAGGTGGGGATAACCCATGTTCTGCAGGCCCTGTTCTCCTATTAGGTTTTCTCTGGTGCAGTGCTTGTATTATCTTTAAGGAAAAGTCTTTATATGCTGTTTTCTGTGTTCAGGGCCAGTGGTTTGCAAATAATAATTGTTATGCAAGTGGAAATTGACTCTGTGTGAAAAAATAAAATCTTAGGCTAAACTTGTAATCTCAGACAAGTGTATGAAAGCAATAATCAGCAAAAGACAATGATAAAATCTCAATGTCCCTGTCTGAAGAAGGGCCATCAATCTTCCTTGTGATACTTTTCTTCTAGTTACAGGAAGTTACTTCCTTACATTTTGTTGCTAAAAACAGTTCATGGATAGCAGGATGTGACTACCAAATTTTGGAGGACGAAGTAAGGTGGAGATGGGAGGTCTGGCACAATTCTCAGGCAGTGTTCTCTCTTAGTGTGTCACTGTGTACTGAATTCTAAAGATGAAACAAATCCCACCCCTAAAAATGTATATGTATATTTATATATATGTGATAGATTTGAGCTAATGGTGTGTGTAAATCATGCATCAGGTGTGCCTGGAGAGGATGGGACTGGTCCACCAGTACAGATCTCATGGAAGGAACCTCTGGGAGGCAGAGGGTGGCACAGGCTCTGTCTGAGGATTTTCTGGAATAACTAGTGGGACTGAACACCTGCCTGGAAAATTTGGCTCAGTTTCTTGCTCTGAATTACAGCTGCATTAGTAGAGTTTTAAGGGACAAATGCTGCTTCGAACACAAACTGTTCATATGGAGAAATGTCTGATTTTTATAGTGATTTTGGGATTTGTCTTGTCTGGATGTTTCTCTAAATTTGTTTTTCAAATGGCTTTTGGTTCAGAATGGAGCTTTAGTTTGTAGTGTGGATGCTGCCTCCATTCCACAGAGCTGACTGGTTTTCACTTGCTGTTTTCCATTGGTTTTTTTACCCTGAGAATTTCTTTCTTCTTGCTCTTAATATATTCCCAGTTGGAATTTAGTTTCTGAAAAAAAAAAATTCTTCATCGCTGCAGTGATTTTTAGCGGTCGTATCCTTTTATGCATCATTCTCACACAGCGTGAACATTTTAACCTTTTCTTAATTATTAGCATTTCCATTCCTGCTGTTCATTAATCTGTGCTGGGCAAGGACCATGATGTGTTGCCCAAGGATGCAGCCGTGGAGCTGCTCAGCACCTGCTCTGTGGAAACCTCAGCCTACAGAGATTTTCATGGAGCATCTACATTTTGCTTTTGAAGTCTGAACTTAGGACTGATTTATTTGTTTTGTAATGGATAGGTTGGCTCTCTGTCCTGCTGAGTTATCTGCTTTAGTTAGAAACGTGAAAATGTTGTATAAATCCAAGCTGCTGTTAACTGCACTCGGATAGTAAACGGTGCGTAGCACGTTCTTACCACAAGTACACAAAACCAATTATTCCTGACACCTGGTAAAGTCTAAAACAAGAAACTGATAGAAATTAGGCAGTAAATTACCCAGCAAGGTTAAAGTCCAGCCTCTCTTTCTCTGGCTCCAGTTCTCACTTAAAAATGGAATTGTGCCTGAATCTACAGCTCTGGCTACCTGGATTTTCTCGTCAGATATTCAGTAGTACCTGCTCTCAGGCTTCAGTTCACACCTGAGGTGCAGGCACAAATGCTGCTGATGCTGGGGAAGCCTAAATGACTCTGCAAAAGTCAGAAAGGAAATCCAGGGTATGTTTGAGAGCTGAGCAGACTCTCCCAAATCCCCCAAATAATCCCTCCACCTTAGGTTTTTTGCATTTGCTTTGGGGTTGTTAAGATGTTGCTGGTGGTAACTTGGGCTGATGGATGTTTCTACAAAATCTAGTTTAAAAATAACATCCAGCCAAACTGAAATTTACTTCAGGTGTTCACATTCTATAATGTAATCAGTAGTGTTATAGTTCTCATAATCAACAAAAGTCCTAGTTTTCAAAAGTTGACTGTATTTTGGCAAAATTAAGATACATTAAATTTATGTGGATTTTGTTCTTCATTAATTTTCTGCAGATAAAGAAAAATCCCATTTTCTGAATACCTTTTATTTAGAATACAGTTCAGTAGTGCTTCTAGAATATTGGTTTGTAATTCTCATATTCATTCAACCCTGGGTTTCCAGGCTATATGTAGTGAAAATATAACCACTTTCCTCTTGGTTAGAGTACAGTACTTAGTGTTTTTTAAGTCTAGTACTGGGCAAACTGTGCTGGGTTTTATGTTGATGATAAAGCTTTAATTGCACTTCTGAAATCCTCATCATGTGTAAAACAGTACCACTAAACTAAATGGGAATAGCATCCCATAAAAACCAGGCAGCCTGGAGTATGATTAAGAGACAGTAATTTTTCCTTATTCGGACCAGCATGGTTTCAGTTTTCATGCTTTGCTTTCCAGCACCTCAGCGCTGCTCAGACACGTGAATTCCCTGCCGCCGTCCAAAGATTTCCGTACGGCCTCCTAAATTTGTCCTGCTCGCTCCTGCATGGAGACAGCAAAAACTCTGCAAGAATCCAAGCAGTCTTTAACTTGCCCAAGATTCCTGTGCAGCCAGGCTGTGTCTGAGCAGCCCAGTGGCTTGGTGGCTCCGCTGTGCTTGGAGCGCGATGCCGTGTGCAGGTGGCAGGAGGTGACGAGAAGGTGGCACCAATGTGTCCCTTTCAGGGAGTCACAGTTTGACCCTCAGCTCCTTGTTTCCTCATGTTGGGGAGCTGTTGTATGTACAGAATATCAGCTGCGTGGCAGCAAAGCAAAACCGTCCTGAGAATTCTTTGTGGAAAATGGGAAGAGGAAAAATGTGAATATTGCTAAAAATCCACTTTCTTCAGCAGGTGCTAAAGCTGCACCTGCCAGTGAGTGTTAATAGGGCTTAGTTCACTTGATTGAGCATTACTCAGGGGAGATTTTGGGCCAAGTTTCCATCCTTGCCAACAGTTTCTTTCTCCACTGTAATTCATTAATTAGCAGCTATACCTGTTTACATAATGAAGTGCCAGAGAGCTTTTATCAGTGTGTTGCCATATGAAATGTCACAGTGTTCTCTTGATCAGATTAGAAATGTCTGACCAGAAAGTCCCCAGCATTTTCAGGGCATTGCGTGTGACTCAGGAAAGGGAGCAGTTATTGATGGTGCCAGTGAAAAAGTCAGTCCAAGCACATTTTCTACAGTGTAATTTCCCAATGCTCAAATATTTGAAAGTCAAAAAAATTGAATACTTTCATGCATGCAGTGTGTAAGTTTAAACGTGCGTTATCAAATGAGATGTTCTAGTTCTGTTGCTCAGTCATGCTTAGAATTAAAAAACTAGCCCAGACTCCAGCCCTGTTAGATCTCTAACCAGTTTAAAATAAATGTGGAGATGCCAGGTTTCCCATCCCCAGATGAGGAGCACGGCATATGGTACCTATGTAGCAAAATCACAGCTTGCACTGGGGTTCTGGTAATAAGTTTGTATAGGTCTGTAAGTATAGATTTCTATAACACTGGTTGGAGAAAGATGTAGGGCTACCATCATGGAGAATATTTAGATGGGTTTTTTCTTTCTTTTTTTGTCAAGAGCCTGTCTCTGTTGTGATGTGGTTGGAGATTAATTTCAGTGAATATTACTATTTAAAAGGATTTTCCCCTCATCTTTCCTTTAATCCCTTGCTGCTGAATGTATGCTTCATTTCATTCTGTTCAATGCTGACATTTTTTGAAAGGGATGGAGAAGAGTTTGTATTTCCCTTTTTGGCAGCCTGAGCTCTATGTGGTTTGTGTGAATTCTTCTTTCAGGAGAGAACATTTAAAGGCAAGGACTCCTCTTTGTGCCTGTGGAAGGGTAAAATCAAGCTTCTCCTACAGCGCATTTCAAAGCGTTTCACTGGGAAACAAGAGCATTTTGCATTCACATATCCTAACCAGGATTCGTTTTGAAGAGGCTTGAAGGCAGTGACAAATAGAGGGATTTTATAATGTGTAACTCGGCTGAACTGCCAGGGTTCTGCAGAGAGGCATCTTTTGTGCAAAGCTAAAAATGTCATAGGCTAGAATGAAGTAATAGCATAAAGTAAATTTCTGAGATTTTCCTTTAAAAATATGCTTCAAGTATTCACAATAGAGCTGTGCTTTTAAATCAGTCAGACCTATTCCCTACAGATTAATTAGTAGTGCAATGCTTGATACTGAAAAGGAGAAGATTGTAAAGGTGGCTGCATTGAAAAACTTGTCCATGTCTTGAAAATGTGTGGAGAGAATCAGCAGCAGGAGCAGTCTGCAAGGGAGCAGAAGGATGGTCCAGAGACACATGAACTGGCTCTGGAGAAGGTGACATCACCCAGCTGGTTTAGCAGAGGTTCTCTTTGGCACACAGCCTCTGCTCAGCCCCTCCATATCCACTTTGTGACTCAAATCAGTGTCTGCTTTGCTTTTCAGTCTGGGCATTGTAGCATCCCTAGGCCATCACAGCAGAGCTGTAAGGGCAAGATACCAAATCTTCCCTGTGCTCCAACCTCTACTGTCCTAAGAAAACAGGTCATGGTCTGATCCTAAAACATGTTACTGTTGAACTTTGGAGTTACACTAGAAGGGAGAAACAATATCAAACTAAATAGTTCAGCTTTGTGAAGGGTTTGACAGACTCTTGGAGTGACCTCATGTGGAACAGAGCAGACACCTTGGTGCCCTGCACTGGAGCAGTGACACTTTTCATAAGGCCCATGGCCCCTCACCTCCTGCATGGCTCTGCCAAAGACTCCAGCACGTTTCCTTACTCTTCGCAGGCAAGATGTGGATTTCTTTCTAGCTGAATGAACTCTCACCTTTAGAAAAGACATCTCTGATTAGTGTTTTGGAGGCACAGACTGCTTGGTGTGTGCACATCTGTGAGGCCAGAGCCAGCACTTGCCTTCAGCAGTTCAACTACCCAACCTTATTCTTTGCATAATGGTTTTAATAAATGTTATATCAGTTTTAATATCATGAGTATTTAATTTACAAGGTGATGATGTGTTTGTAGAGAATGCAATGCATTTCACTTAGCAGTTACATGAACTGAGGGATGCATTGAATAAAATATTACTTTAAAATTAGATGATTTCTTTATATACAGGCTCTCTGGGTTAATACATATTGCATCTAACCCAAGCAGGGAAGTAGTTTCTGTAACCTAGTTCTTCATGCATTGCAGTTCTTTCCATTGTGTTGTCCAGTGAATTTTATGAGTATTATTTGTTAATATGTTCATATTATTTGAATGAGAAAGCAAGTCATTCCAATGCAGTAACTGATCATGCTGTGATATTAGATTTTGAGAGCAGCCTGTAAAGGGAAATCGTCTGTTTGTTTTTTCAGGGAACTGTTGCCCCTGTGGTGTTGGCTTTGCCTTTGTGAGAGTGTCTGGAGTGCTCGAGCCATTCCTTGGGAGATGGTGCTGCAGCAGCTCCTCAAAAGCCATTCCCAGCCGTGGGAACTGTGGTCTGAGGAGAAACAGGAACCCCTGTGCAGGAGGGTGTTCATTCAGCAGAGCCACTGCCCCAAGAGTGAGGCATGGGGACAGTGGGACACCCCAGATCACCCAAGACAGATGAGTTCTTTGAGCAGTGCTGGCCAGGGGCAGGGCAGGGGCAGGCACAGGTTCCCCTCTCCATATGAGGTGCTGAGTCACCCTGTCCTGCTGCCAGAGGCTACAAGGACTCTTCCAGAGGAGCTCCAGCCTTCCCACAGCGTGGCATACGGAACTCCAGTAGGCTTGCATGTAGGATGCACTAAACGGTGTTAGATTGTCAGCCAGCTGAGGGCTTCCCTTTTACCTTCTGCCTTCTGCTTGTTTGAGAGTGTAGAAAGACAAATTAAGGTATTCAGCCTCCGTGCTAACATGAGTCACTTGTCTTGAGTCACTTATGGAGGGAAAAACCCATCCTGGGCTTTTTTGGGCTGTGCTGCTGAAGGAGTCCACAAGACCTCTCAAGTACCTCCAGGCAGTTTCTAAGCCCTTGAAAGTTTTATTGCAGTGTTTGATACGTTATCCAACAGAATAAAATATTTCCAGTTAATGTTTTAAACATGTGTAGCTCTAACCAGCTAGTGCAGAGAGGCCAGCAGTGAGCAGAGATGAGAGCCTGCATTTCAGCCTGCTCTTGCATCACACCAGTAAGGAACTATTGGAAACTGCAGTACCCTTGTTTGCTACTTTCACGGAGGGTGAGGAGAAGAAAGGGGAGGGAAGGAAAAGCTTTTGGGGAGCTGGAGCCACCTGCCTCGTGCATATTTCTGTGTACAAAAGGGAAAGATTCATTGCTGTGCAATGAATATTTTGCTGGCATGAAGTCGAGATGATCAGAAGAGTGAATTCATCCTGCAGGTTCTATTTCATCAGTTTCACATCCAGAAAATGTTCTTCTCTCCATAAAACCCTGATTATTGTGCAGAGAGGTGAGACCCAAGCCCAGCATGGACCCTGAGAGGCAAACAACTGTGGGTAGGGGAGGGCATTAGATCTGAAGGCAAGGTCTGTGTCCCTCTCCCATCTGTGGCTGGGTCTGTGCTAGAGCCAGAACTGGAACTGGGAGAGAGGTTCTCAGGACTGTGGTCTGGCTGAGTGTCCAGCTAAGCCTAACAGATTTTCATGTTTTTGTTATAATTCATTGAGGGAATCCAGCAGGACTCCTCAAGTTGAAGCCATCTCCACTGTGTCCTGGAACTCCTTCTGTGCCCCAGAACGTGCCTAAAGGCTCATCTGGGCAAGGTGACAACATCTCACATTTCAAACACAAACCTTCATCTGAATAACAGTAGATTGGCATGAGCAGCTGATGCTTCTTCATATCCTTGTAGTGCAATTTCTGCTGCAGTGTGGATGTGCACATGAACAGTAGCAGGTGTTCAGCAAGTGCCAAGCAGATCCTTGGGTTCTTTGTGAATCAGCCTTGGCTGATGGAGTGGAGGGAGCCAAGAGGGTATTTAACCCAGTAGCTGGAAAGTTGACCTCAATGAAGCTGAAGAGAAGTTGCATCTTCTGATAATTACATTAATTATATTCTGAGGGATTTCTCATTTTCCTTGTATTTAAATGAGGTAGAACTTGACTTTTCTTCCCCCATTCCATTTTCACCCTTTTTTTTCCGAGCAGGACTGCTTATCTAATCAGCCACTAGTGTTTTCTCTGACAGTCTCGCAGCTGTAGTGACACTCAGTCTCAGTCACATCAAACAAGTAAATGACTTTCATTCACAGCACCTTTTGTCTGATCAAATAGGTAATTACTACGTGAAATTAAAGGCTTTAACAAAAAAGTTCTTTATTGTTCCTGACTGACAGAAGCAATACAAAGAGAAAGTGCTGTGATTCAAATGCCATGGTGACACCAGCCCCATCGTGGAAGCAATCAAAGGCATTACTTATACACTTGAGTGAGAATACAAACCAGGCAGAGGCAGACTGACAGACTGCCTTTAATCTTTCTACCCCACACAACTCTTTCCTTTTTTTTTTCTTTTTGAGAGGAGAATATCATTTTATGCAAATGGTAGATATGATAGGAAGATCCAGATATTTGAAATATATTTGGAGGATCAGTGCAGTTCCCACCATCAGTAAGTAGGGTACTGTCTTTAATTGCTGAGTGACATCAGGCTAATTCATGCTGTGGCTTTTGGGACTAGTGATCTAGATTTCCTTGAAGCAGAAAACAAAACAAAGGCACTTCTTTGAAAATGAAGATTTTCAATGTTTATCCTCAGCATCTCCTGTTAGAGCCAGCATTTCATCCTTTGTTCTCCTGCTCTGTCCTTTAATCACTTCCTCTCTCCGCTGGTGAGCATCATTCTTTGCTCTTTGCATTTTACCTCTGGGAGAGGTAGATTTACCACCAAGGTGCTTTCAATCCAGTTTTCACAAAGGACTGATGATAGAAAATGGGATGGATACAGTTTCTCAAAAAGCTTTTCTTTAATGAGGGCCACGGGGTTACTGTGGTGAGCAGAACTAATCGGGGAGCCTGGTTGTGAGCATCAGCCTGTGCAAGGGAGGTAAAGAGAAAGGTAAACATCAAGTAAATATGCCTGCTTGTCTGTCACTTATTAGTGGCACAGAGCTGCCAGGAACCAAGTCAAGGTCGTGTTTGAGCAGGTATCTGTGACAAGAGATTGCAGGTCTGAATTATGCCAGCAGGGAGATACAGTATATTTGCTCTCACATTCCCTGGGTCATAGGCCAGGTGGGTAAACCTTTAGGGTAATCTGCTTGGTTTTCCCCTTCGTGCATTCCAGGGAAACTTAAATTTATGGAGCTGGTTTTATGTTGGAGTAGGTGATGTGCTGAGGTCAGTACCCTACTCAGGTGTTCCCATGAGGGCATCCCATGGGTTCTGTGCAGCTACTCTGGTACCTATGCTGAGTTAGACTGTAATCACAGAGCTGCTCCAGTGAAATTAGTCACGGGGCTGTGTATTAAATGACACACTCCCAGAACCCAGACCTTTACAAATATGTAAGGAATACTAATGGCAATGTGCTGCAAGAGTGTATTCTCTCCCTGCTCCATGTGCCAAGGCAGAGGATGTGCTTTGTACCCGTGCTGGGTACACCTGATCAGGTTCTGGAGGTGAGGTGGCAGCACAGCCAAAGTTTCTCAGCACCAGTCACAGACATTGGATAGAACAGATTCCCCTCATCTGCAGGAGCAGCACGGAGAGAGCTGAAAGCCAGCCCTGTACAGTATCTGCAGGAATTGCTGGCCACAGACCACTTTGGATCAAACTGTGGGTCATAAATCCAGCTGGTTTGCAGACTGATTTGCCATTCTCCAAGCCTGCATCTTCCATGCCCTCCGCTCTTCACCGCGGTGTCCCCACTGAGCGTGGTTGAGTGGAGTTTTATTAGAAGCAGGGCTGCTTGTGGAAGATCAAACAGCAATTGTAGCCAAAAATAGGATTTTTCCTCATCTGCCTCTAGCTAGGAATAGGAGACAAATCCTTTCTCTGTGGCCTGTGCTGTACACGAGGTTATTCATTAGGACTAGTCAGGAGCTAAATTAGAACACAGCTGCCACTCATTGGGTAGTTCATCATGCAGAGCAGACCACTTTGTGGCTCCCACTACTGTGGGGGAGTCAAATGAACCTCGAGAGGCTTTTTTTAACCTGCACATCACCAAACAGTTTGAGCAGAGATTACTTGTGGGGTGGAGAGCAATCTCCTTGCTCCTGGGGGTGCTCTACCCCAGGAATGCAGCAGCCTGCTCCTGCTGCTCCCAGCAGGCCTGCAGAGCAGCCCCATCTCACTGGGTTAGCAGTGGAGGCAAAGTGGGATGTCATTATATGGTTATATCGGGTTTCTTGAGCTTTTGAGAGTCAATTCAGTCGTCTTGAAAGAACATATGCAAAATATGTGCTCGGCATTGAAATACCTCCAAAGTCTGGAAAGAATTGCAGCCTATGGATGAGGCTATCTCTGTTCTTGCATGAGGTTTATTGTAACTGAGGTTTAGCAGCTTGGGGTATTTCTACCTGTAAACTGAAGCTGCTGCTTGTGCTGATTGACAAAGGCACCGCTGCTGTTTGCAGGTCTGTAGGAGAATGTAGGTTAAAAAGCTTAAGGAAAAGATGTCTGGCACACTTCTGAATGGGTATTAGAGGAAAAAAATGGTAAGTACACAAAGCAGAAAACTACAAAAAAATGGCTTTATAACGTCCATTTAATGATGGTTTGGGAGTGGAATGAATAGTTGCAGAGGCCATAGGGAATACAGACAGCAGCACACTTTGAAGTGGCAGAGCTCCTGTTTGCATAGCTGCTGGTGTCAGAGCCCAGCCCATTACCAGCAAATGTGCACTCCAGCAAGGGAAAGTTTGATTTCTAACCTTAAAGATACAATCTGTTTTCTTGGATTTGTTTCAAACTCTGCAGTGCCAGCTGCATAAAATACCACTAAGCTTTTGCACAGAGACATTTATAATCACTTTACCCTGTAGCAGAAAAAAATGTTTCCATTTAGACACTCATTCTGAGTTCATACACACATTAAGGACAAACTTTAGATCTTAATGAGGTGTGGGAGGGTTTTTCCCCCCCCTTTAGTTCTGTTTTCTGTTCTCTTATAGATCATACTATATTTCAGAGCATTAGGAAAAGAGTTGCTGAATCTTTAATGTGATGTGAAACAAAAGAAAAAGTCTGAACTGCAACAGAGATGAACTTCAGAATTGTAATCTCTTTAAATCCTGATCCAACGCTCACTGTAGTCAATGGAAAGGCTTCGATTGATTTCAGCTTCTAAAGCTCAGTGGGTTATGTTGGTTTTTGTCTTGTTAGTTTAACAACTTCCACTTCCTTCTTTGGAATTCTCTTCTGGTACATTTGTAAATATAAAAGCCTTCCAAAAGCCACTTAAATAATACAGTCAAATTCTGGTGGTTGCACTTAGTGCTGGCTGGAGGTAGTGGCTTACAAAGAAAGGGTTAAATGGAGACCTTGTCTGCATTTCCAAGTTCCTCCTGGATCATTTTATCCCACCACTCAGTTTTCCATCCATCTTTGGGGGTGTGGCTATGCCAAGAGCACTCCCAGTCTCAGCACAGGTGGTTCAGGTATGTCCCCAGGACGTGCCATGGTCACTGCACAGCCCCTTCTGAGGGCTGAACCTGCTCTGTGCATCCTCATGCAGCCACCTTTTCCCAGGAACAGGCTGTTGTTGCATCTCTGCATCCTTGGCTCTGCTCCAGCAAGAGTTTCCCAAGCTTCTAAATTTGTGCTTGCTTCACAATGGGAAGATAACAAGCCACCTTCAAATTATTTTAGTTTGGGGAAGCCAAGCTGGGTGCCAGTATTCATTTTTTCAATCAAAAAGTCAAGTTGTTCAGGAATTTTTTTTCTTAGATTGAATTTTCTTGTCTCTCTGGCAAGAAGTGACTAAAGAGCTCAAAACTGTGTACACTTTCCTGTAAGCAAAATTCTGTAACTGTGGAATATTTTCATTTCACTAAACCTCACCTTTCAGCAGAGAGACGAGTTGTGAAAAATATGTTCATATTTTTGTCTTAAAGTGCAGATCTGATCAATTCTATTAGACTACCTAGAGCATGAATGTAAATATTAACAAAAGGCTCTGTATAATTCAATATTTACTTGTCAGCCTGTGCCCCCTTGCCCAACATTCACAGCTAGATACCAAAGATTTAGGGTTTTTTTTTTTTTCTTCTAGAACTTTTTACTTGAGACCCAAGAAGCTTGCTTTGATTATTAAAAAATACATATCTCAGACCTTTATTTGCATCTGAGCATTTTGACTATTTCTTTGTGTGTCTGGTTGGCTTTGATTCTTGTTAAGTGTTTGCGAGTAAGAAGGGAATAAAGAGTGTGAACAAAAGGCTTTTAAGGATATATCCTGCTGGAAAGCAACCTAGAAGTCATGACCATGAAGAAAAAACCTAGTGCAGTAGCTTTTATGTATGCTGCCTTTTGCTTCTGCAGATCTTCTTATCTTAAATGTGATTTTTTTTCATTGTGCTTCATGACAGATTTTACCATTGATGGTAGAAATAGAAAAGTTACAGACCTGACACTTGTGTGCAGGAGTTAAGATCTGAATAAAAAGGGTGTTCTCCCCTAATGCTGTACCATGACAATCTTACTAGGTATGAATATATCTAGTTTATTTAGCAATGAGCCTTTTCAAATAAAAACAGTTCTTTCTGATATTCATAAGACAATTCATTTAAAATGATTATATATTTAATATCCAGTTAGAACCATTTGAACATTGCAACTGGTTTCAGTAGTCTTAGAGCAGTTGTAGAATTGGAAAATCATTGGAATTTGCTTCTCATTGAACATAAGGGAACATTTGTAAAATAAATAGGTTATGAAGATGTGTTAGTGTGCTGTGCAATGCTAAATCGTAGACATTAACTTCTCAGCTACCATGTGGAATTGTGTTTTTTGTTCTTGTGTACCCCCACATACAAGGGGGTGTAACTTGGCTGCCTGAGCATGAAATGAAGTGCTGGTGTTTGTGATGCACACCAGTAGAGTGAAGGGTCACAGAGAGAAAATGGGAGAGCATGGAAAACCACATGGCCACCTTTTATTCCTGCATTGGTTAAAGTGCACAAAGCACAAGGCTGTAAAAATGTATCATCTTAATCTCAGTGAATGTGATCTCGACTCTGCCACTTATTTCCATTTGGTTTTTCATGCAGATGACTTCAAGCTCTTGGTTGGTTTCCCCTATGGAAGGAGAATTCATCTTATTGGAAAACAATTTTACATTTGGATAAAGAATAAATCTCTTAAGCATATTTTTTCCTTCCCAAACAAATTCCTGCTAATTCCTGTAGGAGAACAGTAAACCAGAGCCAGCTCAGGGCTTCCCAAGACTGGGTGGATTCAAGAGTGGTTGTTCCCACCACAGGAGAGAGGATGGAGCTGGGATGAGGATGGAGAGCCCAGGAGGCGTCGAGCTGTGTCCCTGTAGGGAGAGGTGGATGTGCATGGAAGGGGCTGTCCTGGGCTTTGGCACTACCATTTTGCAATTCTGTTTTTTCAGTCTCTGTTAGGGTAGCAGTGACAGCAGCAAGGCTGGTTTTCCAGGGCTTAGAAATCCCTGAATGAGGCCAGAGGGAGGGCAGTTGATTTTGTCACAGCCTCCCAAACCACTTCCCCACACCGCAGCCTTTGCTCAGAGCCAGCTCCGTGTAAAACTGTCGCAGGAATTTCATCTCCTCACTCATAATGCAAATACAGAGCAGCTCAGCTGCCCAAAGTCGATCTTTTTTAGATTGCCCAGGTGTTTCAGAGAGGGAAACATGGATTGTTATGTGCACTTGGCATTACCAGCAGTTCCAGCAAACCTGGCCTGTGTGAAATCTGTACCAAGTGCTATTTTGCAGTGTTGTGGGCAGTGCTCAGATGTCCAGCTTGGACCTGAGCCTTGAACAATCCCAGCACCACAGAGAGGGGTTCAGCTGAACAGGCAGGGCCAGGAAGGGACCCAGGAGCACCAAGGTCAGCTCAGACCTGAGTGCTCTGCCTGAAACATCAAGAGCTCAGCAGTAATCCTGGAGCAGCATCCTCAGTTTAGACCCGGGCAGAGAAGCTGTTTCCCTGTCAAAGAAAGAAATGTGGGGTAAAAAAGCATTGCCTCTTGAGAGAGGGGAAAGCTTGGTGGGGTTGTGCTGCAGCCACCAAGTCCCCCCCAGTGCTGGTCTGGGGACACTGGAGTTGCACTTAGGGGTAATCAGTCCTTGCCTCCTGGGAAATGATCTCCTGCCTGGCTAATTATTCAGATGTGAAATGGCTGAATTAAACAAGGATTTGAACATGCTGCTTCTCCCATTTCGTGAGAGAGGAGGGTTGTTCTCTGTGCCTGCTTATTGGAGGAAGTGGCAGTGGTGGTTTTGGGGTGACCTCCTGGCCATGGGACATTTCTGTCCAAATGGGAATCCTGGAGAAAGGGGAACAGTCTGCTTCTTGCAAGGCCCATGAAAAGCAAAACCCTGTACCACTCTGAATGTGGGCTGTAGTCGCTCAAATCTTGTTTAGAAAGGACATAATATCTTTGCCAAACACATTTGCAGTGTTGAAGCTGCTCATAATTACGACCTTCATGAATTTATAACACTGTATGCTCCAGCAATGGAAAAGGTTCCTACACTTGAGTGATGAGATTTTGATAAAATAGGATTTAAATATTCTATTAGCAGAAATGTTATATTAAATGATGAGGAGGCATTCAAATACTGCCTGACTTTCACCATGTGACTGTGAACTACATTATGCCTGGGTCAATTAGGCTATTTTAAACCCATGGCTTTCTTGCATTAATCCTTTTCACAGAAAGCCAATGTTCCCTCTGAATTTTACCATTTCTCTCCTCTGGCCTCCCCCTAATACACAGCACTGTCTCCTGTACCACATCCAGCAGGCTCTGCTGCTTTCTCTCTTTCTCTACTACGATATGAGCTACAGTGTGTGAGCTCTGGGAATGGGGTTAACCTTGATCCAACTTGAAATAGGTTCCTCCAGGTAAACTCTCAGCTCCTGCTTGGATCTCCCTCTCACTCCAGCTGCTCCAAAATCAAGTTGTGTCACATTTGTCATAACCCATCCCCAGCTCACGTGCAGCAGTGCAGGGAGCTTGGACACAGGATGGTGCCTTTTGGGGGTGTGCAGAGCAGCTGGCACAGCTGCACACCTGGGCAGGGGGAGCAGCTTGGTCCACATCTTGTGGCAGGCTGGTCATTTCTCACAGGGGACGGGGTGGCTGTTCTGGGTATTTTCTGTGTTGTGTCTAAAAGCTTAACAGAGATCAAATGGGAGCATGTGGTGAGATGGGGGGGAATTTACTACACCCTCATTATTTGCACACAGAAACTCCTCAAGGAGTATTTCACAGTGAAAGTGGAATAAGCTGTCGCCTGCAGTGACAGTTCTAATGCAAACATCTCCCCTGGGAGAGATAGCAGGAAATAGCCATGGAGGGAGTGGGACATGGCTGTGGACTGGCTCAGGGAGGAGGAGAGGTTTGTCCCAGAATTTATGGCTGATCAGTAGATTGTTGCATTTGAGTTGACTAACAGCTCTCTGTGCGTGTGCTTTTTTTTTCCCCTCTGGTGTTAATGGTCATTTTCTTTCCTTTTTGTACTCCAGTGGTTTCTGAAGCAAAGCTGGCACAGCTGTAAGTCACAGGCAGGCTGCAGTAATTGCCAGGCTGTTGGCAGTGGCTGCTCTCTCATGACCAAGAGTTGACCCAGTCCCTCTCATGTACCAGGTGTTTTCAGGGATTCAGTATTAAGACACAATCTCTTTAGTGGATCTAAGCAATAAATCCTGTAATATTAAACTCTTAGTCAAATATTTTGAAATGTGCTGAGGCCACGTAATTCATTCTTCTTTTTTCCATTTTTCAACAAGGAAAAAAAAAACAAAACTGCAGGACCTAAAAGATCACTCAATGATCCTCTTCTCAGTGTTGCTGTATGGCACAGTTGGTGAGTGTATAAAGGCATTGGATCAGAACCAAGTCAGAATTAAATTTAGGCTCAAGAAACTTTGTTCTCCGATTTGATTCTCAAAGCTGCTAATCCTAAATTATCATGAGAAAACATGTGAAAAAAAAAAAAAAGAGACATAAAGACATCAGAGCAGCTGAGCTTTCAAATAGAAAGTCAAGTCAGACCTGCTGCCTGCACCTCTTTACTCACTGGAAATGGGATGTTGTAATTGCCTTGTGATCAGGTGTAATTCTGTTTACCTAAACCTGCAGTGATTTTCCCCATTTACAGAAGTCTTAAGGGAGCTTTTTCTGTGAGCCATTGCAAGCAAACAAACAGGAAATAGAATAAATCATCCCACAAAAATCAATTATTGGGGCAACAATTATTTCTGACTGGTTTTTCACATCTGGTTGTGGTTTGTGGTGTTTTTCAGTGTGAATACCAAAGATTGTAACCATCCCACAGAACTTGAGTCTGGATACCAACATTGAAAAGCAGAGTTGTGGCTCACCAGTGAGATCCAGACAAACAGCAAGGACCAAAGTGGAAATAACAAAAGGGAGGTGAAAAAGCATGAAAAAATTAGGAAACATTTTCATTATTCTTTCACTTTTCTTATTGACATCTCAAGTAATTGTCTGGGACAGGCTTTCTGTAGTTTCCACTTAAGAAATAGTTAAAGGTCATGCGGTTTGGCCTGGCAAGATTAGCCATCCTTACAGGCTAATGAAATCGATGTTCAGACAGCAGCACAGCCTGCATTTAGATGCAGCATATTCCAAACACATGTTTTAGAGCAGCCACACTGCACCAAGTGCAAGTTGATGATGAAAACTTTTCAAATGTTGTTCCATTCTTACTGGAATGAAAAGAACATTGAGTTCTCCAGTTTTTAGAGCAGCCTGTTTGCTTGTCTGTCGCTGCTTCTAGTCTAAACTTCAAAATCTCATGCAGGAAAAAATAATAATTAAGTAAATAAATTATATACCCAAGCAACAACAGCAAAGCCTTCTGAAATGACCAATCCTGGACTCTGTATTTGTGTGAGTGGTCATGAACAGACAGCAGCACTAAATATTAGTTTTTGTCCCCATTAACATCTCAATGTGTAATTATTATTGTTTGCATTGCAGCAAACAACAAATGTCAGCCCCGTTGCTAAAAATCAGAAGGTTGCCAATAGGTCTCCTGAAAGTTCAAACATTTCATTAAATTTTTTTATGTGAGGTATGTAACTATGCTGGTGATAATATAGTGTAATGGTAATATAATAGAAGCTACAAATAACGTTTTATGACTGTTTTGTTCTCTATACTACAAGTCTAAATGGTTTCCCTTACAAGCCAAGCAGAAGGTGTTTTATAACAGTATCTTAAAACCTCCTAATTAGCAGCAGTTTTAAGATACACACTTCTTGGCAATCTTTTGGGGATCGATTGAGAATAACTGTAGCAGACTTTAAATCTTCTGCCTGGAAAGATTATCCTAATTCTTTTTCTAATTCCTTTGTCCCAAGGCACCATGACTGGAGGTGTCTGAACAAAACAGTGTCGTGCTGGCTCTGCTGGCACGTAGGTCAGGCACTCCAGGACCACCATATAGCCTGTTCTCTGCTTTGAGGGGGGAAAATTTCATAAACCCATTTTCCAATCACACCCCAGAAGCTGTTGAACCTCCACATTTAAGCACACAATTTAAAAAATCTTTACAACATGTGGTACCCCAGTTCTTTGGCAATACCTTCTTTCCTCCAGAAGAAGAATCTCCCCAAGTATTCATATTCCATAGGCTCTTTTGGCTCTCTGATTTATCCTGGGTCCTCAACATAAATCATTGAGATCATCACATACATTTAGAGAGGCAGCAGAGCTATAGATGGAACTCATTTTAGGATGACATTTTAGTCATTGTTTTCTAAGGCACTGTTTTGCCATGATTTAGTACTCGTGTGTAGCAGTTACAGAAGTGTCACATTTGATGTCCCCGGTGTTTCTTTTCCTGCTTTCTGTGCTGATTGGTATAATTTATATGAATGCTTTAGCACCCCACTCACCCCCCCACCCTGTGTAGCCTACTTGTAATGTACATGTAATTACCAGGCATCTTCCAGCTTTTTTTGGCTTTGTGGAAGTATTTTCAAATCTATTTCTGTCCTGCCAGTGGATGTATACCCACACACATGCACACATTTTGGGAGCATGGTTATTTGGGCTTTCTACAATACTGTGCCTCCCTGATAAGGCCTTCTCAAGAAGTGAACAAAATGTCTCTGAGATAACAGTATTCTGCAGCACCATGTACAGAAGGGAAAGTTGTTTTTTATTCTTGCTAGGCTGGCAGGCTGTCTCAAAGGACACAGGCTAATTTGAATGGGATTCAGGTTGCTGTAGCCTAAGTTTTTCTGTAGTTTCTGAAATTATGTGTTTAAGTTTACTGGCAGTTACAAGTTCTCATCCTGATGTGCAGGTGAGCCATCCTTAGTAAAGAACAAACACTCAGGATTCAGACAACTCCCTCACTTAAGGATGCAGAGACGGAGGAGTATCTGCAAATGCATCACATTGTCATTCACCATATAGTGAATCAGTCCTCTAAAGTAAGCAGCAAAATGTAAACAAAATACTTAATTTTTGAGGGGGCCTCAAAGCCTCCCATTGGCTTCGGTAGGTTTGGTTTTGGTAGATATTAACAGTGTCACTGGGAGCTTGTGTGCTACAGGCTGTGCTTCTAGAACTCAGGGTCTGCTTGTGAAAATCGGATTCACAACATGCAGGCAGTCAAATCTCTTCAGCCTCCTCCTACTTAAAAAGAAAAAAAAGGCTTAAAAACGAAGGAATTGGTGTCCTTCAGAATCTACTTTCAGCACTAGTTTTTAGAGGATCAATATACAAATGTTGGAGCTCTTTTTCTGTGTTTCAGGGCTACTCATTTCCTCAGCTGATAGTACATCAGCCTTTAATCCCCCCAAGTGGCTTTCACTGCTGCATAAACTGCCAAATTTGCATTTGTTTTGAAGAGTTTGTTTGCGCACAGAGGTTTCAAAAGCTTGGAAATCAAAATGTAGCCACTGGTCTCTAGATATTATGAATCCTATAGTTTGTTATTCCTCTATGGAGACTAATAAGAAGCTGATTTTGTTTGCAGTGTAGTGAACAGTTCCCATAAAGACCCTGAGCTCTGAGGAGCGATGCCACAGCCAGCACATCCACATTGCCCGGCGGGGCTCTCTGGGAGAGAGAGCAGTCCGAGCCTCTGAGCTGCTCCAGTGGGCTCTCCCCCTCCCTCCTGTTGTTTTCCTTCCTTTAAAAAGGCATTTGCAAGCAACATCTGTCCTCTGAGCACGGCTGCGAAGCGTGCACCTGTACGGGAACAGGAGACAGATGAGTGGTCATGTCTTGCTTCTTCTGCATGAAGATACAAAACAAATGTTGGCCATCAGGACCATCAAGTTGCTGTGGACACTCCCTGGAGTACCCGTTCTCTAAAACCACGCAAAATCTGCTTGGCAGTTTGTGAAATATGTCATCTGCTTTCCATATGTTTCCTTTCCAAATTCACGGCGATGTCAGAAAATATAAAGTTGCTTCCCTGCACAGAGGGCCTGGGTCCCCTGGTGAAATTCCCTTCCCAACTTAAAATTGCACTTTTCCCTAGAAATCTGGGGTTTTAAATGGATGTGGGGCTGTGGACTGATGTTTTAATGCACATTGTACAATGCTGCTGCAGAGAGGACATGTTGTACATCACTGCATTGCTTCTTGATGTGGTCTGATTTTCATCCCATGCTTGATTTTTTTATGAAAAACCAAAACAAATTAGGAGGGGAGCTCTGTGTTCTCCCTTCTGAAGCTCTCCCTGCTTAACTTTGTTTTCCCATGTTGTTTTCTCCCTATTGAACTGGAGTCACTGGTGACTTCAGACACCTCAGACACACTTACTTGGGTTGTTTTGACCTTCCTGTTCATCTCCTGCAGGCACAGACTGTCAGCAGGTCTTGGTGGCAATGGATGCAAATCCATTGGACTTAGAGAAGAAGAGGAAATAAAATCCTCCAACTGTCTCTTGGCCAGTCAGATACACCAGGCTGTGTTACCTGATTCAGAATTCCCTTATAAAAAACTTGGAGGATGTATAACAGTATGTACAGAACCTTGATAAAGTGTTCAAGCAACAGCCTGATGTAGCTCTGGCCTGTGCACGTGTGTTTGTGCTCCTGCTTGCAGACATAGCTGGGAAGGTGCCTTGGGTAACTGAATGATTCCTGTAATAGCTTCTGTTGGATAAAATGCTGTGTGGGGTGGGCAGAGGCTGAGGATGTGATAATGTGACATTATTTTCCTTCTTTTTAATGGGAAAGTTGTCAGCGTTGCTTTAAATCCTCATTAGAATTCAAAGAGCCCTAACATCGCCAACACTGTTTCAGGATTAGAATTTGTTAATTAATTTAATCCTCTCCCCTTCTTCATCTTCACGGATTCTGCAGCGACAGATGGTAAATCATTAAGACTTCAGTAGGAATAAAGGGTTAAAATCCAAAGGCCTGGATTAGATGGGATTGCAAAAAGTGCCTGAACAATTCTCAGTGTGTGTTTTATTTTGCCAACTTCTGGGGCACAGGGTGCTGAAGTGCAGAGCAGGCAGAGTCCCTCGTTATTAGCACTGTTTAGTTACAGTAGTGAAGATTTGGGGCCGTGTTTCCTGAGCATGTCACTGTAATAACTTACTTGTTTGTTACAACTGTTTTCCAAAATCACAGGACTGTTCCCTAATGTGTTGGTGAATAATGTTTTTATTATTCCTGTCTGCAGTAAAGGGCATCTCAGTGCCTCCAAAATCACTCATGTAATAAAACCGCTGCCATTTTATCATTTTAATAGAATAACAATTTTGTATAATGCTGCAAATATTACCCTCCAATATACGATGGTGACAGTAACAGCAGAAGACAGGCACTTTTATGGCACAAAATTATTACCTTGTTTAGATTATCAGATAAAAATTTTACCATCACATTAAAATGAAAATGAAATGAAGGCCAATAAAACACAGAAGGGCCCTGTCCAAGCAGGAGCCCTGGGAGGTTGGCTGCTGGCCACAGGGGCTGCCAACCTGCCTGGAGGGCACTTGGCCAAGGAAGCCACGCTGAGAGGTCGCCAGCTGATTTTACACAGAGAAATTCAGCTGCCCAAAATGCTGCTGCCAACCGAGGATCGCCTCTTGGAAGGTTTTTAAGGTGTAGCAGTAAAAGGGAGGAATGCAGAGGAAGCCTCGAGCTCTCTCCTATTGCGTCCTTGGGAATAACTGTGAAAAATGAGGAGGATCAGGTCTTTTGAAAATGTTCTTCCTATGTAAGAGTCAAACCCTTGGGGGGATCAATACAGCTCTCACTGATTTGAATCAATACTAGCACAACCTGTTAAAAAGAGGAATATGCCATGAAACCAGTGGGCTGTAGGAGAGCAAGCCAGCCGTGGCACATCCCTGTAACACATCCCTGCCTCCTGCAGTGCCCTGGGCTTTATCACTTGGCCCTGGCTCTGCCAGGAACAGCACAAAACTCAGGAGGAGGTTGTCCCCTCGATCCCTTGTCTCCAGCGCTGCTGGAGGGGATGAGCAGAATTCTGCTCTGTGAATGAGCACCAGCACTGCAGCCTGCTTATCTAAAATCAGATTTGTGGCTGCTTCTAGAAGGTCAGTGCAAATTAAATTGTTACTTGGTGTCCAAGAGATTCAAAACCCGTTTCGGTCTCATTATTCTCTTACTGTGTGTTTTTTTCACTCTCTCATTATTTGCATCTTTGGTATCTGCTTTTGATACCTCCTGTTAGATTTGTCTGATGCTCATTAATATCTTCCCTACTGGCTCACACAGGTTTTATACCCCAGTCTGCAGATACAGTGAGAGCTGCCTCCTTTATCACACAGCTGCAACTGATTTCTTTCCCATCTCTTCTCCCTAATTTTTCCCTGCCACAGTAGCACAGGGATGGATAACCAGATACAGCATTGGGCTCATGCTAGGATTTTGTTCATTCTTTTCTTACCCTGGGGGAATATCATGCAATGCCCATTCACCAGGAGCAAAGCACTTGTGGTTTTGAAATTCTGGATTCTACAGTTCAGTTCTTAATGTGTCACCTAAATCCTAAAACATTTCAAGTCTAAAAAACAGTTTATTTATTTTGCTGATAACCCCCAGTGCTTCGGATATCACAGTGAGCTCATCAGTCTGTTGAGAATAGCATTTGTGTCTTTAACCTGTGTTGGCATCAGTGGTGCTGCAGGTAACATTCTGTTCTGGAGATTTATTAGTAGTTCTCCAAAGAGCAGGACAGGTGAGTTTTCCTTGCTGAAGGGCACTGAAGTTCAAGGTAAAGGTTTCCAAGTACAATGTGATACTCTGTGCTAACAATGTTTGGCATATCTCCCAGCACATCCCAGTCAATGCAGAATAAGATCTACCCAACATTGGGGAGAGCTGCATGTACAATATATATGCAGATTTACTCGAATAAATCAGTGTAAACAGTGCTTAAACAGTGGGACAATCCATTACCAGAAATAAATTGGCAGGGACCTGCTGCAGAGCTGCCTGGATCAAAGAGCCATGCCCTTCCTCCTCCAGGGGAGCTTGTAAGAGGTGTAGCACAAGCTGGTAGCTTTGGGATGTGGTCAGTGGATGCAGCCTTGGAATAATGAAGCTCCTTTATGTGGTCAGAGCCTGTTGTACCCTCACAGGAGGCAGAGCTCGCTGCAGCACAGTTGGGAATATGTCAGCACAGGTGAGGCAGCTGTGGCACTGTGAGCAGCCTGGCCAGCCCAGGCCAGTGCCCTGCAGAGCTGTGGCTGCTCCATTAGCCTGGCACTGTGCCCTGGAGAGCACCCCCAAACCCTCAGCAGGACCAATTAGCCAGGGCAGGCTCAGCCACACGGCCGCCGGCGCTGGCACCGCTCGCTGTGCCCTGCAGACACTGCAGCCCCTGTGCCACACTGAGTGGCCAAGCTCTGCCCCCACATACCTGATCCCTTAGTGTTTCCTTGGATACAGCCTTTCCTGAGCATTAGCTCCCTTTTTTCCTGTTTTGCTCCTCATGCCAAGCAATCCTGCAAGGGCAGGGAGCAGTACCAACACCTTTGGCCGTGCCCCAGTGGAAATTCCCCATATTCAAATGTCCCAGCTGCCAGAGTAAGACACAATTTGCCTATCCCAGCACAAATGGAACAATATGGTCTCTTATTTCTACCCTCTCTTTCCGTGGCTTTGCTCTGCTAATTTCTTAAATTAGGAATTTTTCACATGAAAGGTTTCTTTCTGACTTCCATCGGCATTTGTCAGATTCTTAGGGCAGAGGGCAAAACTCAGAAGCTGCATTGGGGAGTGCAGTTCCATTGATGTCAGCAGAAATTTGCCTGCTTACATCAGTCCGGAATTTAGCCCATAGTGGTTCTTTTGTAGCATCAGAAAGCTCTGTGTGCACCTGAGCTGAATGTCCACACTGGAAGATCAGAGTGTGGCTGGGACAATTGGCATGTGGGTAATTGGTACATTTCTGTAAGAGAAAATGGTTCATGATCCTTATAAAGGAAAATAAAATAAAGTAATGTGATTCCCCACTGACATATTAAGTGAATTGATAGTGTTTGAAAAGGCAGGTATTAAATCTGGAAGCAGCATGAGTGTTATGAAGTAGCTAGCAGTTTTATCCCAGCAATTTAAAATTCCTATCATTCTGCTCTCGCTGATTTGAAAGTCACACATTTATTTTAGATTGTAGCCATGAATTTCTTGGGAATTACCTGACATGAAAGCATGGAAGAATCACTTGATATGAACTGACAAGACAATATCAAAGAAAACATCTTGATACACTTAATCCAGTTGTGACTTTATAAAAAGTTTTTTCATCCAGCCCTGTTATTCATTAGGAGCATCTTGGTATTAGGAAAGCCATTAAGTTGGCTACAAACTCTGGGCATCCTGTAGGGCAATAATCTAAAGCATCCCTGGAGATCTGATTTCAGACTCAAAATGGATTAGGGCTTTTTCTCTCCTTGTGTACATTGTTTACTCATGAACATGAATTGTCTGGCTCTTTATATCCTCGCTGTGCCATTAATGTGGAAAATGCTACATAAACATTCAGCATGTCAGGATAAGAAACTCTTACTGGGAGGGCCTGGGACTGCAGTGGTACGTGTATTAGAAGATAGGACTGAAGTTTTTTTGCATTTGGACTGTATCTGTCCTGTTCTGCTGTGTTTGTTTAATGCTGCCAGCTTTCATGATCACTAAAAATTCACCAGCTGATCTGTGCTTTGAATTAGTTCAGATTGAAGGTGTGGGAGATGAAGCAAACAAGAAGCCCAGATGCTTTTGGCACAATGTGACCCCAGCCCTGGTGTGCTGGAGAGGACCAGATGTTGCAGGACACGGGAGATCAGTGCTGTGCCTGTGCCTGTCCCACTGCCCTGACGCGATGTCAGAGCACAGACACGTTCTGGCTCGTGCTGCTGGGGAGCTGTCTGCTCCCATTACTCCAGCAGATGATTTGGAAACAGTGACCCTTTTCCCATGTGTGTGTGGGATCCACACCATCAAACACACAGGCTGTCACAGCCAGCTGTTGCCCCGAGGAAAGGGCACAGCGTGGAACCAGAGGAGGGGGCACACAATGCCCAAGCACCTGCACGTTCTCCTGAGGATGCAGGATGTTCTCCTGGGCTTCTCCTAGCACTCCCTGATGGGACAGCCATTCTGCTCCAGGTCAGATAGTGATTAATAAAGAGTTCATTTCTCCATATTCTTAGTTCAAATAAGCCATCAAGCTCGGTTCTGGCTCCAGGGTTGCTCTCTGGTAGGAAGCTGGGAGGAGCAGGATAGGGAAGGATGGATGTGTTTGCCTTCCCTCCCCTGGGAGGAGAAAAAAGAAATCTGTGGTGGGCTTTTCTTTTGTGTTGGCTTTAACTTTATGGTCAGCATCTGTCACCGACGAGCAGTGGGAGCTCTGAAGTGCTGACCAGATCTTTTCACAACCCTTTAAATAACCAGAAAGACACACAAAGTAATAAAAAGAGAAGAGAAGATGAGAATCCATATTAAAGGCATTAATAACTTGAACAGAACTCTCTATTTAAATAATGTTTTGAAACACTCTGTCAAATATTTTTGTAGTGTATGGGCTTTGCTATGCAGCCTTTTTTCCCCCTAAAGACCTGAGGACTGAAGTGTGCCAAGTCACACAAGGGAAGTTTTGCATTCAATAATTTTTTATTAAACTTCTCATTAGATGGTGGTGCTCTTCTGTCATGACTGTCAGTGGAAAAAAACATCAAGACCCTTGTACAAGGAAGGATTTAATTGCTGGCATCACAAGTGTTTATTCTCCTGCAAAACTTCCAGTGGATGTGTTTCTTTGTTGGGACTAAGTGGAAATAGGACTGAAAACTCAGTGATGTTCTCAGGAGAGATCCTGGATGTTTATGCAGCTCATACCCTTTTTTGAAAATTATACTGTATCTGCAAAAAGATACTGCTTAAAGAATGAGTAATCAGATGTTTCCAAGGCATCTTCTAACTTCTTGCTTGTAAACAGAATTGTTTATTAAGTGAACCATTTTTAACAGCATTTTCTAGGAAAACAAATTTGAATTACTCTGTGCTCTGGGTATGTGGCATCTCATAGACCTCACTGGGCAAATCAGTGTTTTGAAAGAATGTGCTTGTTAAGAGCAGGAGCCTGTGACTTCATAAGTGATAATTGTATATTTTCTGTACCATTCCAGTGTCTCTGTGTGTGCCTGCACACCACGCCTGTCTCTGCAGTATCCAGGAATCTCATGAGAACCTAACATGGAAGTACTTTCCTTAATCAAATCCAGCTACCAGTTTCCAAGGAAAACAAACAATTTCCCCCCATGCTTACTGTCATACTTTCACACATCATGTACACAAAACCCCATTTCTGCTAATTTAAGAATTATGACAGTTCACCCCTTCTTTCCTTCACACTACAGCAGCAATACATTTTGAGTCACATCAGGAGCATTCCTGCTGACCAAGATTATAGCTCAGCAGGAAAACAAGTCATTCCAAATTGTCTCCTGGCGTAAACATTTTGGATCATTTTTATATTACAACTGAAAGGGGAAAAATCTTGGGTTTCAGACTTTTTTGTGCTCTTGTCATGGGAAAAATGACAGGGCTTTTATTTCTACAATGAGCATTACTTTTGCTTCTTTTTACTGCTTTAGCAATAACAACTTTTAAGGAAAAAAAAAAAAAAAGCTGTGTTTTTAGTCTGCTGTTTTTACACATGTGTCTGCAGATTAAAGGCTCCCTGGGTACCTATTGACACAATAGACTGTAACAGCTCCTCTGGAGCCGTGTCAAACTGTTATAATCAACCCTGTCAGTGATCCACAGATAATAGGACATTAAGAGGGGCTTGAACCATGTCTTTCATTCCCAGCTGTGGGTTTCTGAAGGGATGGGGAGGTTGCAGCTCTTCCACCCATGCTGCAGTCACACACTCGGGGTGACCATTAAGGTGATGCTCGGTTGGGAACAACATGAAGGGAAGGATGAGCAGCATGTCCCCTGGCTGAACATTGTGGTTTGACATGGCAGCAGGGCTGGAAAAAGGGCTCCCATCATCTACTGCTGTGCTCTGCACCTCTTCTTCCCCACAGGGTTTTTATGGATGAAGGGTTTGTCTGGAAAGCCTTGGGACTGGGGCCTTGACACAATCTTCTGTGTGTTTTCTACCAAAAGAGCTGTTGATCAGGGTTCTGGTAGCTGGATATTTGTTGGATGTTTGTAATCTTCTCTCATGAGTAATAGTGGTGCTGGAATTGTCATCCATCCATAGATCTATACACACAGTCACATATATACATTTATTTATACATACACACAGATATATGTAGGCAGATTCTGGTACTTACTCTGATACTTTGATATCCCATTGAATGTTGATGGAAGAGGGAACTAGGCAGGATGAAGTATGTAAACCCAAAATCTTCCTTTAATACTGCCCCAAATTTTCTCAAGTACCAGGTGGTCCAGAAAGCCAGGGCATCTGCCATCCCAGCAGGGCACAAGTGGGATTTACGTGTTTACCTTCTAAGGCTCTTGAATGAATAAAAGCTGGAGAAGGGTACTGCTGCAGTTGACAAAAATATGGTGCTGCTGGTCCTTACAAGCTATTTAAAATGGTATCTCACTTCAGCTTCTTAAATACAAAAAAACCCCTTTATTTCTTCCATAGACTCAAAACTTAATTACAGCAGCTCTGGGAAGAACTGAGTATTATGAAGGTCAGTAAAGTTATGACCCTCCAGTATTCAGGCCTGATTTTTTCTCTTGCAAAATTTAAAAGAAGAAATCCCTTTTGTACCTCACAGGCCTTAAGGTTTGTGGATTTTAATGGCTGCCTGGCTGTCACATAAATATATAGCTTTAAAGACAATGAAATGTTCTAGGCAGTAAAAGAGGCTCCTTTAAACAAATTGCTTGTGTCATGATTTGGTATTCATCCCTCAGAGAAGATGATTAGGTCCTGTGAAGACAAAAGGACAAATGTTACATTTGTAGTGTGGAATTAAACACTGACATTTCCAGAGGAAAAGAAGAAAAAATGTCTTCCTTCTGAGGGAAAATAAATTTGAGTGGAAAGTAAAACTAAATTAGTGTATATATCTAAACACACACAGAATTGCCAAGGTTTTTTTCCTGTATAAGTTAGTGAAGGTCTTCCAGAAGTGTCTGTACAGCTGCTACATCTGTCTGTGTGTCTCTGGTACCCTCAGCTGGCCATGCTTGCTGCTGTCAGACTCTCCTTATTTCTGGTAGCTTTGCTGAATTTTTGACCATTTGAGGTGTTTGACATTTGTCTCGGGCAGAACAGTTTCAAAAAGTTCCAGCTGAAACAGTTCTTTCATCTCATGCAATTAGAGAGAGACTGAGATGCATTTTCTCATTTTGGTACTTGCTTGTTTTCAGTTACAGGCTGTTTCAGAGCCCTTTGAAGTCGATGGAAATGTGTCCATTAACTTCAGTAGACTCTAGTTTGTCCCTAATCGATAGTAATTTGATTAAAATAGCTCTGAATGTTCTGGATCCCAGTGGATGTTGCTGGTGTTTTTTAGGTTGCAATAGCCCCCAGCTCTTCTGTGCACTCTAAGTTCTGTTTGCCAGGGTAAGGGAAAGCACAAGGAGACCTGGGAATCTCACATTTCTCAGCTTGCCAAGGGCATCTTTTTCTCCTTGTAGCTACCTCTGAATGAATGCTCACAGCCTCCCATGGCTGCTTACCCCAGACCTGTGCATCAGTCTCTTCTCTCAGCTCCTGTGTCTTTTAAACTCGATATTGAGGGGAGAGAGAGGAAAAACACTGACAGAGCTCTGCATTGAAATTGAAGTTCTGACACAGATGCAGAGTTTTCCAAATCAAAGAGAATTGATGAGCCTTGCACTGACAGGTGCCCCAGCTTAATCACAACCTGAATAATCCTGAAATTAAGCTTAGAGTCCATCACTGCTGCCAGGTGTAGCCACTGCCCAGTTCTGCCTCCTGTGCTGTGGTGGAGAGCCCTGGCCTGGAGGGGCTGGAGCCCCACTCCTCAGTGGGGGAGGCACATCTTGGAGCTCTGGGGACTCGGGATCAAAGAGGCCCAGGGATGATGAGTGTGGCATGTCACCGTGCACCCCCTGCTAGGTGATTCAGGTCACAGCAGGGACAGCCCCACACGCCACCTCTTAATTAGAGGCAAAATGCCATCCCTCAGTCATGGCCTCAAACCAAAAGGGATGAGCTAAGGGGGGGTGTCAACCATCAGTTACAGAGATGGGCAAGAGCACAAATGCCTGGGAACAGGGCCATGGAGGAAATGAATAAGATGCCCTTCCAAAGCAACTCTTTGTTAGCTTTATTAAAAAATATATAAAAAGTAAGCTGTAACTAGTATGCTCAACACAACGTTTTTAAAGTTCACATCATTTTCAACCATACCCTGCTAAGCACAAACCATGATTCATTTGGAATTTGCTAATTAATACTGGCATGGTGTTGTCCCCTGCTGTTGCCCAAGTTCTTGCTTGAGAGAACTTTTTCTTTTTAAAGAAAAAAGAAATATTTTATCTTGGAACAGTAAGGTGCCTCTTCAGATGTGAAGTCTGCCAAAATAGAAAAGGGGGAGAAAAAGGGGATTTTCCCTTTGCTTTTACTGAGTTACTTTATCATCAGTAGCACAACCAAGTCTTTAGTAAGGTGATGACCAGAAATACATTGCAAGAAATGCTAGCCCTTTTCTCATCCACATCTTTAAGTACTAAAAGCTGGGGAAGAGTAAATCGTCATTTAAACTCTGGGTATTGCAGCAGGAGAAATGATTTTGCCTCTTTTCTCTCCATGAACTAATGGATGTGGAATCCTTCAAAAAGTAAACCAACTCCTCTTAATAAAGCTCTGCATATAGATATTTAGCAGCTAAGCACTAAATCCACGGAATAGGGGGAAAGTGCAGAAGTAGTGGATTAATATAAAAAGGATGCTTTTTCCCCTTCAAAGCCTCCTTAAGTGCTCACTGATGGAATGAATCCTGAAAACTTTCTCTGTGCTAATTGTCATGTTCCTTGGCTAGCATCCTATTTGCTGTCCGTCATCCTCTACAGTTTAAGAAGTTTCACACAAGAGCTTTCTTCTTGTGTTTACAGGCATGCCATGCAGCGTATTCAAACCCAGGGATAGTTCAGAGGGTCAGGAAATCTTCCTCCTGCTTCCTATTAAAAAGGAAAAAAAAAAAAAAAAAGCCCTGAAGATTTAGAATTTGAAGAAACATCATTTCTTCACATACATCCAGCTCCTCAAAGGCACAAGAGCCAACTTTGAGCTAACTTTGAGCTTTCATAGAAATAAACATGAAGCAATATCCCACTCTAATCTCCACAGAAATACTGGGTCAGCCTGGCAGCCACTGGAAATGGGTGTAAAGCTGAACTAAGAGAAGCTGTGCTGGTTTACACCAGCTCAGAGAGCAAGACACTGCTTATAAAGCAGCTGCATGATTTGGGTATGTGGCAGAATGTTTTCTTTTCATTTCCTCTGATTAAAAAAAAAAAAAAAAAAGATACTGTATGAAATAATAATAATCTGTTCCTTTTTAGTATCACCTTTGGAGTGTGCACAGGATTGATGGAGGGAGATGACCTGTAATTCCATCCCAATTAAATGCCCAAAGTCAGCAGTTCACAATTCTTTTGCTGGTGGATTATTTTCAACCTTTCTGGTTCCCACAGGACCTATTCCCTGCATCATTACCAACTTTTTTAAATTGAAAGTATTATGAAGGCAATTTCCTGCTACCAGCAACTTTCACATCACTTTCTCAGGCCCCTGCAGCCTGAGAACAACTGCTACAACTAAATCTATCAGCAGCAGGGTATTGGATGTAGTGACCTGAATTACCAAAAATCAAAATGCTCAAAAAAATGTGCTATAAGAAATAGGTTTTGCTTACTCACTGCTGATGGTTTTAAAGGTTGTTGGGGACTATGGTGTTTCAGGTCCATTCTTGCTGTCACCAGGCTCCAGCAAGGCTTTGGAAGGTGTGTGTGCTGGATAGGATGGATCTGTAAGACCCAGAGAACATATTTCTGACTTACAACTCATAAAATCTGACACCACTGTGAATGTAGTGAAGAGATCAAAGAGCAGGAGAAAACACTGAGATGTTGTAAGAGCTCAGATTTCGTTCATGCTTCAAAAAAAGAAACTGGAGCAGGGCTTCCCAGCCCTGTTCCTGGAGGGCTGCTCATGGGAGTGAGGAGCAGGCTGGGTGCTGCTCAGCAAAGCCATCTGCAGTGCAACACTTTTTCTTTCAGTTAATGTTAAGGAAAGATCGTTTCCAGGGCTCACATAGATGCTACAGCATCCTGTGGCTGCACCACAGGAGCCCATGGTCACATATTCTGCATATCCATAGGAAGATGCACAGGAAATCAAAGTAGGAATAATTTGATTAGGTTTCAGGTGTTTTGACAGGAATCACAGTTGAACTGGAGATCTGGTCCTGACTTCCCAGTGTTGAGTATCTTGAAATGTGCCATTGATGCTGTCAAATGCACAGAGGAAACAATATCTCTTCCAATCTGTTTTACTTGCTGGAGTAGCGTGTGTTTGTTATAGCTGTGCTTGACTGAAAGTAAAAGTGGCAGAAGCAGCACGATCTGGGGTGGGTAACAGCCCTCTAAAAAAGCCCAGTGTGCAGATTCCTGCACTTCCTACCTGATTTGGCTGTTCCCAGCTAGTCCTGATCCTCAGTAGAGATCTCTATTACACAACTTGGAAAACAGGCAGCGGGTCAGACGGGTTCTCCATGCTCACAGTCGTTCTCTGTTTCATTCCTCTGGCTGCAATTGATAGACCCAGCGGTGTAGAACAAATATTGCTGCTCTAATTACCTGCTGCCTGTTAGATCCACAGGTGAAACAGGGTCAGGGGGGCTTTGGTGGCAAGCAGGAGAGCACAGAAGAGAGCAGTAGGTATGTGATGAACAGACACTGCCATTTCCTCACACAAGACCCCTCGTTGGAAGTATTGATGTACTTATTGGGCATCACTAGCTAAGAGAATGCAGTTTGTTGTCCTTGCCAGCTGCATTTACAGTATTTTGCTAATCTATTCTTTTCAACACCACAAATGGTGTATTTCATTGTGCTGCTTTATTGATCGAAGGAAAGATTCGATTTGACAGCAATTTCAGAAAAACCTTCAAGTTGTCCAAGATGCAGTAGAATTATTAACCACCCTAAGCTGACATATGGTAATTCAGAGTTTAATGTTTGCCCTGACACGCTGAGGAGTCATCATACCAAGTTACCAGCTGAGGCCCACAAGTTTATGAGTACATAAAGAATAGCTGAAATAGTCTTCTGGAGCCATGTTTGAGCACCCAGCTCTTTATTCACTGGGTGCTAAACTTCCTTTGGCAGGGAGGTGGGGGCTGGATCCCCCCCACACTACCTACTACAGTTGGCATAAATTAATAGGATTTTGCAGCTTTTTGCAGCTGTATTTGTACAACTTCATCTTGAAATAATTTTAATTTCTGTGCCTAGCCTTATAATTTTTTCAAGCGCGTTACACAGTTGGCTGTACATAATTATGTCTTACAGCCATAAGCACTGACAATCTGCTTACCTAAACTATTCTGCTCTAAACTTGTCATTTCACTGATGGTGAATTCATGTAATGCATGTAATTCACCAGATCAAAAATTAAATTATCAATTAATAATACTGAAAAGAAATTAAACAAGAAATTCCGTATGTCTGTCAGAGTATCTTCCATTAAAATGGGAGCTGAAAATAAGCATCCCAGACTAGGCTGGACTCTAAAATCGCTGATGATTTTAATGCAGTTGTTGTTGTTGAGGTTCTTGGAGAGTGAAAAGCTTGTGTTTGTGATCTTTCAGGACTGTTCCTGAATTTGGTGAGTTAAATGCAAAACCAGGATGTGCCATAAGTGGAAGTGAGATATGAAAAGGCTGTGTAACATGTCAGAAATTACTGGGTTTTTTGGGTTTTTTTTCATCTATGGTTCCATGTCCTCAAGCTGGCCTGTCTGCCTCTTGCATTAAAAGTGTGTGGATGGGAAACACATCAATAAGTCACATGAATAAGTCTAATATGAATTCAAGTCAAAGCAAGCAGGGGTCTCAGATCAAACCCACACAGAAATAGAGTTAACAAAAGCAAAAAACTTGCCAAAAATCCAGCCCTGTGAATTCATTCCAAGTGAGCAGAGTTCAGCCAGGTTTGAAATTTCCTCAAAGGAAATCTCCCATCCCTGATGCATGAGACACATCTGCACAGATGATGGGTGTTGGAGTTGAGCACACCCACGGCAGAGGGAAAGGTGGAACTCAGGGTGTGGGTGCAGGAGCTGCAGCTGCTGGGGGACCCTCAGCGTGGGCAGGGGCTGTGGGAAGGTGATGGGAGGGCACAGGAGAGCTGGCTGGGAGAGGGGGTGGTGGCAGGAGCCTGGCAGTGTGTCCTGTAGCTGCTGTGCCCTGCAGGCAGCTGTGTACCTGCGTGCCACATGTGTACGTGTGGGCAGGGGTGTGCCAGCTGTGAGAGCTGGGTGTGCCAGCCTGATGTCAGCCCGTTTGCTGTTCCCTTCCTGGGCATTCCTGACCACAGAGTTCTTGTGGTGTCTTGCTCTGCAAGTTTCTTGAAGGAAGAGCACAGCTCTGGGATGTCCAGCATAGCTGTTGTGGAAGGAAACATATGTGTGCATCCGTGTGCAGAATTTGGCCATCAGGGAAAAGTTATGGAGGATTCAGTATTTTGTCTGTGTTGCAAAGGAGGATGAGTCCTCGGACCAAAGACATATCACACTGTTCACTGGGCAATAAATCACAGAATCATAGAATATCTCAGGTTGGATAGGACCCTTTAGGATCGTCAAATCCAGACCTGCACTGATGCCTAAAGCATTGCTCCCGTGTGCACAGAGAACTTCATTTCCTGCCTCCTCACATTGATGTTTCCTTTTATTGACCATTGAAATAACTTCTGTATGTGCTGTGCCATGTAATCCACCCTACAGAACAAACAAATGGGTTTGCTTTTCCTATAATTAAACTTTTTAGAGAGACTTTGAGAGCTGCTGAGCTTTAAATCCTGCTCTGCAAGCATCCCAAAGTAGCATCTCAAACATGTGCCTCAGCAGATTTTGTTCTCCAAAATAGACACACTGAAGGGTTTTATTGTTGTTTCCCATTGTTAGCTATTTGCAGGCAGGTCCAAAAGCTTTATTTTATGCTGAGACCAGCGCTTAAAATCATGCCACAGCATCACTTCTCCATGATGAGTAATATCTGGAGGCATCATGCCATTGGGAGTTCAGTGCATGACTCTGGGAAAGCCAGCGCTCACTACAAAAGCAAAGGTCACACACACTAAGACCAATTACATCCCTTGAGTCCAGGAAAACCTTCCTTCCTGAGAACACAAGTGTGTTTGTGCTCCCCTGAAGGCTTGTTGCCTGTGTCCAAGCTCACTGTCCTACCAAGAGGAATGTTGCCTGTGGTAAAATGCTGCGTGTCCTGTGAAGATCATTCTTCACTTGTTCTTCTGCTGTGCGGCTAAATTTTTAAATGCCATGGGCTGGATTTTCAGCTGAAATAAATTAGCATGCCTCTGTTTGAAGCCACTGAGTCTACACTGATTTATACCAGCTGAGGGCCTCAATCATTAGTTACAGTGATCAGGTTACTCCTGTGTAGGTCAATATTTGCTACCCTTATTTATCTTCTGCACTGTACACTCAAGTTTTCTGTTCAGTTTTATCCAGAAAGGTGCTGGGTTCTCTTTTCCAGGCTGGCTTTGTGGCAGACATGATGTAATGACATAAGGCTTCCAGAGAGATACACTTCAAAAAGAAATGAGGACAAATTCCCGCTGCCATGAATTGTTTTTCTTGACTTTGTCTTCATTTAGGTATAGCCATCACAGGCAGCAGTGGGGTCAGCTGCAAGAAGGTGCTGCAGGATGGTACTCTCTGCAAAGGAACAGTGGGCAGCCCTTCTCAAAGAGATTATGAAGGATGATCTTCTCTTGCCTGTCACAGCTCCTTTGTCACAGGAGTAAGAACAGTGTGTTTTGAACTCTCAGAGGTATTTCCTCTCGCCTTTTGTCATGGAGCATCCTCTACAGCAGAGGAGGGTTTGTGCATCTGTTTCAAATCCCAGGCAGTATCAGCCCCTTGCATCTTGCACAGCCTCAGTTCTTCAGGGCCAAAATTCACCTGATAGCAGCACATCAGCTCCACTAAGTTGCCTTCAGTCACTGCAGTGAAGAATCTGCTCTCTTATAAGAGAGATAAGGGAAAGAGTAGTAAAAATTAGTTTTGTTGCTTCTGCTATCAAGGTTCTGGCAGTGATAAGATGTTGGTCACGTGGAGGTGTTCTGTAATCTTCTTTTCCCATCAGAGCTGCTCTCCTCCCTCTCTCTTGCCTTGCTACAGTCTGAGGCATTTCCACAGTGGAGTTTCCAGGCTGCAAAAGGGCCGAAAAAGGTCACGTATTGCTTGAGAATGACTGTGCCATATCAATTACCATGAGATGGGAAAGATCTGTTAGCATTGGCCAGTTCCTGATATGGGCTTCTTGACCTTCATAATAGCGAGTAATGAAGATTATTTAATTATTTAATCACAAAGACCATGCAAAAAAAAATTGCAGTTTACTGAGTTTTTCACTGGTAAAGGCAGAGAGACCTGACAGGAGCTGCTGGCAGTCTCCAGTCACCCTCAGAGACTTTGACCAGCTGCAGTTACACACAGCAGACTGGCCCCATGAGCCCTGCAGACCTCAGTCTTGTCGTGTCAGGACAGCTCCACCTAAAACATAAATTCTTTGCGGTTTCAGCAGGTTGGAAAGCAGAGTTAAACTGCAGCAGATCCCTGGCCAGGATGCACTGCTGCACACCAGGTACTCTGTGCTTGTAGTGTGTCATCTCATCATGTACAAAATTTGGTTTCCTAGGCAAAGGGATTATTATTTCACTTCTATCCCAAGCAGAATAATGGTAGTTTTGAATTAGACCGTGAGTCTGACAAGTTCAATTTCATCCTGTGCTTATGTGTGGGGTCACACATAGTTACTGGCCAGAGTTGCAGGCAGAAATTCTCTCCCACTGCATTACCAGCTCCTTATTGAGCCTGATTTATATGCTGTTCTCCATCTGCTCAGTGTTACATTTTCATCCAGGTAGAGGAGAAAAGTCCTGGTAAGCAATTCAAAACACTTGGAAGCAAGAGAAGGAGTGAAAACTATCAAAGCTACCCGTGGGCATAGGGAAGGCTCCATAGGAATGTGTCCACATGGATGTAATTGGCCTGAAGGGAGCCACAGGGCTGGAGAGGAGCCCTTGGACAGAGGGAGCCGTGTGGAAGCCAAATGACCTGTGCAATGCTGGAAGCTGTCAGCAGCTGAACATTTGGTGCAGCACCTTAGCCAAGCGCTCACAGGGTGTGTGCAGAGGAATAAAATCCTCTTGGTAAGGAGCAGGAGAGCTGGATGGGAATGGCTGGATGGGAATGGCTCCTCTGCAGGTACCACAGAACAAGCCAGGAACACAGGAGAGGTTCTTCTCTTTTGGGTTCAGACATCTCATAGCTTCGTTTCTTTAATGCAGGCTGCATCATCAGTTACATTAATGGCTTAAAATGACAGCTTTAATCTCTCTGGAGCACTGCTTGTATTCTGTTTTATCATCAAAATAAATACCTTAGAAATCACTTTGCACAGATTTCAGCTGGAGCACAGGAAGATCTAACCTGACATGGGAGAGATCCAGCCACTGGGGCAAAGGGAACTTCTTATAGCTGGGCTTTGGATTTGTATTTTAAAGAAGAGGAAGAAACTTAAGCTCTCAGCAGTGAACCTCAACCATGTGAAAATTTGATCTCTAGTCTAGGTGTAGTCCTTGGTTCTCTCTTTCTCTTGGTGGAAAGAGAAAACCACTTCTTCCAGGAAATGTGATGTATACTTAAGCCTTCAGGATGGATTTCACCCTTGCTTCTCTTCTGTTTATCTGAGACCAGATACAAAGCTTTTAAAAAAATCATGTATGAGATGAAACCAGACCCAGTTGAAGAAAGAAAGAAATCCCCAAGTACAAATTCCATGCCTTCTTTCTTTACCAGTAGAAGTCTTTCCCTACTTAACCTTCTTTGCAAACACCCCCACCAGGGACACTTGGCTCAGACAATGGGCATTTTCTCCCAGGGTGGATGGACACTTCAGGGCAGGCTGCTGTTAAACCCAGGGCTGAGGTTAGTGAAAATGCTGGCTTTATACAAACTGCCCTTGCCATGTCCAAGCATCCTCTTTGAGGCTCAGAAGAGACAGTTTTCTCTGAAGAACAGAAGTGTTATAGAGGATCTTCTGGTTTGGGTTTTGGGTTTGTTTTTTTTCATTTCTGTCTAGGACATACCTTGGGATCGTTGTCAAGTGTGATAAAAGGAGACAGAAGTTAATAGATGTCACCTTCACCTGGTTGGGTCTCCAAATCTGTCTTCATTTTTCTCCGCTTGACTTTTGCATCTTTTTATTGAAACCATATGTGATTCTTTCAGCAACATGCAGTAATTTGTTTGGAAATACAAGGCTAGAGATGTGTCTCTTTACTGGCTTCTAAAACAACTGTGAAATAAGAGTTAAGAACTTTTATACAAATGAGTCCTAAACATATTGCAAATTCAGTTAAAAATAAATAAGTAAGTCCTTAGCAAAGATTTCAATAAGCAGTAAGAGTAGTTGAATTAAAATATTTCCACTAAAATTAATGAGCCAATCCTGGAATGCTTAGACTGACTCTTAAGTGTGCTCTTTTAAAGGCTTTGAATATGTTTGCCTGTCTGAATTTCTGTGGAGCATTTTGAATGCATGACAGATTATAATCTTCAATTATTTTAATTTGGTTTTCTTAATGGGCAAAATAGCTAAGAGCTTAATAATAAAAGACACTTACTGCTTATCATTTACATTATTTTATGTCTTCATTAATAATTATAATGGGTTTTATAAAACAAAAAAATCAAGTCTAAGTATCCCCAGGTCATGTTAGTGCAAATGTTGCATAGTATTCTATGGGAGATTTGGGAAACTAAGTGGTTTTTGAAGGGCATTTTTCACTCCATATGTTGTAGAGCAAGACAAAGAACTTTGAATGAAATTTATTTTCTGGTTCGTTCTGTGGAAGGAAAATGTATCAGAGAATAAATGTCCTGCTCTGCTTTCTCCAGGTATATTCCTAGGCCCAGTGCAAGGAAGGGCAGAACCCAGACCATGGACACCTTGGGAAATTCTCTCAGGATAGTTTATTAGGGTACAGCAGTACTGTTGTTACGGTCACATCTCTTCTCTAGGCTCAGTTGTCCTTGTTCATTCAGCTTTTCCTTGCACACCCCATTTCCTGGGCCTCCAGGCATTTTCTTTACTGCTCTCTAAACAGTCTCCATTGCAACACTTTTTTCTGGCAATGTCGTGCTCCAAAAGCTGTATAATTTATGGTCTCACTGGTGCCCTCCAATCTGCTGACCACAGCTTTCCCTGCTCTGTACCACGCCTGCTCCTGGCATTGGAGCATTGCAGGGATCTCTGGTGGTTCCTGTCACTGCCAGGATGAGAGACAGGGCTTGTGGATTCAAACCCCTGCAGCAAGAAAGGGCAGTGCTGAGAGCACGAGGGTGGGGATGAACAGGAGAAAAACAGGGATAAAATCTGGTAGCTTCAAGGAGCTCATCACCTGAAATTCTGTTCACCAGTAAAGCTTGTGGGAATGGTTTAGCTACCCTTTAGTAAATCCTGATGGAGATGCAAGGCCAGCTTGGAAGGGCTTAGCCCTGTATTGTCTCAAGAGTTGCAATGTTCATTCTCAAACATTTTAGTTATTAGTTCAGAACCTGCAGTGGAAAATATCCATCTATGAAATTTGCACCATTTCTTCTCTTTCTGGGATTGCTTTATAGAAACAAGGGCTGAGTCAGAGTCCTGATGTTCTGGTTCTGATTTGCAAACAGTGCTGTGTTTTGGATGATGCCTCAGTGATTTGGGCTCCAACCCCTCTCTGCTGGGCTGCAAGGCCACCCTGTCCTTGCTGGCTACAGCCAAGCAGAGGGATGGCAACGCCAGTGCAGTGCCTGGCTCTACTGCAGGTCCCCTCTGGGGCTTTGGTGGCTGATCCCACAGTTTCCAGATGGTCCATTTGTATCTGTCAGAGTTGGTGAGGGTTCCTGCATGGAAAATGCTACCTGTGTTCATGAGGTAGGATAGGAACAAGGGATTGCGTCTTCCAGCATAAATTGCCTTTTGATCTGGGACATTTTCCCTCACCAGTGTATCAATCCACTCCAAGCTCCATCCCAGAGGGGTTTTTTAGAGCATAAAAGCTGCTTTGCAAGCAAATTCCTTTTATGACAGTCATCAGCCATCATCATTCATCCTGCTCACATCATCATATGCAGAGTTGAATCATGCCAGGCACTGGAGAAGCTCAAAGCTCCAAGGGCTCTCCAAGTAAAAAATGTATAAATGCAGCTAAGGAAAACCATCCCTCTGCCATCTGTTCTGTAACCCAGAGCCCTGCATACCTCTTGACTGCATTATAAAAGGAGAGGTAAATGAAAGGAAAATTCATGTGTACGTTCTCCAGTCAGAAGATTATCATATGGATCTGTTACCATCTTCTCACTTCCCAGGCTAAATGAAGGAAAAAGTATAACTTCCATCTGAGAACCAGTTAATTCCCCCAACCAGTAATTTTTACTCCTGATCTAGTGAGCCCCTTGGGAATAGAGAGGGGATTGGTACTATTATTATTATTATTATTATTATTAGATCACAACAATCGCT